>OU893335.1:28317133-28931209 GCA_918026875.4 Diatraea saccharalis
AATAAAGAAGAAAAGTTCGATTATTTGTTTCCATTGAATAGACTCTAAAATTACTGGACAGTTGTTTAAAATTCTTTCACCTACGGGAAACCACATCATATATAGGTTAGACATATATAGGATACCATTTACTTGAGTGAAGTTGCGATACAGCTAGTATGTATTATAAAATATCTTCCCCGCTAAATACGCCATAATTTAGGCCGCAACCTTACAAAAAGACAGGTGGCGTGTTGTAACGGATCTTATCCGCCAGATCTAACGCGACAAGCATGTTACGGTTGCTTAGAGGTCTTAATGTTTTTGTGAATTTGCGAAATCCGTCAGAAGAATAATGTAATAAAAGTTGATTTTGCAAACACAGTACGGGTGTAGGTAGGTATAGTGGATTCCACGTGGACTCTTTTATATCTGTATTAATTAGCATAATCCATCATTTTTTCTGTTTCCTAAAGTACAATAAGGTACAGTATTTTATTGTCACCTCTTCCTGGCTAAGCCAGTCATAATTTTTTACAAAATTATTTTTTGAGATTACAATTTTTAGTATTGCGCATGTTTGTTTAATTTGATAACAGTCTGAATTTATATTATGAATATTGTTATTATCAGCCTAATTATTGTATTAATTCCAGGAATGTCAGTTTAATAATTTGGCAAAGTAACTACGAGTATTTGCGCTAAATGACAAATGAATTACCAGCATAATACATATGTATGGAAATTAATTAATGCCTACGACTTATAACCAAGCTAGTGTGAAAATTTAACAAAATACCCATCAGTACATGTAAACATTACATTATTAGAATCAGTAATAACTATAACATAATAAGAAGCATAAATCTTTACTAATATTTGATGGGGCTTGTTAGAGGAACTCGAACACAGAAATATTTTTTTTTCTATATGAAGATCGAACGTCGCGCGCCGATTTCAAATGTTCACTTTAGATAAAGAACTTTTTTTAATATAAAAATTCTCTTGTCTAAATGTTGTTGTATCTTCGTTGTTTCATATTTTCATAATAATACAAATGCCAAAAATATATCTATACTACTATTATAAAGAACAAAGATTTCATAAAGAACAAAGTTTGTTTGCACCGAAACTACTAGAACGATTTTAAAAATTCTTTCACATATGGGAAGCTATGTTATACGCTGATATCATAAACTATAATTTACGCGAGCGAAGGTACGGGAAAATAAGTAGTCAATTATAAAGATCTCAAATCTAGGCACTGGGCTGGTTTTAAGTATTCATTATCATTGAATAATAATGGCAATATTTCGAAAAAAAAAAACAGGTACGGGGATAGCTTGCGGGGTTAGAGATTTCTCTAGCTGTGGGCCAAGATTCACAAAAAATTATTAAACAATTTTCCAGGGAAAAGGGTACAAAAATAAAAGACACATTTATAAAACATTAGTATAAATTCATTACACAAATATTGCAATACCTACAAAAAACTTGCCGCTACTGTAACGTTTAGCAACCAGTTTCATGACTCCATGTAACGGTACCCGATTACTAAGTATCAAATTCATTACTATTTATAAAAGGAAACTAGAATTAAAAAACAAAGCTGTTAAGCGTTAAATTATTCAAAGAAATAAGTCTTGTTCGATCAAAATAGAACTTCGATTGTTATAATGGCCTAATTTCCCTGTCCCTCTTCATCTATAATTTCCATGTTGTTTTAGTATGAAATGTATGAGCAACCATACGTCACTTTCTGTCAATATAGTCAGAACAGTGACAAATGAGTTATTTCCTGAGTACGATATAATACAAATATGAAATGACATTGGTCTTAGTGTGTCTTACTAAGAACTTTCCAAAGGGGCAAATTTGCTGCAAAATCTAACTTATTTTTATTGATTGCTGCAAATTATTTATTTATTTGTAACAAAAAGGCGATTAAAACGTGGTATTTTAACCTCTAGAACAGGTAGAATAATTTAGCTGAATTTGGTTGTCAAATATCTTTAAAACTCCGAAATAGTCGTAATTAGTTAAACAAATAGGTATAGACTTTTAGAAATCTTTTCTTTGAGACTTTAAATAGGTTTAATTGATTTTTTTATTTTGTAACAGTTGATGCTGTTGAGTTTAATAGCTATTTATATAGATCTTTTGTTTTCAGAAAACATCACCATGCTGCTAAGAAAAAGAGGAGTGCTACTTCTTACTATTCTAGTAATTATCAAATCTTCAGAACAGCATGGTTCCGGAGCACCATCCGGGGTAAGATTGCCAATATTTCGTTATCAAAGCTAATATTATAACAGCTAAGCGAGCAGTTTTTTTTTATAAAATTAAGAAAGAGGTTAATTTTATTACGTTGGCCCCAATCGAACCTGAGGCAACTCGACCGTAACGTCTGCCTCGGTGAGTTACCAACACCTACAGGTACACACGACAATGATGCATTACAATTGGTGTACATATTTCAAATGTTATCGATCTATCCCGCATAATATCGCAGCACTATTCTACCTTATGTTAATGATGCGATCGTCTCTGATAGGTAATAGGGATGAGGACTGTAAATAAGAACTAACGTATACTTATATGGTAATATATAATAATCAATAATAAATCACAAATCACAGCAAGCAAAGAAAGGATAATAGGGATGACGACTGGGTAAAAAAAAAGGGATTCTATTTAGTCCGTCAGTCAGATAATAGAAAAATATAAGATACGTATTTTTTTTTCTTCAATTTCAACAAGAAATGGCTTAGTTATTAGGTATTAAAGTTGAGGAGTGGGGGCTCGCTACGTCACAGTTTTGTAGAAAATGTACCATAGCGTGACGTCATGCGACATTTCAACTCAATATATCGCCGTAATTTATTGAATACGCGAAAAATAAAAAAATACGTATTTAATATTCTTCAATAATCTACAAATAGAAAAACAAAAATTAGTCGTCATCCCTATTACATTCAATAAGACCAAAATAAGGAGTATCTGCAAAAAAAAAAAAAAACAAAACAAAAATATAACATAAACTTATCAAAAAGGATTGCGCTTTCCAGCCAGTGGCCTACAATTTCTGTAGACTACTTTCGCACATGGATAAAGATTTCTTGCCGGTTCTTCACAAATGCTAGCAATAGCCTGAATAAATATAACTGCATATTGAATTTGGAAAAAACTTTTTTTTAAGTTATGAAGATATAAGCCATTTAAGAAAAGAACACTCCAAAAATGGCAACGTCATTTCTTGCTTTTCATATATATTCTCCAAAAGACAAAACTCCACCAAACACAAAAGACGTAGTATAAAATAATTAATAAATGAACTATTTAAGATCAACGTGTATTACTTTACACTGAATTATAGAGCCTTTGCCACTGGTATTAAGGTTTAGTGCCGATTATTAAGATTCAATACACACCATCAAAGAAATGATTCGCTTGCTCATGTATTTTTAGGAAATGATTGAAAACCTAGCACCAACGTAAAATTCACTAAAAGTTCTTACAATTTTCACGATGCATTTCTTCGATTGCTTTTGGATCAATATGAAAAAAGAATGACATAAAAATACACGCTTAGACCGTTTAATTAAAAGTTACTGTAGGCAAAAAGAAGTAAATTACATTACATGAAGATTTCTTTATTCAAATTTCCTAGGGAAGACAATGATTGTTGTTTTAATGTCTATCATATTCTATTCACAGGCATGCTTCGATCAAATGCCCAGACATTCCACTATCCTACCGCAGAGCTCAGTGCCGCCTTATATCATAGTGCCATCGACATCACAAGTCAGACAGGGAGACACACTCAATGTGACCATCGGTAGTCCAGCAGGAGCCCCCTTGCCTATTGGAGGGTTTATACTGCAAGCGCGGTCAATACAGGTAAATAAACGAATTACAGAGTATGTAATAGTGTCATTATTTCAGAGGACGTCTAAACTAATTCGATTGTTAATATGAAATTTAGTCTTAATTATGTAGCTGTAAATGGGCTACATTGTGAATTTATTAAATTGTCTATAGAGAAAAATTAAAATCATTTTTATATTATAATTTGAGTCACTATATTGCCGTAGTAGATTTGTCTCAAATTTTTATAATAATCTTAATGTGTGTGTTTTCCCGTAACTTTGCCTACGTCATCCGCGTCTGATGTAGCTTCTCGTAGGTTGATTTTTTAAACCGATATAATACGTTTGATGCCTAATCAATGGAAATAAAACTATTACCAAACCTGTCCTCTTTATAATATTAACATAGATGGTTTCAAAACCATTTCTCACAAAATTTACACCATTTAAAAAATTACTATTGACACTATTTTATAAACCAGTTGGCTTCGCCTTGTTTTCTTTTTACATTCACGTAGTGTTAATTTCTAAAACGAATTATTTCTTTAACGTTCCTCACACATTGCTTTTTGATTTGACTATGTATTTAAGAAATCTACCATGAAATTGGCATTACCATTCATTAGGCGTATCGAAGAAACGGACACGATTGAGTACACTCGTGATAACGTAAATGTACGCGCAAGGTGTTTTTCTTGCTAATGAACACAGTTCGTAACCGAATATTGGATGAGCAGCTTAAAATTAACGCAAATTACTAACGCTTTGTCAGATACTTAAATAAGTTTCGTAAAATCAGGTACACAAATAATCTAACAGTTGTCACCTAACACGCAACGAGATAAGTAGTGTCTCGTCTCAGTATAAAGTCTAAACTCAACCAAATCTGTAACGCAACGAAACACGTACTTATTAAGCCAACTCAATAATTGTGATAATTCGATAATAATTGGTTGTACTCTATAATATCTTATTAAAAAAAATAACTCAATCTGAACTCAGTGAACGCGAACTCTAACTCAAACTTTTACCGCAAAGAACTCCATAACTCAACTCTTTTCTTGTAAGGATTTAACCATATACGGGTTATGTACAAAAGACCAAACCTCTGCAATAAGTTTTAAATTTAACTGTCAATAGATTAAGGCTTAAAATTGTAGGTCTTATAGCCTGACGTGCTGTGTACTGTACAGACATAATGCAGGACTTTTAAAGTTTCTAAAAAACGTGTTACCATCAAAGCATTAGTTAGTATTACAAGTACATCTATAATTATATATTACAAAGAATCACCTTAGGGAAATTATATCTTAATGCGCGGGTTACATAGACAATAATTTACGCGGGCGAAGTCGCGGGAAAGCATCTAATATTACTTATTTATTATAATTATCGTAACACGCTCACATATGTTACGTACATTTTACATTTGTTTTTTTTTTGAACATTTAATATAAAGAAAAAAGTTAATATCGAGTTATTCTTGTTAGTTGCCTTCGTTTATTACTAACTGATCCCGTGAATTTCGTATCGGATTTTTATTTTTCAAAATAAAATACAGTCTATGTTATCCGCTGATAATGTTATAAAATATTTAATTAATACTCGTATTTAAAGTAGATCTAAGAGCATTTGAGTTACAAAAACCATAAACAAATCTTTCACCTTTATATTTATAGTATTATTAAAAATATACCTACTAGGTTGTCCAATTAGAATTGGGGCTTTATTGATTCTGGTTTTAATAACTTTAGATCGACAGCAATACAGCTAGGTTATTATGACCGATGATTAATATTCTTTCCATTACATTTATTAATTATTTACTCAGAATACTGACACAATAATTGGTCGCTTCGTATCTGTACCGGACAACGCGATCACTCACCTGATAACCTGCAGCAATGAAAACGACACGGCGACGCACTCCAACCCCCAGGAGAAACCGGCGCTCACATTCCAGTGGAAGGCACCAACAGACTTCTTGGGTGGAGTTGAATTCAAGTAATAACTCCTTTGAATAATAGAAAATATTTATATATATTATATTATATATATATATATATATTTATCTTGCCAAAGTTAAGCTGTAAAATTAAAAAGATACGAGTAAAACAGAGTTGATTAATGCGACAAATGACAATCGGCGATCTGACGAAAACCAATATATCAGTTTCGACCGTCAAGGTTGATAATTAGAACTCCATTCCATAGGTCAGTCGCGCCGGATCTGGATTTGCGTATACTTATATATGTAGTTCAGGATAACATGATTGTACAATATCTGCCAAAGTGCGGTCGCCTAAAGCGTCACTCTTGGGTATCACAAATATAAATAAGATTACTATAAAATGTCATGTAGAAAGTGAGTTTTTCTATGTTGTCTCGGGTCTGGGTGTTGTGGTACCTTCGTTGTCTGAGATACTCCATAATACGAGGACTTCAGCTACTTATCTTGTGATATGAGCAATGTATGTGATGTAGTCTAATATAGTCTAATAATCCTATTAATATTATAAAGGCGAAAGTTTGTAAGTATGGATGTATGGATGTTTGTTACTCTTTCACGAAAAAACTACTGGACGGATTTGGATAAAACTTTACAGCAATATAGGTTATACATCAGAATAACACATAGGGTACTTTTTACTGGGAAAACTTCTCACTCCCACGGGATACCGACTTCCACGCGGACGAAGTCGCGGGCGTCCACTAGTATATAATATAGGTACAAGACACAAAGGCCTTGTTAAGATCTGCCACACGGAAATTACTCATATCCCTGTGTGCGCTTGATCTGTCTCCTCCTTTTATATATTTTGTGTTATTCAACTTTTGATTTTTTAGCATAGATATATTTCTCTATGCTAAAAAAATGCTTTAAAACACTTTAATTTCATATTTCAGAGCAACGGTAGCGCAGAGCTATGCCACTTTCTGGAGAAACGTGGAATCCCCATTAGTGGAGGTTGTGAGACCGGACACTGTCATTACTACCAACGTACCAACACCAGCAGCCCCTACAACCACTCAAGCACCACCAGTTATCTTGGAGAATCAGGTGAAAATACCTTCATAGCGTAACATCAAGGGTGCTATTCAAATTAGCAATTTCGTTTAATTTATGAAAAAACAGTTAGATCATCATTTAAAAATGCCATGATAATTATTTTTAGAATAAAAAATAACGAATCCGAAAACTAAAACATACGACTATGCTGTCCTTTGGTCATCGCTATTGTAATACAGGTATCGCTATAAATAAATTTCTTGTTTCAAACTTTTTAGAGCGTGATTTAAGCTCTAGTCGAGTTTTAGTTTTTGAACTGGTTAATTTTTATTTAATTAATTTTCAGGCGTATTTAAGCAAAATGCAAGCAAAATTAAGCTCTTTTTGATACCCTATATGGAATGATTGAATAATTTTTGTTTATAGTTTCTTGCTTCTAATGATACCATCATAAACCCCTTTTCGCCTCCCCGTAGTCGGTTAAAAAAGGAAAACCTACAAAAATAAGAGTCTACTTTAAAATTAAAACCCACTAACTGACTCGCTAGTCGTGATGAGAAATCTCAAGACGTATTTTCCTTATTATTTGTATGTAGTGTACCTATTTGTTCGCGTAAGGAAACGATTTACCGAATTTAACTTGGCGACAATCAGAATATTGATTATGTGCCTTTACCTTCGGAATTATCTTAACTTGTTGTTTATTTTTCCCCTCAATAGCCAAGCCCGTCGACAGAAACTCGTGATCTGATATACCAAGGATGTGACGACACCAAACTATGTTTCGGTGTTCCACAAAATTGCATCCGACAAGGCAACTGCAAAGCGATCGTAGCTGTATTAGTCGAGGGTGACAAATACACATTCGAAATTCAAGGAACGGACAATCCAAAATACGTTGCAACAGCTCTTAGTATGGACAATAAAATGGGTGACGATAGCGCCATGGAGTGCGTCAGGAATGACAATGGCAGAGTCAGTATTTTCACTTCTTGGACATACCCTAAAGCTGAACCATACGTCAGCAGATCTGATTCACCGCAAGATATAGTTCAGTTGAAAGATTTCACGCTAATCAACGGGAAACTTTATTGCAAATTCACAAGAAACGTAGTATCCACTGTCAAAGGGCAGACGTTCGATTTGGCGAACAATAAGTACAATTTGATGGTCGTTTCTGGCGATAGTATGAAAGGTAAGAGTTATTAATGTGTAAAAAGCAGAAACATAATGAACTATAATAACTTTTCTATCGTACCTTTTTGCTTCGATATTACTTACCACCACCACTTACTGGATTTTCACGGGTACCTACGAATAGCTTTATTATTTTATTTCCCACTAATTGCTTCCCTGCGACTTCGTCCGCGTGGATTACAAAAGATTGTAAATTAATTTATTTTACACTGAACAAATTTGTCATTTACTAAAGTTTGTTTAGTCTTCGTGGACATTCACATTTTTGGTTGTTTTAGATGCGGAACGCGTTGGTTTCCACAACCTGGCGTACGAGTCCACAGGTGAACCGCTAGCTCTAGCGTCAGTGGGCCCCACTACCGGGGCATCGAAGCTGCTGCTCAAATTGCACGGAAGCTTCATGATAGCCGCTTGGGTGGGCTCTGCTTCTATAGGGATACTTTTAGCAAGGTACGTGACTTTGTTAAAGTTACAGTATAAGATATACCTAACATAAGCGAGGCTGGGCTCAATTAGGTATATTAGGATAATATAACGAATATCGGCATCGTTTGATTATTGACATTATAGTTTTGTAATAGGATATGATCGTACTTGCCTCTCATACTTGTTTTGTTTTAATTTCTGTTATAGTCAATATTTTTAACTTTTTTCCATTTATTAGTGACCCTATGATCTATTTGCTGCCTAAATCTTCAGGCTTTAATCGTTTGAATTATTTTACTAAATACATACTTAAAACATACTTAAATCTCATTTCAAAATCAATCCTAAAGAATTTTCTGTCCTAGTAGGACGTAGGAACTTTTTTGTCAAGTAATGTGAACTGTTACAAATGTAATATTTAAATAAAACGCAGCTAAATCGGTTCAGCTGTCTGAAGTGTTACCGCTTATGAGAACATGAATTTTATTTTTCTTCACAGATACTTCCGACAAGTTTGGGTTGGCAGACAAATGGGTGGCAAGGATATTTGGTTTGCAGTAAGTATCTGTTCCTTACTATTTCCTAAAAAACGGAATAAAAAATGCAAGCGATCTCGAAACAATGCATCTCTGAATACACCATTTTTAAATAATTTTTAGAAAGCTCAACTATGAGTTTCTGTTATAAAATCTGCCTCTAACTCGTGACAGCATAAAGGTTCAATGAAATATAACCTTTTTCTTTTGAAGTACGTATACTTGACGGAACCTCTATGCTGTGACAGCGCTGTGCTCCACGACGAGTTAAACGCTTATTTTATTACAGAATAGTACTGATGCCAAGCAAACCTCTAAAGTTATTTTCAAAACTCGAAATCAAGCGCCTATCAGCTACAGATTTTTCTAAGCAATACAGGACACTACATGAAGACTCATTAAAGATTACGTTTTCAAAAAAATCCATTTTTATTAATTTTACATTTCAGAATGATATACTTATTGATCTTTAAGAACTCCCATCTCAGAGTACCATTTATTAATAACGCAGGGGAAATTACCTTAAGCCTTCAACCAAGGCGCTCTGACCCCGCACCCGGCCTGAAAAGACAGGCTTAATGCGAGAGTGGCTCACTTTGTGAAACCCCCTGCGAGTACCCTTCTGGGGAAGGAACTGGGAAGCAGCATGGAGCCTGCCGGATCCAGCCCAACTTCGGGACCCCCTATGCGGGCTAGGAAAAGACTAGAGTACCTGACTGCCTCTGCCAAGACGGTAGATCGTCCCTGGGACTAATATCATAGGGGGGTAGGTGGGGTGTCAGCCCTGTCCGCCTGTACACAGAAGGGGGTGATGCGCTAATATGCAATACCTACCTGGTACCTGGGACTGGTGAATGTTTTAAGCATTGCCTTTAAAGTGAATGCAAAATTTGATGAGAAATAAAAATAATCTTAAAAGAAAGTAAAATACTTTCAAAAATATTTCTTTCGGTTAACTGACATTGACTGAACATTGACGAAAATACGCTCATTATATAGTAGCGAAAGTAATAACTGCATGAGAAATTCGTCAGGCTTGTTGCGTCTCGAATAGCTTCTACCAGATTGCGAAAGGTTGTAGATTCGAGTCCCATTTCAGCCACCTGACGGATGATGAATTTTTGATAAGTTAAGTATAATTCCCTTGTTCTTTTAGTACCACAGAATCCTGATGGTGATGACTTGGCTGCTGACGGTGTGCGGCTTCATCATCATCCTCGTGGAAGTGGGCGGCTGGTCTACCACCGGAGACAACCCTCACGCCATTACAGGAATAGTTACTGTAGTTCTTTGCTTTATACAGCCTATCGGTGAGTAATCTCTAAACGAGGACTAAAGTTAGTAAGTTCTTTGTATAAACCATTGGCCGCCTAAAGCAAATAAATAATTACATTTAGGGTTAATCACCAGTCTTTTTACGTCCCCATTACAGGGACTCAGGCCTACTTTATGGGTGGTTAAGGAGAATATAATAATAAGGATTTTCTTTGAAACTACTAAATCAATTGAATTTGATATTTAGTATATACCTACATAGATATACATGCAAATCAGTGACCCAAAGTCAACCACAAACATTCATTTGAAAAATGGCTTTGCGTGCTTAGTATTATTTGCTTATCGAATCACAAAACAAATTGTCAGATTCCAATTTTTTAAATATTTTTTAAATAATATTTATTTGATAAAAAATATATGATAATTGACGATAGCCTAAATTTTTTATAAAATATGTTAAGATCATCATCACGAAAATGTATAAAAAGTTTACGGTTTTCAAAATCTAGTATTTGTACGCGCGCTTGGCCCATATTTTTTTATATATTCATGCCGAAGCGTGGGAGAGCCACGCTTCGGCATGAATGGGCCGGCTCGACCGGAATGATACCACGGCCTCACAGAAAACCGACGTGAAGCAACGCTTGCGTTGTATTTCGTCGTGTGAGTGAGGGTACCGGAGGCCCAACCCCTCCCTATTCCCTTCCCTCTACCCCTCAACCCTTCCCTCCCTATGTTCAGATTCGTCCCTCAAAGGCCGACAGCGCGCTTGTAGCCCCTCAGGTGGTAATCACTTACCATTAGGTGATCCGTCTGCTCGTCTGCCCCCTATCCCATAAAAAATAAAAATAAATTGTGCACTTGTGCAAGAAATATTAATAAATAAACACTATTTAATATTTTCAGGTGCTTACTTTAGACCGCATCCGGGTACCAAGAAGCGGCCTATCTTCAACTGGCTCCATTGGCTCGTTGGTAACGCTGCGCATATCCTTGGAAGTAAGTTGCATACATACATACTAATATATCACAGAAATTGAACAGACGATATCGCAGCGAAAAAATACTTATTATAATATGAATTTCCCTTGTTTGATCTAATATTTCGTTGTTTTATTACATTTCAGTTGCGACAATATTCTTGGCGGTATATCTACAAAAAGCGGAGCTGCCACGGTGGAGCGTCTACATTTTGGCTGCATTTGTTATTTTCCACGTGATCGTACACATAATACTATCGGTGAGTTTAATAGATTTAAGTGCTCATGGATAGCAAAGCCTTAATTCCGTCCCAAGAATTCTCTATACTTAGGTACTAAATATCCTACAGAGCCTAACTTAACTCTGCGACGCACTGGTTCATTCATAAACGTAAATCAAGTCCCATCCTATCTGCCCTGACCTCGCGACGGTCACTGAATAGATATTAATTGAAGATACTTATGTATTAAGACTTTCAAAGTGGCAGACTTGTTAAAATGATTTAAAAATTCGTCATTTTTTCCACTTACCTACCCGCTACCCGCTCCCGCATACGGAACGACTCAGAACTCGCGTCTCATTCGCACGTTTAGTAGATACAGGGATTTTTTGGATGTTATAAAGGGTAAAATACACGCGATCAGCTACTTATGAGCTCTTGTTTAAATACTAAGCATAAACTAAGTCTGTTACTCATCTGTCTATCATGATCTTTGTCCTTAAGCGTAACATTTGTTTCATGTTTACAGCTGACAGTATGTGTATCAGACGGCAGGATAAGTAACGGACGAGTGAATGCTTTCCCGATGAAAGATATGTTGGGCCAGACGAGGCAAACTTCGCAAGTCGATAGAAGTACAGACGCGCCGGTAAGGAACAAAACTAGTATTTAGCCATCGCTCATAGCCTCACGCCTCAAACCCAAGTTTGGAAAATTAAAACAAAATCAAACTATACTGCAATTTTTTTTCACTACTGAAACAAGAGTGAATATTTAAACAAAAATATTATAATTTCCTTGTTGAATTTTTATTAACATTTTCAATAAAGAGAACGGCCTCGCAAAATGTACACACGGCCGCGCGTCACGCTTCACACCACCACCATAAGCAGACCTCTGTTAGTAGGGAAATTCTATATGAAGCGCGGTCGGCACAGTCCACAACGTATAGTCTGACGGCCTGACGACCGCGGTCGTGCGAACAAGGCTCATATTAAAACTAGGTCTTGTGCCGCCGCAGAATATAATAAAGTATAATAAAATCTACATGAAATCGTATGTTTCCTAATATAGAATGTTTTGTTTGCAGTTCTCCAGTTTTAGAAGACTTCTCCTTGGCATCTACGCCCCCATCATCCTTATACTAGCTGTAGCAATGATCTGTTTGGTTGCATTAGCGCCTATCAATTCTACGTACAACAACATCATGGGCGCTTGATTACACAAGATTCTATTTGACACATTGTAAATAACTTATTTAAGTTAACACTAAGAAAACACGATTTTACAATTATTAAATAAAATGTAAGATTTAAAAATAAGTTTTTTGACCAATTCACATTTTAAATATCTAATTTAGTCCTTAATCTGTGTGAAAATTGTTTATATAGTGTAATGATAAATGCAAATGAAATATATGTGACTATATTAACAAAAACATCACTTTAGATATTATATATTTAGACATGTCAAGTATTGAATACCTACTTGTTTTACTTAGTGTTTTGACATTTTTTTTTATAAATTTTGACTAACATTAAATTACAACATTAAATTTACAGTTATATAGTGAATAAGTAAAATAAAATTAGTCACTCATTTAGCTGTAAGGTAAAAGCTATTTATTTTAATAATGTCACTGTAAATATATTAAAAAGATAATAAAATAACTACATCATTTTATAGATAGTTTTATTGACAAATCATATCAATTATCATCTTTAGGAATTTGGGAATCCTCAACAGTTTTTGATGATGGTATGTAAACTTTAAACTTAAACTCTGTACGTGGAAATGATCCAGGGTTAATTACTTGACAATTTTGATATGATCTTGTGTATGGCTGGAAATGGTCGGCTACAACCACTAGATCTGGCATTGGATACAAACTCAAAGCATCAGCATGCTTCCAATACACAGGTTGTACTCCTAAAGATAAAGGTGATAGTGTACACTGACTGAGTAATGTCTTAGTCAAATGATCTGGTATGTCACCAGAGTCTGGGAAATGAATTGAATTTCTACACATTTTCATCATTAAGTCTTGTCTGATCAAGACAAATTCTTGTGTACAATACTGTATACGGCATGGATTCGTAGTAAATATAACAGCATCACCTAATTTGTTCCTTATATCTTTCGTGATAGAGTCCAGTATTGCAGGTCTTGGTAATATGTTTGCAGCAACTGGATCACCTCTTCCTGGTATAAATATGAACTTGCATGATTCCTTAAGTTTTGTGAATTGATTAATCAGATCTGCTAAATCAGCAAAAGCTGCTTTTAGTTGTGTACTATGCTCATAGCCATAGGGGCAAGACAGAAACTCACCAAGAAATACAAACGCGACAGGTGGAAAGTCTTTATATCCAGAAAATAATGTCTTTAATTTTGCCATTACTTTTAAATTATCAAACCACACATCAGACAGAAAGATAATCATATCATCTGCATTTTCTTTTTCAATTTTAAGTAAGTTATTTGAATTTTTTAATAATGTCTTTGATTTGCCGCCAAAAGTATTCAAATTTCCAAAATATAATGATGAGGTTACTCTATTCTCTGGTGGTGGCAACACTACACCCATTACATGAAAAACTTTATCATCATAATAACCTTCAGCTAATACAAAACTATTTTCAGTAAATAAACCAGAATGGTACTTTGTTTGTGATAAATCCAATTGAACACTACCCGTAGGATCTTCTAAATAAAATTTTCCTTCTGTCAGTTGAGTAAGGAGCCCTAACACTATAACCTCTTCAATTTTACTTGAAGAACTCAATAAAACTTCTATTTTACGAAGTAAAAATTTCTTCTCTTCAGCACTTGATGGCAGTATTTCTTGTGCAAATAACTTATTTCTAGCAGTTCTTTGCCATATAAGTGTGTACCTGTCAATCAAATACTGAGCTTTCCATTTAGGCTCCGGATACAAATTGTTGCTATTAATATATTTCATGTACCGCTTTCTTTCACTATCGTAGTTTATTTTCGGTATGCTGAACGCATCGATAACATTCAATACTGTTTCAGACTCTTCTAGGCCAAGCGATGAACATTCTCTGTAGGCAATTTCCAAGTGTTCCTTTTCTAGAACCGGTTGAGATAAACATTGGCGTAATATATGTGCTGTAAGTTTATCTATAATTTTCTGCCTATCAAATGGAGTTAACGAGGACACCTGTTCTGCAACAAAATTGCTTGCTTCACGACGAATGGTAAAACCACTAAGTTTGAATGCATTGTTGATCTCGGATCGAATTGATTGTAAGTCACTCATAGCACTATGATTTTATAGATAGTAAAATACAAATATCATCATATAGTTTTAGACTTTTTAGTTCTAGGAATTTATTAATAAATAAACCGCCAAAATAATTTCGTTTGTCAACATGACAATCATGACAGAAGCAGTGTTGCCAGCGAGGTTTTGTCAAAAGTTACCTGTAATGTGCAAAAAAGAAACCTTTTTACAGTAAAAGTAACCTTTTACATTTTAGATGTCTAAAAGTATAAAAAATACTTACAGATTTTTGGGTAAGCATTTAAAAGCTTCTTCTCATTATTAAAGTTGAATCTCATTGTCATTAGGTATAAAAATCTACTTCTTCTGAACACCTGTAATTGAAGATAATTGAAGAAAGATAGAACACCTGTAATGTAATTGATTCTAATACATTCACAAATAAACAAAAATTATAAATCATGAAGACCTTTCTAAGATGGAAATATGCAGCTGAATCTATGAATATATGCAGTACACTATTATGTATTAAGTAAAAATCATTTAATTAGTAGGTAATCAGGTAATACTTTCTTTCTTCAAGTACAGCACATGCTATCAAGGCAGGCGAAGGGAAGTGACGCAAACATATTACTTACTGGCGTAGTTATTCGTTAGCTTTACCATTATTTAATACACTTAACAAGTTTTCAACTACTTATATACAAAATAATAATGAAACACAATAAAATAAAATTAATCGTATTCATAGCATACCAAATTATAATGCAAATGCACCAATTAAAAAGATAATAAACTGACTGGTGGAATGAATCAATGATGCTATAAGATCGCGGCCAAAATTTGAATTAAACATCTTGATCTTAACATTAGGTAATATGGTAGTGAATTGCGTAATTAACTTTAGACGTTGACGTAAACTTTGACAACAGCGCCCCCTTTCACGAGCAGACCTCGAAGTAACTTCAAGGAGTTAAAAATCACCTAAAAGGTTACAAAAGTAACCACTACGCAGGAATACTGGATTTAGTTCAATTCTCTTTGGTAATAAGTAGGTAGAATCAGTGCTGCCAACTCGATAGATAAGTGCTATAAAAAAGGAACTTATTGCCTTTAAATAGGTATTCTCTCAACTCCAAATAAAATAATAATATGTAAGATAAAAAGACTTATGTATTTTCTTGATAAATATTTTAAACAGAACAAAAAAAAACAAACTGACAATGACAAAGAATATAAAGAGAAAAAACAAAGTGGCCTATCAAAAGATATATGAAAGAAGGTTGGTGTGTAAACTAAATAGTTCCAACACTTCCCCTACTTCTGAATAAATTAATAGGCCATTATAAATGTTAAATTAAACCTAATCCTTTCGTTAAACACTGATGTCTTTGCTTCGATAGAAACTTGGTTAAGACATCTGCCTTCATTTCATTTGTCGGAATATATTGTATACCAATAATACCACTAGCAACAGTATCCCTAATAAAATGATGTCTAACATCAATGTGCTTTGTTCGTGAGTGATGAACGTTATTTTTTGTTAGCAGTTGAGCTCCCTGATTATCACTATAAATACAGACACCATTATCTAAACCAAACACTTCCTTCAATATGTTTTTGAGATATATGGATTCTTTTGCAGCATCACTAAGTGCCATATATTCGGCTTCGGTTGTTGACAAGGCGACCGTTCGTTGTTTACGTGATTCCCATGATATAGGTCCATTTAAATAAAATACATATCCAGTGTAGGATTTCCGGTCTTTTAAACATGCACCATAATCAGCATCAGTATAGCCCGTAAGAGTGAGTATATTTTTCTTCTGGAATCGGAGTTTAAGATGCATTGTCCCTTTTAAATATCGTAGAACTCTTTTTGCTGCATTCCAGTGAATTGTCCCATAATTAGAATTAAACTGGCTTAACACACTTACTGCATGTGTAATGTCTGGCCTAGTTCCTACAGATAGATACATAAGAGAACCAACCAGTCTTTGATAAGGCAAATGTTGAGCTGCTTCTTTATCTTCATTTGAAGGATTCACTAACTTTAAATTAGGATCAGCAGGTGTACTAGCCGGTTTTGCATCAGTCATAGCAAAATTATCTAGTACCTTTTTAATATATTCTTCTTGATCAATGGCTATACCATTTTCCTCTTTTGCGATTCTCATTCCTAAGAAATGTTTTAAGTTTCCTAAATCCTTGACCTTAAAAAATTGTTTAATATCCCTTTTAAAATTTTCTTTCATATCAGCATTATTACTGAGAATGCAAAAATCATCAACAAAGATTGCAACAATTAACATGCAAGTTTCATTAACTTTATAATATAGGCAATGATCATGTTCAGACCTTTTCATTCCAAGTTGCATCATTGCTTCGTTAAGTTTAAGGTTCCACTGTCTAGGCGCTTGTTTTAAACCATAAAGTGCTTTCTTTAACTGGCATACCTTCCCCTTGTTGCATTCTTTAGTGAAACCCTCAGGTTGTTCCATATATATTTCTTCATTTAGATCACCGTTAAGAAAAGCAGTTTCAACATCCATTTGATCCATTGTTATATTCCATTGTGCTGCGAAAGCAAGCAGTAATCTAACTGTTGAAAGGCGTGAAACGGGTGCGAATGTTTCGTCATAATCTACGCCGTAAGTTTGTGTAAAGCCTTTGGCTACTAATCGTGCCTTATAGCGTGTGTTTTCTCCGTTTTCATTTTTCTTTATTTTGAATACCCATTTACAACGGACTATTTTTCTATTTTTAGGTCTATCCACAAGGACCCAAGTTTTGTTAGTTACAAGTGAGTCATATTCACTTTGAAGAGCCTCTTGCCATTTATTTTTATCATCAGAACTAATGGCTTCCTTAAAGGTTGAAGGGATATCATCTTCTTCAGCTTTGTAGAGAACTATATCTTCTGACCACTTTTTCGGGATTCTGTTTCTCAATGGATATCTCCTAACAGGTTGAGAAACTTGATTGTTTGTACTATCCGAAATTTCAGTAACACTGTCATAAAATTCTTCTTCAGTGTCGTCATTTCCAGTTACCTGTGTGTGTGTTAAAGGTTCAGTTTCGATATTGCTGATTTCTCCTTCAGTTAGTATATTTTCAGAATTTTCTGTAACTATAAAAGGTTCAGTAATAATGTTGTTGACTTCTCCTTCGTTTGGTATATTTTCAGAATTTTCTGTAACTATAATAGGGACGGATTCTGATACTTGAGTTCCAACTTTATCAACCATATTATTTTGATCACTTGACTGCGATTTGAATAAAAAATCATTTTCAAAAAATTTTACATCTCTTGTCTTAATAAGAATTTTTGGATGTTCAGGATCAACTACTCTGTATCCCTTAGTTTCGGTGCAATAACCTACAAATATGCATAGTTTGGCCTTAGCATCAAATTTCTTTCGAAGAATTTTAGGTATGTGCGCATAAACTCTGCATCCAAATATACGAAGATGTGAAAGATCCACTTTTCTTCCTGTCCAGATTTCTTCAGGGGTTTTCCCTCTAATAGCCTTAGTCGGTGAGCGATTTTTCAAGTAAGTCGCTGTATTGATTGCTTCTCCCCAATAACTTTGAGGTAGAGCAGATTCTGAGAGCATAGATCTGGCTTTCTCTACTAAGGTTCTGTTGACTCTTTCAGCCAGGCCGTTTTGCTCTGGATTGTGAGGCACAGTCGTTTGGTGAACTATACCGGACTGTTTCAAAATTTCTTTCATTTCCGAATTCAAATATTCACCACCGTTGTCAGAACGTAGAATTTTAATCTTTTTGTCAGTTTGGTTCTCGGCTAAGCTTTTGAATTCGCGAAATTTTTCCACAACTTCTGATTTTTGTTTAATTAGGTAGGTAAATGTTTTTCTAGAAAAATCGTCAGTGAAAGTCACGAAATATGAAGCACCTCCCAAAGATTGGGTACTCATAAATCCGCAAACGTCACTGTGAATAATTTCCAACAAATTTGTCGATTTTGAATCTGACGTTTTGAAAGGTTGCTTTGATAATTTACCTTCCACGCAAGCAATGCAATTATCTTTAATAGATCCAGCAGGCTTTGGATACCTGACACCAAGAGCTAAGTTTTTTCTAAGCAATTCCATAGATCTGAAGTTCAGATGACCAAGGCGTTTGTGCCATAATTCAGCTGAATTTTCTTTAACTTCTGTTAAATTCGCGTGAGCAGTAGGTAAATCAAGTTTGTACATACCATTGATATTTGAGGCTGTGCATAAAACTTTTCCGAATACCTTACACGTTTCTCCATCAATAATTTTTCCTCCAGATTTCGAAAAAAGTACGACATTCCCTTTCTTTACCAATGAGTTCACTGAAAGCAGGTTCGTTGAGAGGTTCGGAACATGCAAAACATCGGTAATATTGGAAGTGTTTAGTTTTACAGTACCAATGGCATCTGAAAGAATTATTTGATCATTAGCTATTCTAATACTTTTCGTGACAGGTTTAGTATCATGTAGCCAATCACGTCTATTAGTCATATGACTTGTAGCCCCGGAATCTATAAACCAGTTATCACTCTTTGCAAGAAGCGACTTATCAAAAATTGGTTTACACATAAAAGAGTTTACAAAAGTTTCACTAATCTCCAAATTATCAAAATTAGAATTAGTCACGGACTGATCATCAACCACAAGTGTTACCTCGCAAATTTCGGCCTTTTCATCTTTGGATTTAGCTTTAAGAATTCTACAATTTGGTTTTATATGCCCTGGTTTACGGCAGTAATTACAAAATATGTTCTTAGTGTCTCTATTAAATTTGTTGTAAGACAACACTAAAGCACTATCTTCAGGTGTTTTACTGCAGGTGGCTAGATCTCGGCTGTCTTCTTTCATAAGTGCAGCAATGACATTGTCTGATGTTAGTTCAGTGCCAGAATGTTCCAATGCCATGACGAGTGGCTTAAATTGATCGGGTAGATTACAAAGCAGTATAATTGCAACAAACGAATCATCTACTTTGTGGTTTATTTGTTCTAATTGTTGGTGTGTCGACATAATCTCATTAACATAAGTTTCCATATTATCAATATATCGACAGTTCATTAGTTTTTTCATTAACATGAGCTTTCTAATAAGTCCGCTGTCTGCGTATGCCCTTTTTAAGTTATTCCACGCTTCAAATGCAGATTTACATCCCATTATTTTAGAGAAGACTCTTTCATGACAGCACAAGCCAATTTTAGATCGGGCTCTGTCATCAGAGCGTTGCATTTCTGGTGAGCTATTGTCAAAAGGTGGATGCTTCACGCAACAACACAATCAATCAGCATCATCTCCATTGAGAATGCCCATGTTGCATAGTTTGAACGCCCTTCTAATTTGTTAAAAGATGGAGTACTTACTGTATGTGCAGTTGAAATATAGGATACTACACTACTATTACTTGCGTTTGTATGAGAGAAAGGTTTTGTACAAGAATCTCCTTCCATTTTTTTTATGTTCGAATTGCAAAAATTTAGAGTATCAGAGCTCCTGGGCCCATAACCAAAAGGAACTTATTGCCTTTAAATAGGTATTCTCTCAACTCCAAATAAAATAATAATATGTAAGATAAAAAGACTTATGTATTTTCTTGATAAATATTTTAAACAGAACAAAAAAAAACAAACTGACAATGACAAAGAATATAAAGAGAAAAAACAAAGTGGCCTATCAAAAGATATATGAAAGAAGGTTGGTGTGTAAACTAAATAGTTCCAACATATAATAGATTGCTTTCGTTGTTTTCTCTATTTATATTCCCTTGGTACCCATAGAGAAGATTGAATAAAGGGTTGGTACCTTTAGCAATGTAATCAGATCTTATATTTCTCTATGATCAGATCACAGAACAATAATACAATCAGATAGACGTGCTAAGAGACTTTTTTTTTTACACTTTACCTCATTAAAATTATTTTAGAATACTTGTAATTGCCACAAATGTGACATTGGTGAAATAGTGTAAACGCAAATAGACCATGAATTAAAAAGGAAGATTGGAGTTTTTGTGATTATAGAACTTTGTAGATATTTCACATTTTCTATAAATGTTTAATTTAGATAAACATACTTGTTTATTTATTTTATGAGTTTGCTAAAATCATTGGCGGTGAACTTGACCTTGAAGAAACCAGTATTGGTAAGCAATAAAATCGCTGCGTAGTAGGTACATAAATCCTAGTAGTAGGTACATAAATCCTAGTAGTAGGTACAGAAATACAGTTTTGAAATAGGTATACATGTTGTATTTGTTTGATAATAAAGCGGTAGCTTTTACAATTACTATATATGGAAGTTTGTTAACATTGTTTTTTACATTTATCATTTATTGCTTTCCTATTACAATTGTGGAGGTAAGTAGGGACAAATAATTTGTATTTATGTACCCTTTTAAGTTTAGATTTATTTTTATTAAAAAATTAAGTTTACCAACATCATTTAATTTATTAATAGTTTATAGATGGCACAGATTTCTACAGTTTTTAACAATAATTGATAAATAAGTATATATTTTTTATTATTTTTAGGGAAAACCATACAGTATGGATATACTCAGGCAGTTTCAAAATATCTCGTGGTGAGTAATTGATAAATATTTAATCCACTGAAATTGTTATACAAAACAGGAAAACTGTACTGTTATAATTTACTTTAATGCATGAAGGCACTTATAATTTTTTAATTTTTGATATGAATATTAATTATTTTTAAAGTAACATTAATTATTTCTAGGTGTAAGCCAGATTGGTGCTTTCCAAGCATGAGTAAGGAGACTAACGAACTCCTATGTCACTGTGCAAATCTTTCACAGGTTGAGATATCAGATGATGTCAAGGAAATCATAAAGAAAAGCAAAGCTTTTCCTATACCTTTCCCCATTGAAAGTGTCAGGTAATTATAAGATGTTGTCTTGAAAATTGCATATTATGGTAAAGCAGTTGGGGTATACAGAAGTTCTTTTGGGTAGAATATGCTATATTAAATAATATGCACAATATGAAGTAGCTCGGTGGCGTAGTGGATAAGCGCCGCGGTCCGCGATTGTTGTCGTTAAGCAATCTTCGCAGGGGTTGGTTATGGGATGGGTGATCAAAAAATTATTATCTCGAGTGACTCCGTGCTTCGGAAGGCACGTTAAGCCCAGCTGCATTTGCAGTCGTTAATACCCTCCAATCTGCATTGAGCCAGCATGGAGGATCATGGCCCATCCTCCTTATCCATCCATAAGGAAGTCCTGAGCCTCATTGTCCATCCATGAGCAAGGCCTGAGCCCCTGAAGTAGGGACTTAAAAGGGCTGATGATGATGATGATGATGACAGTATGTAAAGTTACTTAAAAACAAATTATATTATAGTTATAATTTTATTTGACACAATTAATGAATTTGTATTAGTTTTCATATAAGTTCTCATATTAGAAAGTCCATAATATTACTGACATAAATTGTAATGTAAATTGTGTTGTACAGTTATACAGAATATGAGATTCAGAAGTGTTTGCTACATTAATTATTATTCCAAGTAACTGTTTTAATTAATTGGATTATTTTTATCACACCGTTGTTATGGAATTAAAAATCTAAAGATATTTACAATTAATTTGAACTTTATGTACTCGTAATTATAATTTTTAGGTCACCGAATAACATAACATTTATACATTTTTTCCTTTTTGAAGAAAATGATATCTGAAATCTTACACTTTTCCATGTGTAGCTCTCCTGTGACATTGGAAGTTAGTAAGATGTGATATTAATTTTATTATTCACAGATTAGAGAAACTGATAGAGAGGAGACCAATTGATAAACTGAAGAAAAATATTGTGTCAACGTATCCTCTTATACATGAGAGAGTGTTACTTCTAATGACACACTTTTTAATTTATAAAAGGTAATGTAATGTTAGTAAATAAAAATTAAACATACAAGTCCTGTTTTGGATGTAAATCTAGTTTGCTAAAAAGTTTAGCACAGTACATTGTGTTTCATATGAAAGAAAGGGTTTTTTGTAATCTATAATTATAATAAATCTGTAGAGAGGTCAATTCTGTGCATGAAATATATTTCCAAAATAACTATCAGGGGGTGATTAGGGATCGATACTGATGCCAAAAATGCAATCAGTAAATTTTTTGTCTGTCTGTCTGTCTGTATAACTGTTATAGAAACAAAAACTACTCAATGGATTTTAACGAAACTTAGTACAATTATTTTTCATACTCCTGAGCTGGTTATAGTATTCTTTTCATCACGCTATAATCAATAGGAGCAGAGCAGTGAAGGGAAATGTTGGGAAAACGGGAGAAGTTACTCCATTTTTTAAGCCTCCGTCGCGTGTGCAACCTTAATGGTTAAAGCTACCCAGAAATCATGTATGACGGAAATGTTCTCCTCAAAATTATATAAAAAATATCCCACGACAGCAAATGTCTATCTTTTTTGGTTGACTCACAATAACACGTGTAACTTCCGATAGCTTAGCAGTTCGAAGCTTTCTGATTGTATTTGTCTATTATCTACTCTTACGTTTATAACACTCTCAATCATCCCTAATTTAAAAAGTTAACAGTATTAAGTATTCCATAAAAAAGAATCATAGAAATCGGTATAGAAACACCAAAGTTATACATGAAATACGCTAATAATAAGCCATCGCGCGTGAATACTGAATCATGCTAGAAGGATCGTTCTGGCCAGTATTTCATCTATACTGAAGAGTTTGTTTGTTTGGAAGCGCTAATTCAGGAACTACTGGTAGGAATTGAAAAATTATTTTTGCGTTGAATAGATCATTTATTGAGGAAGGCTTTAGGCTATATAACATCACGTTGCAACTATTGGGAGCGAAGAAAAAATGGAAAACGCGGACGAAGTCGCTGGCGGCCACTAGTATCTAAATAGGGCCATGTTTATTTATAATTCCAAGTTAACAATAGAATTAAATGGCTAATTCTCTTCCTGCTCTCAGAAACTAGTGGATTAAAGTTTTGGGAAAAACATAGAAAATCGTTTTTTATGTACGAAGTCTATGGTTTTTTAATTTAACTCACTCTTGGCCAGTTTAGTCTTTTATTAATACAATGTATAAATATTTAAATGATAATAAACTTAATCATTCAAAATTATATTTTGACATGAATATTTCCATAGGGAATTTGGAACAAGCATTGAGAAAGCCTTTTACAAAGACATGACTGTACCAGAACTGATAGACAGGTTGTTGAAGAAGCGTGCTGTAATGTTTATGGGCGCTCAGGATGCCTATAAACTTCTTACTGGTGAAGAAGAGTAAGTAAATATTACTAAATTATTTATTGGTATTATTGGTTTTATTGGTTTGGAATTATTGGTATTTTATTTTATTAAAAACAAAATTTACAATATTTTTTTATCTTAATATCAGTAGTAGAATGTTGGAATATTTTAATGCTTGAAACCTAGATATGTATTAGAGCTTTTCTATTTTGGCATATAAACACAGCAGCTTGTTTCTACGTTCTATGGGAAATTCATCAGGCTTCCTTCTAGAAATAATTTATATTTATAAATTATTATAGAGTATAAATATTTTCATGCTTCTCGTTAAAAGTTGAATTTAGAAATGAAGCATTTCAATTTAAATATACAGTAATACCAGTATAATATGATAACTTTTAATATACTTTAACACTTAAGACCCATATTACATCAATCCTTGCAATATATGATATATTTTCCTACATTTTGATTGATATGATTTGATATTTTATACCACATCTGATTTTTGACACGGGAAGCAATTAAGCCTGAAACCATACAAAATTATTCTATTAGATAAACTGGTTTCAAAAATATTATAAAACTAATAAAAATAAGAAGACTAATATTATAAAAATAAGAAGACCCCGCGATACTGCAGGTTTTGCTGAATATTCTTCCAATGTTGATGATGTGATTTGAATCAACTAAATATTTTTTTATAGACAAGATTAATTTGAGGAGTATCATGTGGATTTGGAGAGATTGCTGCATTTATTTTAGTGAAAATTAAAATTGTAATTGTCCATTTCAGTGTAGATGGTTGGGAAGCAGTAGGCACTCTCCATCAGAAACCGCCTCTCCTTTTGGAGAACTGTTTGAGTTATGACGAGATGAAACTCTCCGCCATGGTGTATGTCAGCGGACCCACTGAATGTATCAATGATGGGTCTAGAAGTAACGCGGGTGTCGTCAGAGAAGATAACGCTGAGAAGGATGCTATTATTATTGGTAAGGATTTTAAAATAAGTTTTGCTGGTTAGACATTGAATCTAATAGATTACATAACATCTGGATTTGGATCTGGATTCAAGGACCATGAGAGTCAGCAAGTATCCACACTTTATTTTAAACAGAAATATTTCCCTTTTTTTCTTTTTGTTTCTTTCAGATTGATTGCAAAGATAATTTGAAGGCATATAGAACCTTGTGTTACGTTTAAAAGTCTACTTTAATTTTACCTTTTGTAAACCATTTTATTTCGTAGAAATAAAGCATGATGACATGCATTTCTTACTCGAATAAAATAATAATTACTTATGTTAAACAATCAATTCTTTTATTAATTTAAATAGGCAATCCAAAGGTTATACCTTTTCATACCGGATTCATTCAGGCAGCTGTAGGCTACATAATGAAATTTATGAGAACACATGTTTTTATGGCTCATACTCAAGATTTAAACATTCTCAGCAGCAACGACGAATTATAAATGTACAAGTTAATTTCAGGGTTAATAGGCGCCCGTTTCGAACGTAAATTCCGTATGGACTACGAGGATGTCCTGATCACGGAGCAACAGAACTGTCTCTCCAACGGCTACGGCGAGGAGGTGACGCCCACCACCTGCCTCAACGTGCTGAAGACCACGTACGTGAGGAACAACCAGTCCGCCCGGCACATGTGGCGGCAGATGTGGGCCGAGTTCTATCAGGCGAGTGTTAAACTATGTGTAGGTAGGGTATAGGGTGTTTGCACTTGAAAGAGTTTTATTTTAAATAAGCCATAAAACAAATATATCGGAAAAATACTCATTTTTTTTACCTTTAAATTTATTGAAATTATAATCTTATTTCTTCTTCTTCTTCTTCTTCTATTTTAATGGCTATTTTGTGTTAACCACAATCCTGCCAATATCACGTAGGAGACCACTACACGGTATAATAGATTTATATAATCAATTTGGAATAGGTAGTAAATCTCTTTCTAGGTCGCTTTACCTAAAACAACACAACATAAACTTTGGACGCCACAATTTTAATTTAACTTATAAACATATACAGGACATAATTAGTGGATATTAGACACACAGATTAGCTATGTTAGAGTTTTAATTTATTGATACAGATAAATTTTGTTAGTGCTTTTATTATTGGGGCCTCTTTAATAGACCTTAAGAGCAGTTTAATATTAAGCGGACGTGGGATATCTTCGGGTAAGAAATCGTAAAGGGAATGGGGAGTATTTGGGCAATTGAAAAAAATGTGATCCGGTGACCCTTCATCCAGTCCGCACTCGCAGAGAGAACTATCCCGAACTTTAATTTTAGCCAGATGTACCGGTGTGCAAACATGGCCAAGTCGGAGGCGACAAATGACGGAGATAACTTTTTTTGGGACATTATTGAGTTCGAAAAACCACGGTTTACTAGGTATAAAAGGTTGTAGATCGAAATAGCTTTTGCCAGCTTTTGACCTCGTATTCTGCCAGTCTAGAGTCCAGGACTGCGTTAGATGGGTGCGTACAAGAGGAATTAGGTCCATATGAGGGACCTCCAAGTGATTAGAAATTCCTGTAGTAATTGCGTTTTTCGCGCAAGCGTCAGCTGTTTCATTACCATTTATTCCACTATGCCCAGGAATCCAGGCAATTACTATACTGATACCCTTTTTCTTGCATCTCAATAATGCTTCTCTAATTTTAAGAACGGCAGGGGTTCGGGACTTTGAGCGGAATGGATTGGCCTCAAGAGCTTGGAGGCAGCTAAGTGAATCTGAGAATATTATAGTTTTGTCCAAACTATGCGATTCCGCGTACAGCACGGCCTCCAGAATAGCGATACACTCTCCAGTATATACAGATGAGAGGGTTGGAAGGCGAAAATTCAATATTATTCTGTAATTTGGGATCCACACTGCGGCACCGACGTGCCCGTTTACCGTAAGTCTAGAGGAGTCCGTGTACATCGGTATCCATCCTTGCCAATTTAGACAGAGAGTTTCTGAGAAATCGTGAGAAGCACTCGGAGAGTTCTTTTCAACTCCAAAGTTAAGACGGATATCCGGTTGAAATATAAGGGAGTAGAAACTGTTCTGATAGAGGGGGTTGACGGCAAATTTCTCCATCAGAATAGAGGGCCTATAAAATTTATTGAAGCTTACTACAATACAAGGGAGGTTCCGGGTCTCCGTACAAGATTCGTATATATCAGCCAGTGTAAGTAGTTTTGGGATGAGCGGGTGGGAAGAATTGTAAAGTATTTTAAGTATGAATTTGTCACATAGGTATTGCCTGCGTAAATACAGTGGAGGCTCGACGCACTCTACTTGGAGGGAATTTATTGGGGACGACTTCATAGCGCCTAAGACAATTCTCAAAGCTTTGCTTTGGACTCTATCAATTTTATCTAATGCCGCCTTATTACAAGGTTCTAAGAAGGGAGTACCATAGTCAAAGTGGCTACGCACTATGGCGTTGTATAGAATTTTTTGTGTCATAGGATGGGCTCCCCACCATACACCTGATAGCGCCCGTAGCACGTTCACATTGCGTTCTGTTTTCTTTAGGATTTGATCGATATGCGGGTTGCCTGTAAGTCTAGAGTCCAAAACTACCCCTAGGAATTTGACCTGATTTTGTAAAAGAATTAGGCTTCCATTGTACATCAGATTAGGATCTGGAATAAAACGTTTTTTTGTGAAAACGACAGCGCTACATTTCTGTACTGAGAGTGATAAACCATGATTTCCCAGCCAGTCTCCTAGATAAAACAGCGCTCGGTTAAGGCGGGATGTAGCTTCTGGGATAGATTTGACGCTTATATACAGAGCTACGTCGTCGGCGTATTGTAAAACCTCACAGAAAGGCTTCACTGTACTTTCTAGATCGTGGGTATATATGCTGTACAATAAAGGACTAAGTACAGAGCCTTGTGGTAGTCCGTTCCATATGGTTCTGGGAGGAAGGGAAACATTTTGAAATCTAATGGAGATTGATCTAGAAGAGATAGTATTGCAGATGATGCGTACCAATTTCGCAGGGATACTCAGCTGTTGCAACTTTTGCCTGAGTATTGGAACCTGGACGTTGTCATATGCCGATGCTATGTCTAGAAAAATTGCTACCATGTACTCTTTGTTTTTGAATGCCAGACGGATGTCTGTTGTAAGGGTTGCTAGGCTGTCATATGTACTGTATCCTTTTCTAAACCCGAATTGGGATTTGGCGATGATATTCTGGCTTTCCACTATCCATTCTAGTCTATTTCTGATAATATGTTCCATAATTTTAAGGAGAGCTGACGAAAGAGCGATGGGTCGATATGAGGCGTGTTCAGAGGGATTCTTCCCAGGCTTGAGGATAGGGATTATAATTTGATTCTTCCAAGACTCTGGTATAATGCCGTGCTCATAGAAAAAGTTGATCAAAGATAAGAAAAGGTGTTTTGTTTTATCTGGAGCTCTAATTAAAAATGAATATGGGATGCCATCAGCGCCTGGAGAGGTGTCTTTTAAGCCTTGAAGTGCTCTATGTAGTTCTTCGAATGTAAAAGGCCCATCTAGGTCTCCATTAGTGGGAGTCATGGAGTTGATTTCTACAGGAAAGCAATCAATGTAAGGAACATAAGGGGGAGCTAATTTATCTGCGAACGTTTCTAGCCAGTTCGAGGAGTCATTTGAACTGCTGTTGGGTGAATTTAGGGAACCGCGAAATCTCTTAATCTGTTTCCAGACCAAGGAAGAGGAGGTTCCTGGTGATAGAGACTCACAGAATTTGAGCCATCCTTCTTTTTTTTTTGATTAAGTATTTTTCTAGTTTTGGCTGCTGTTTTTTGATAGGCCAAGTAGTTTTCCATAGACATTGTACTATTGTATTTTTTCTCCGCTTTTTTACGCTCCGCAATAGCTTCCGTACAGTCAGAATTCCACCAGGGGGGATATATTTTTCTATTTGGAGAGTTCTTTTTTAGAGGAATATGTGAATGTGCAGCAGAGAGCAGTGATGTGACAAAGTCATTATATATATTAAAGCAGTTTTCAACGTTAATTAGAGGGAGGTTATCTTTATCATCCAAAGCCGAAGAATAGGACGACCAATCTGCCTTATTGAGTTTGAATTTTAATAAAGGTGGAAGTCGTATGGGCGAAGATAATTTGTCTAACAAAGTTAATAAAATAATAAAATGATCACTTCCGTAAGTACTATTGAGGGTGCACCATGATATATTGGAAGCTAGAAAAGGGGAGCAGATTGATAAGTCGACCGCAGAGGGGTTTTGATCAGGACGGGCCCTTCTTGTGGGGCTGCCATCATTGAGAAGACATAAATTTTCTTCATCAAGGATATCTAGTAATAGTGAGCCACAATGGTCATTGTGTGAAGATCCCCAGGAAACATGATGGGTATTAAAATCACCCATTACAAGCACAGGGGGAGGAAGTGATCTAATAATGTTTTTTAATTCTTCCATTAAAGTATGGTTTGGATAAGGGATATATATATTGATACACAAGATATATTAAAAATCCTTGCAGCAACAGCGTTTATGTCCTGGCTGTGAGGGGGTAAGTGAAGTTGATAGAATGTTAGAGAGCTTGCTATGAGAAGACTGCAGCCACCACCTAAGTCATCCCTGTCATCCCGAAGACAGCTGTACCCGGGCACATTAAACAGAGTCCCAGGTTTCAACCATGTCTCCGTAATGGCGAGGATGGACGGATGGAATTCATTAATAATGGAAAATAGGTCATGTTTTTTAGGTCGTAGGCTTCTACTGTTCCATTGCACAATCTTGGCCATTATTTATATTATTTTGTATAAATTTATTAAGTTCACTAAGTCTTGAGGCAACGTTGGGCGGTATGGGTACATCATCAAATCTGTTGAGTAAGTTGAAAAGTACAGACCAAAGAATTTCTAGCAGATTGTCATTAGGGGATATGTCAATGGAACTAGAAGAATTATTCAAAGCGCATCCGTTGGGCGTAGTAACTCCATTATTATTAATGATGTTTTGATGGGCTTGTTTGTCATAGCCTTTACTCAAATTTTGTTTGGGTTTTGGTTCCTGGGAGACAGTTTTCCTGTAGGAAATCTGAGATTTTTGAGGCGATTCTTGATATACGTGGATATTTGGTTGGGTGGTTATAGGGGTCTGTGCAATGTCGGAATATAACCTCCTGACAGGAGGAAAGTTTGCAGCTGCCTCTTGGTATGAGACATTGTTTTGGGACATGGCGAGTTTAATAGCCTTTTGGCGTGATTGTTCAGGACATAATTTATTGTTAGCAAAGTGTCTAGAAGAGCAATATAAACATGTTGCATCTTCTTCAAGTATCTCACAGCTTTCTCCACGGTGAGGTTGAGCACATCGGAAACATCTTGGTTTAGATCGACATTGAGTGCTGATATGTCCAAACCTGCAGCAGTTAAGGCACTGAATAGTTGGAAGTTGATACGGTTCGACTGGCATTGATGTGTGGAAAATATATAGTTTTGGGGGCAGTACTTGACCTTGAAATGTGAAGACCACTGTGCGAGTAGGAATCCATGATGTCTGATCCTCAGAAACATTTTTCCTGCTGAGACGTCTTGCTTTTAACACTGGGCCGCAGCCAACGGGCACAATGAGAGACTCAACTAATTCTTCCATAGACAAATCTGTAGGGATGCCTTTAACAATACCCATGCGGGTAATATTGTAATTTGGTATAATTGCTGAATATTTGTGAAGTGTGAGACAACCGTTATCAATAAATTTATTTGCATCTAAGCCGGTCTTAAATTCAAAAGCAATTCTATTCCGACCTATTCTTTTTACACCATCATTGGTAATGTTTTTAATTTTATTTTTGACAAGGAACTGCCCAAATTTGATGGGATGAATCGAGGTACCAGATGAAGGATCTGTTTCTAGTTTGGAAACATGAACAATAAAAGGACCTTTATCTGACATTAAATATTGTTTTGTTTGAGAGTTTGATAAAGATGGGTGTGTATATAAATTTGGAGAAGACGAAATAGTCTGTGACTGACTGAGTTCCAGTATAGTTCTTTTGATTGGAGCATCTGTCTGTTCGTTAGTCATGTTCCGTCTTTTAGTGCCTAACTGGGTTTGAGTAAATATTGAGGGAGACAATTCCGCAGGTACAGGCGTGGGTGCCCTGTCCGGAGGATCCGGAGGGTCAGGAGGGATCCTTTCCATTGATTACTCTCTGCAATCAATGGAAAGGATGCAAAGTTAATTTATAAGTTACTCACCAGCACCAACAAAAAACAACTATCACTACAGGTGTTTCTAATTAATGTTTACACTTTACAGTAATACTACGTAGAAAGGATAGAGAAAGTAAATTATAAAACGAAAGCCAAAAATCACGTGTAGTAACCGTACACTAGCGAGTTGACAATCCCATAATCTTATTTTATATAAGCCGAAACGCTGTCTGACATATTAATGACGTCATTTGTATATGTATATAAAACAGATGCACAGAGTAGTAGATTAAAAGATGCCAATAAAACAAGAACAGTGCTATCTAAACTACAATGTATTTTGATGCGGCTATAGCTGCTGCATAATTATTTTCTAGACGAAGTATCATCACCCTTGTGAAGCAGTCTCGTCGCTGCTTTATTGATAAATTATAAAATTACAGGTCCACAGTTATACTTACGAAGAGTTGATATCGTACGTCGCCCTACAAGATAAACCTGATGACAAAAAGTATATTGACCGATATGTTACAACGCAAGACTCCATATTTGACAATGAAGTTTATTACAAGAGGATCACAATACTAGCGGAGAGTGCATTGTTGGAGGCCGACCATAGAGCTAAGGAAGCTAATAGAGATGCTTATCTCAATATTATCGGATGTGGTGGGTTATTCTAATATTAGAGGTAGATACAAGTTATAAGGTACAGTAGGGGAATGGACAAATTTCAAACAGATTCCTTTGAAGTCGCGAGAACTTTATTACCCTTATGAAACTAAGTCACAATATATAATGCTGCATAGAAAACTATGCGTAACTGTTTTATAAATAAGGTTTATTTTTCTTTAAAATTTTGTCATTGTCGTTACATACGTTTTGGTTAAATTAATACTGATTATTGAGTCGTTGTAAGCAAAATTCGACTTACGGTGCCGAACCTTTTCTTTGTTCTATTCCCCCTTCATGTTTCTTTAAATATCTTTAAAGAAAAAATGAAAATACAATGGAATGGAAAATACAACAGGTACGAATTATAAATGACAAAATTTTGAAAAATATTATAAAACTAACGTAGCTATCCACAAGTTGCTGTTTATAATTTGTATTACATTTAGAGATGAGTGTTTCAAAAAAAGTCCAGGTGTTTTGGGTGTAAATCTTATTTGCTAGATAAATGCCCGATAAGAGAGCACCAAAAATTATATTGTTTTAAGAAAAGATTTTTAATTTATAAAGAACTATATCAGTGATTTAGCTTTTAATATCGAATTATTTAAAGAAATATTTTAGTATAGATTAGTGTGACCAAACCAAACATAAACTGGTGAAGTTGGACATAATCTTTGGTCAGTAGAGTTATTTTGTGTAGTTTATACTCATTCATAACTAATGGACGATTTTTGGAAATTCAGCCCTTAAAGGGATGAAATAAGGGTCGAAAGTTTATAGGGAAGTCCGTCAGTTTTAAAGTTAGAAATATGAAATTATCTTTTTAGTTTACTAATAAAAAAAGAGTTAACAACTGCTTAACTGTTAAAATAAATTTTTCCCTTGTGGTAGGAGAGGGGTGAAATAAGTGTAGCAAGTTTGTATGGAAGTCCGTTATTATGAAAATTTATTTTTGACCTACTGATTAAAAATTAATCCTAACATTAAAACTGATACTTTCATACAATTTTTTAACCCTTATTCCATCCCCCCCCGGGAATTGAATTTCGGTAAACCTTTCGTAGTGAGTGTTTTCTCTACAAATTACTGACTAAAGATCATTCAAATCAAACTTTAATAGATAGTTTAATAGTTCCTAGGCAATGAAAAATTGATCAATGAATTAAAAAAAAAAAAATTGAAAAATATTTTTTTTATCATTATGTATCATCTTATACTTATACTCGTAATGTGTATTTACTTATCTTCAACAACAAAACACAAATATGTCTTTCGTTAAAATTTCAAATAATTTTTATAAAGAAATATAAACGCCCAGTAGGCGGGAACTTGTTTCGGGAAAAACCCAATTCGCCCAAAACACCCGGACATTCCCATCGCTGATTAAATCTGATTCAAATAACACTATTCAAATATACACAATCATTTACTGCATATTTTGCTATAAAATATTTTTGAGTGATAATAATAATTTTAGAATACATAATCAGTAAAAGGAGACTATCCATTGAAATATGGAATTTGATTTCACATATTTTACCGGTGTAATTCTGGCTTGAGATTTTTGATGATTTAAAATATCAAAACTGAGCTTAGCGTTGCAAATTCAAACCCTATTTGGTTATTCTTCTTTTTCATAACCGAAATCATCAAGGTACAAATTGCATACTAATTTTCAACTTCGGACAGGTCTCGGAGTATGGAAGATATCGGCCCACCAAACGGACGTATACGTCCTCACTTTCCTAGAAAGGATACGATCTTTTCTCAAAAAGGACCTACTGAACCACGTATCCGATGTGAACTTCGCATATATAAGGCCTAGTAGTGGTGTTCTGAGTCTGTTTGCTGACAGCGATGATGAGAAGAGGATATTCTTTGAAAGCAAAAGGCATCCGAGAGGTGGCGTTAATGTCACATTGAATAATAGAGAGCCTTCCGCCAAATTAGTGGGTCAACACGAGGGAAAGTTATTGGTGATCACTTATCCGTGGGATGGAAATGCCCATCCCGGGAACGAATTTTGGTGAGTTTTTTTAAAGTTTTTACATTGTAAGTGTCGTATTCTATGTTACGTGACTAAATTAATTAAGGCTATTGTGCCTAGACTCCGAAAATGCTACTTATGCAATTAGTGCTGCCCCGGGCCTATTATTGCCCCACCCATTCTAGCTATGACACTTTAGGTTGCTATTTTTCAGTTTTTGACGCAAGTTCCATATATATATCGACGTTGGGTAACAAATACCTAATAACCCACAACTCCAAAATTGATCTTCAGAGCAGATAACTTTTTAATTTTTTTTAGAAATAAACTAATTTCCATATTAATTGAATAAGAGATACCATGTTTGTACCATCGATGTTATAATGACTTGTTTTTTTTTTCGAAAATGTAAAAAGTTATCTGGTTTCTGAAGATCAACTTTGATTTTGCGGGTTGCTTTCTAGCGTCGATATATACAATCTACTATTCAGCCTTTTTCTTCTTATACGTCCATCTACGTTCGACTCATGTTAATATAGCTGTCTTTCAATTTATAACTTCTTAATTTTTCAGTCACTAGTTACTAAATAAAACAACTTCGAACGATTTTAACGCATTTATATTTGCTGGCATGACGTTTCAGACCTTCTACAGGTTAAATATAAGAAATATGTAACTACTGCCGGAGTTCATCATCATCATCAGCCCTTTTTACGTCCCCACTGCAGGGGCTCAGGCCTTCCTTATGGATGGTTAAGGAGGATGGGCCATGACCCTCCACGCTGGCCCAATGCGGATTGGAGGGTATTAACGACTGCAAATGCAACCGGGACCAATGGCTTAACGTGCCTTCCGAAGCACGGAGTAGCTCGAGATAATAATTTTTTGGTCACCCATCCCGTGACCGACCCTTGCGAAAGTTGCTTAACGACTAAGATCGCGGGCCGCGGCGCTTATCCACTACGCCACCGAGCTACTCTGCTAAGCTACTGCCGGAGTTAAATATATACATATATATAATTGAACAATCATGTAGGATCGGCAGTCTGACCGCTTCCGGTGATCCGGCGGCCGCCTGTTCCACGCAAGTGGCGGAGTTGCACAACGCCCACATTAACACCGCGGTATCCGCGAGTCACTCACGAATATCCGCCTCGCACGGAGTGACCACACTACAGCAATACTGTGCGGCGCTCGATACATAATACAAAGATATTTATACCTGTTAGGCTGTCCACTCGCGTTAGACTGTCGCCGACCTATAAGCTGTCTGTAAAATTATCTAATATTTTTATCATGTGAAAGCAGGGTTCGGAGTGATAATTATCGCGATAATAGGCATGATGATAGAGTTAAAAAAAAACTATTTATTCTATCAGTCAGATAATAGAAAAATATTGGATACGCATTTTTTTTTTATTTCAATTTTACAAGAAGTGGCTGAAATAATGGACATTAAATTTGTGTTTAAAATATGCGTGTATCTAAACGTAAATTAACTGTGACTTGCGATAGTAACTACAGTACATCTTTACTCTTTGCGTAATGCCAACACCATATGTAATTAAAAAATCAGTTAAGGCAAATTTAAACTGTAAATTTACTGTTCTGTGAAACTGATATTTTGATATCGACGAAATAAAATGCAAGAAAAGTTAATATTCACCCGGAGGTCACTTAATATTATATTTATTTCTCATGAAGCCTCGCTTTAAATTAATATGTAGTACTTAATTAAGTAAACTTTTTCAGATGTCATAATAATATACGGATTTTTTAAATCTTATAACACACATTATATATTACTTTGAGAATAATTATATTCATTTAAGGCAAGTTTGATGGAAAAAGTCAGTCACTGAATGACATAATTGAGATAGATCGATCAATCAAATTCATAATAATATTTCCCATCACTACAACTGTCATCGGCACCATATATTTCAATTGTAAATTTTTACAAATTGTTAATTACATTTCAATTGATTCCTAGGGTAGGAGAAGACGGGCCATGTCATTTATCTTGAAAAATATACTTTCATCACTAGCCCTTTTACGTCCCCACTGCAGGGGCTCAGGCCTTCCTTATGAATGGTTAAGGAGGATAGGCCATGACCCTTCACGCTGGCCCAATGCGGATTGGAGGGTATTAACGACTGAAAATGCAGCCGGGACCAACGGCTTATAGTGCCTTCCGAAGCACGGAGTAGCTCGAGATGATAAGTTTTTGGTCACCCATCCCGTGACCGACCCTTGCGAAAGTTGCTTAACGACAACGATCGCGGGCCGCGGCGCTTATCCACTACGCCACCGAGCTATTCATAATAATATTTCCCATCAAGAAAAATATACTTTATTAAATATATTTAATTATACAACTCTATACAAAGTCGTTTTATAGTTTAGGACTTGTTATAAAAGGGGAATCATCTTTAAACAACTATCAAATGAGGTTTTTATGATAGAGAAAATTGTCTAGGGTGGACCTGTAAACACCAAAAATATATAAAGCCCCTTTTTATTTAATTTCACTTTTTGTTCAATGTGATTTCACAGTAAATTTTTGTGTTTTTATATTTTTTGTATATTCTTTATAGTTTAAAACAATAAAAATGAAAGTTAATTTAATTATGAATGCCACACGGATAATTATCATATTAATAGGGAATATGCGTCTGACTAAAAAATGGTTAAATATATTTTATTACGATCATTTATGCATTAGAATAAGGTCTATGTAATTATTTTTCAATATAGTTCGTTTTCGCCTTGAAAATATTAATTAAAAAGTGCAAAAAAAACGCGGCAACTTCAATATAATCAAATGCAATGTTATTTGTTAGAGCAGATGTGACGAAAATCTACTAGGGATGTCGTTGTTACAAAAACTTAACATCGATGCAATAACATCAATGTATTATGTCGCAAAATAAACAACAGACTACAATTGAAATGATATTTTAGGCTTTTGTTTTTATTTCAACAATTTGGTAAACTATATGATTAATAAAAATCCCTCATATTTTTTTATGCGTGGATACGTCTATGTATGAATGGATATATGACTAATTGATAAAAAATAAATAAATAAACAAATTGAAGACACTAAATAAATAAATATTCGTTGCGTTCATTTGTTGAATGAAAAAGTATTCACTAGCGCCAATAGATGGCGTTAGTGCATATACTCCTGCTGACAGAATGCCCATCCCCCTGCAGAGCAAGCATAGTTCACTTATACGCCAATAGATGGCGTTAGTGCATAAGCTCCTGCTCACAGAATGACCCCCTGTAGAACGAAAACATAGACGTATCCACGTCAAAAGTCTATTATACTTAAGAAAATCGGTTAGTTATTAATCGATTTGGGTAATTGAATAATAATCACTCAAAATCTATATTAATTTAAAATGTCATATCTCTAGTCGTGCACTTTTATGTCACGACAAGCGCGCCAAAAATGCCGTCGTTTAAACTGCTCTTAGATATTACTTATTTACATCAATTATTATTGTTACTAAATTTTAGTTTTACAACGCTGGGTATTTTTTTAAAGTTATATTACGATGTAAATTATCATATGAAACCATTTTCAAAAAACGTGCATATTCCCTATTATAAACAAAAAAATATCTTGATAATTACGAACCCTGTATAAAAGTAATCAAGTTCAAGTGCAACCATTTAAGATAGCTGACAGAAAAGTACATTAATAAAATAAGATCAAAATAAACGGATGCATAATATCCATAGTCTGACATGTTTGGGCAGCCTAAACCATAATGTATGACATTTAAATTTATGTTTAACGTTCTGCAAGCTAAGAGCTTACTTATGAGCAACATACTTATGATAAATTAATTATAGCAAAAATAAGTAGTCACAATATGGAAGTAGGAACAAATCTGCCAATATTTATTTCTTATATCTTTGTATCTGCGGTATATTGCATTTAAAAACTTTTTTATTTAAATCTTGGTGTAAGTAGTTTTTCACTTTATGGTAACTGTAATCAGTTTTCTTTTTTTTTGCATATATTATAATTTTTCGAGATTATAAAATTAGCAAATTTTTTATACTGTCGAATGTTGTTTTATATTTAGGTAGTGCAAACTTAAAGTACTTGGATTAAACTGCATTATCAAGTATCTACTACTGATTCACTATATCTAGGTTTATGTGAAAAACAAAACATGAAAAAATAGTATCTCAAAAAGATTTCATAAATTGGTCAATCTCAATAATTTGTTCCCTTTCTATGCACATGTTCGCCTAATAAAAACATTATAAAATGTAATATTATTATAACTTAATTATTTACCTCATGATTTGCGGCTAAGATTTTAAATAAAAATTACGACTGATTTATATACGCGTATCTACGCATTTGTATAACTCGATTATTATAGTGCTAAATAAATTAAAATATACACATTATATATATAATTTTAGTTTGAATTTGCAATTGTGGTTTAGTTTAGGTACCATACATGCATTATATAAAGGCGGATTCACAATTACGCGCGCGGGCACGTAGCGTATTCGCACAAACAAGATTCTTATTGAAAATATTATGATTGTGTTCTTAGTATATGGAAGTCTCTCTATTTCGTCTGTTGGTATTAGAGGTGAAACTAATTTGTGCAGTATCGGTATCGTTACGTGCTCGATACGCTATGTACCGGTAGATGTGAAGGTAATTTTGATATTGATTGGATTGTTTGATATAAAAAGATTTTCTAGTTTCTAAAATGAAATTCAAGTCGATGACATTCTCGTATTCATAATAACTGAATACAAGAATGTCATTGAGTTAAGTTTCATTTTATACTAATAAGATCTTTTGAGAGCTGTAAATGGATAGGCCTTATTCATATTAGTTTGTAAATAACTTGTTATTTTGATAACAATAATAAAGCGGAGGAAAACTTGCGTATTCAAAGTACTCATTATTGTGTAATTAAAATATGATATTTGAAATAAATTTTGTAGATAGTTGTCATTTAATGTAATGTTTAAGCAGTGTTGATTTTCTATAGCGTTATGAGTTGGCCAACAATTCTTAGTCTTCCAGTTTTATAATGATGTTTTTTAAAGAAATACAATACTTTAATAAAATATTTTTTTCGAAATGACTTACCCTAACAGTTCGTGTACTATATGTTGTTTTTTCAGTTTTGGTATTAGAAGGTGTTATCTAAATACATTTATGGTATGGTTTTAAACGATTTTATTTATGTGGCATGGTTGATAGGGGTAGGCATATAGCTTGATAAAATTTAACGTTATAGTCTGATTCTTTTTATGCAAAATAATACGTGATCTGGAAGGTGTGATCGTGCTGTAACACTATTATTCTAAGTATTCACCAAAACCTAAACTTTAACAATAAAGTTAGGGTACATAGTTCACAAATTTATATAGAAATTATTTCCCGCTTAGTTGGTAATGCTATTATTGTAATGTAATACCTTGCCCTTTCAGTTGTATCGATAAGTATTATACTGATCGGATATTTTATTAGCACTTGTTAGATTGTCAATTGTTTTGTATGTTGTCCAATATTGATGGATGTATTTATAGTGTTGTAATTTTTAAATATAATTTTATTGGGGATATTCTACTATCTCTTTGCTAGACATATTATAATAAAATACCGAAATAGTTACATCACAAGCACTGATGTGTACGCAATATAATCCGTATGCCTGCGCTTTCACTGTGAATGGACCTTAATACCGTAACTTTCACATTGACAACGTTTTTTAAGATGATTTGTCTTTTATGTTTACTGAATGGGTGATATAATCCTCTCAATAACCGTTTCATTGTTTTATTTTGTCATGTAGTAGTGATCATTGTTAAAGATTTGTAGTCGAAATGTAGCAGTTTTAACAGTAAAATATATTTGTTATTTGTACTATAAAAATATATGCAGGTGTTTTATATCAGTACTGTCGTTTTATTTGCCTCAAGTGTTGTAATAATTATAATACTCAAATGCGATCCTCGCGAATCATATAATGAGGATGTTATATGAAATGGAGCCCGAATTATATAAGGTAAATTAACAAACCGATCCATTAAAGCCGTCTCAATCTACAAATCGTATTATACAATACTTCGAGGCTCTTACAAGAGTTCTTAGCAGTATAAGCAGGATGGTGTTATATATGCTTATAGCGCTATTTCACTCTATCAACACCGCTTGCATCGGATTTGAGAGTTCATGGTAAGGTCTCAGGGTAGGTAATGCGCGACTTAAAAGTCGTCAACCGTTTACAGCATTGTTTGGAACCGAATCGATACTCAAGGAGGCACTCGATATGAGTGGATTCACATTATACTTACTAGATTGTTGCCGGCACCGGCATCGATACAAAACATGCAGCGATTAGAGGGAAGGGGGATGACTGAAACCAATATACTTACATAATAATCTGTTCGTTTTCCACAATAAGATCCCAAGTAATGTTTGAATATTGAATGTAAATTAATTTCTTTCGTTTAAATGAGACTTGGGCTATGTTTAAATGATTTTGTAGAGATTCGTACTTGTTTTATGGAGTTCAGAACCACAGAACAGTGACTTAAGATACTATTAGGAAAGTTTGATTTTCTATGTCAACCTCCTGAGTCACCATCGACGGTGCAATATAACAGCTCTTATGGATACGATGAACAAAGTTTTAATTTTAGGCTGGTTTTAGTATGACGCTGACCGTCGGCGCTGACAAGCCAATATGTATGGGCTCTATAGAAGCGTTGATCGCTTGCGCGCCTACGCCTTCAGCGAGCGTTCCAGTGTCGAGCCGGGCGATCGCCGTCAGCGTGTACAGTCATGTGGAATGGCGGTGAACACTGCAGTGTGAATGCACCGATCCACTCTAGAAAAATAAAGATGCAAAAAATAAGTACTACTGCATCGTGGTAACTTATCACCAAACTTTGCCATTAATTAACGCGTCAAAATTTCTTGCTGTCATGCCAAAGGAAAGGGGTAACGATCCCTTTTAACAGTGTCAACTGGCTGAACAATGTCACAAATGCACCCACTAGCAGTCTGAGCAAAAGTGGATGAACATGGTGTCATCTTTTTCGTTGCCGCTTCATCCTTTTTGCATAAATAATATAATGTAGCAATTTGAACACTCATACGATTGGCGATGTCTGTACTTGGCAGCGGTCAGTACGGCATTGAAACGAGTGTGCGCTGTTAGCTACGCGCGTAGTCTCCAGCGCGGACGGTCCGCGTTACACTAAAGGCAGCCTTAGACGGTTGGTCGCGTGGTCAGTGGTTATTTTACACTTCAATTTTTTTGACTAATTCAAAGTTAAAAGTTACAAAAATGTTTTACTGTTTTTAATAATTAATAAAACATATTTAAATTCTTTTGTAACATCATGTTTCTATTTTCTGTTAAAAGCACTCGTGAAAGTCGAAAGAACCGTTGGTTGGTAAATTTACGGCAGAAGATCTTGTGCGTACCGAGGAGAAGCGACAAGAAACTCAGGGATGGCTGCTTTATCTCTCTATGTTATGCAAAGATGTCGAATTCGAATAACACTTTCAAATTCAACGCGATATTAAGTACAGTCAGGTTATACAACACTCAAAAGTTTACTCAATTTTAAACCTTAATACATTGAGGGTAGAGTTCAAAATCAATTGTTGAAATTTGACATATTTTTGTAACCTGACGTACAGCCGTATGTACAATCGCACTATGATACTCCGTCACACCACACAGTTCGTGTCGCTGTATTCCTATTGCTGGTCCATTATCCTCTCGTCGGGCGTCGCTCACATTTTCAAAGCTTTTAAGAGTTCGATACAAATTAAACGTTTCACACCCGGAATGGGTTGGTTTGTCGCTTGTGACCAGTGTTGCCAGATGTCCCGATTTACGCGGGACGTCCCGATTTTCAGGGGTCCGGGGACGCGTCCCGATTTGTACCTAATCGGGACGCTAAATGTCCCGAAAAATCAAGTATTTTTATAAAAAAAATTATATATATATATTTTCATACTGTCAAATCCATTTTTGATAGCCCCTAACTATATTTATCTATGTTTGAAAGCAAAAAAGCTTCCAAACTAGTACTAATACTTGTTTTTTTGTCTTTCCCGATTTACAACCCCAAATCCCGATTAATTACACGCGCTGTCCCGATTAATAATAAATTGGACCTGGCAACACTACTTGTGACCGAATAAAAAAAAAATTACACCATACTAGCTTTTGCCCGCGACTTCGTCCGCAGTATTTATTATATCGTGTAAAATACCCATATAAAGTTTCATCACTTTATCTATGACAATGACGAACTTCCATATAAACTATTTCCTTATGTCAACCCTTTTATCACAATAAAATGCGACCAGTATCCCATGTTCTCAGTCGACTCTGTTTAGTGAGTTTGAATGAAAGCGTATTAGTATGGAAAAATAGGGTGAAAAAGAAATTACATTTATATTACAATTTTATTACATTAACACAATGTATAGCCGTAATTTAGTGATTACGAAAAAAAAACCGTGTTTAATATTTCTCAACATTATTTTTCAGTAACATAATTTAATACCCCTCGGTTGAGTATTAACGTATCTCGTTAATAGTCGTTAATAGAATAATTCTCCATTAATATTTAATTTAAAAACCGGGTAAGTGCAAGTAGAACTCGTGCACAAAGGTTCTGTATTATCCATAAAAACGCAAAAAATTATAACGAAGGATTTAGAAGGGGGATGTTTGACTGTAACGAAAACTGGCATTTTGAAGCTTAATAAGTCATGAACGATTAAAAATATCGAAAACCGGCTATACTACACCCCAAATATTTTTTAAAGACCTATCCAACGATATCCCACGCTATAGGAAGATTAAAAAAAAATGTTACATCCTCATTTTTACATATAGGTTTTTTTTTCAAGATGTTATTTTACTCTGTCGGCGTGATTTACGTTTATACTCATGCTAAATTACATATTTCTGATATAAATAGTTTTTGTGCTTAATGTCCTTTTATACATGTGTCGATTAGTCGCGTGAAACAACTATCTGACCTTCCGTCTCCGAATTTACTGGACTGATTCAGTATCATAATAAACAAGATTTAGCGTTGGAGTAAATTTACACTGAGACCTGCACTTACTCTTACTTTACTTTTACTTCTAGAAGGTAGTTTGCTAATTCTCTGTATATTATGAATTTGGACTAATATTTAAATTGCAATTTTAGCGTAAATTTACTCTGACGCTAAACCTTGTTTAGGTATTAATAGCGCCGGTAAAGTTTAAATATTGTATTGTACACACAGCAACATGGTAGCTTATTATACCGATTTTATGCAATAGTTTTTGATTTTTGAATAAAAAAAAAATTACTGATTATAATCACAATTATGCGTTAAAATTCGCAGTAAAATTATTTGAAACTAAGTGAATTTATATAACATAAAATTAATAATTTTAAAAATATTTCAAATATAATAAAAATTATTAACTAAATAAATTTTGAAAATAATACTAAAATAAAAATAAAATCAACAAAAAAACATACTTTAATAAATCTATCTAAGCTATATTTAATTAATTAAGTTTTAAAATCAAGATAATTTGACATTTGTATAATCTGTGATCAATGATGAAAAAACGATAAAAACTTAATCTATATCCAGCCATTTTACATCCCCACTGCAGGGGCTCAGGCCTTCCTTATAGATAGTTAAGGAGGATGGGCCATGACCCTCCACGCTGGCCCAATGCGAATTGGAGGGTATTAACGACTGCAAATGCAGCCGGGACCAACGGCTTAATGTGCCTTCCGACGCACGGAGTAACTCGAGATGATAATTGTTTGGTCACCCATCCCGTGACTAATAATAGTAAGTAAGTAAATAATTTAAGTAATTTTGTATTATGTGTATTAAATTCCCTTTCATTGCATTTGTCCTGTGAGAATCTCAATTATATATTTTTTTTATTACACCGGAGTGCAATGACTAGTAGAAATAATAATTCATTTCACTCTGGTATAATCAATAAAATACTTACAAGGTTCGTAACAGGTACCTACCCATTTCTTTTTATCTGTTGGAGAGACCAGATTAATCATAGCCTTCATGCCCTTTTGCAAGTTCAAAGAGGTTAACAATAGGGAAAAACTAGAGACGACCCTTACTGTATGAGGTGCTCTTGTTAGGGTGGAATGTAATGGTATCATTCATTTCACAGTTAATCGTTGGCGCTTAACACTAAAATCAATGAAATCGCAACGTCTCTCAAGACATGCATAAAATACTTATTAGTTGCAATATAATTACCTTAATGTTTACGAACTTTATTCATCCTTATTTCGTTCCCATGGAAGAAAAACTAACAAAACGTAACATTCGGAATAAAACGCGACTTACCTAGTTTTTTTTTTTTTATTAAAAAAATATATGTTTTATTTTTTTTTGGTTTGTTGTTCTTTTTATATTTTTGTTTGTTTTGTTTTTTATAGTTATAATGTGAATTTATTGTCTTATGTATAAGTACCTATTCATGCTGTAAATTGTGTATGTGGTGTGTGATGTCAATATAAATTTTCTATTCTATTGTATGTATAATAATAACTTGTTCAAAAAGTTAACCACTTTTCTATAAAGAAGCATATTTCCCCCAAATGTTACTTTCTGTCGGTTGAACGGTTTTGCTTCTATGGTAATAATTTGTTTATGGTTCCCAAATAGATAGTTCACGTGAAACATATTACCTATATCATATTATGTATCAAATCTGTCAAACTAAAAAACGTAAATCATTTAAACTGTTTCCTATATTTATGTAATGTGAGAGAAAATATATCATTCATTTTATTAATCTAATTGTATAGATAACAGCTACCGACATAGAATTGACGTCTGGCAAGTTTTTTATGAGGTATCAATGCGCAAATCTTACTTTTGTTGCGCTTGTTTATAGGTTTCAACTCAATGGTTTTATATTTCCATATTACAGTATTAAATATCTATAGTTGCCTTTCAGTGAGAACTGGGCATGCAATTTTCAGAAGAGAAGTGCTATATTTTCTGGGTTTACCCAACAAAATCTTTAAAATAGCTCTTTGAGCCCTGTCAAGAGAGAGGAGAGCAGATATGCCAATACCTCCCCAAACAATAATACAGTATCGAAGTATGCTCTGAGCAAGTCTATAGTAGACCGTCAATAATAAATCGGGATCTGAAGCCCTACTAAGTTTTTTAAATATGGGGATAAGTTTTCTTATGCGACCTGTCATATCTTTAATATGTGTAGACTTCAGGTATGTGTCAACTGTAAAACCCAAGTACTTTAGATTCGTTGTGGTTGTTAGGGGAATAACTGCCGACTTTATTGTTGAATCCATCATAAGGAAGGCAGCTATCACGTTGACAAAATGTTAAATATTTAGTTTTTTCAACGCTTAATGTTAAGAGATTGCTGTCTAACAATTTCCTAAACCCCAAAGCACTCTCATCACAGCTCCTTGCTTCCTTCCCAATCGCTCCCGTGTATACGAAGTACTGTGTCATATGCATATGCGATAGTTTTGCAATTTGAAAGTGATTTTAAACGCAGACTGTTTATATAAACGAGAATTAGTGTGGTACCGAGAACGCTGCCTTGTGGAATTCCAAAGGATAGGCTTGTTGGGGTACTCAAATAATCTCCTATCTTAACAAATTGGGTAACTTAAAAAAGATAACTCCGGAAAATATTATTTCGAAATTTTTCGAGAATTTTTGACACAACACTCTAGTTGGATATAGGTTTGTAGTTACCGACACGGTTTCTATTCTCACTTTTGTAAATGGGACGGACAAAGGCCCTTTTTAATTTATTTTATATATGTATTAGTATGTATGTATTCTATATAATTATTCGATATGTGTATTAATTTATTAATCTATTTTACTTTTTCATTCTTACGTTCAGGTTGACTGGTAGAGAATGGCTTAAGCACAAAGTTAGTTTTTTAAATGTGTACCTACTACTATTTCAATTAATTCGATTCAGTCTTAAGCTGGATGGACTAATAATACAGATTGATGCCCTTTTAGAAAAAGTATTGCTTGTGTAATAATAATATACACCTCGGTAATAAAATCATTACATACCAATAATATTTTATAATGGATTAGTTAAGATAGTAGCACGGATGTCCATTTTGTTTGTAATTAAGTGGCTGTGGTAATGCTGTAATCGTTTCCTATCGCTCCCCCTTGCAACGATTTAGGCTGGACGAACACTTTATGATTAATGAAGAATTCTTTATCAAACTTAAAGTGTTCGTTATTTGTTTCGTCCATTGTTTTGTACTTAGTTTGAAATCGCCTGGAAAAAATTGAATAGTACACCTATATACATGGGTAGCCTGACATAGCTAGGTAGCGTAACTTTTGGCATCCCCAAATGATATTTAGGTAAATGATATCTAAGATTATGAGTTGATTTTGATAATTTTAAAAGTTAGGAAGATGTAAACTTTGATCGCAGCTCTCAACTGTAAATTGGCCATACATTTTGTTCGTATCTAAAACAAAATGTCTCTTTTGAGACCATGAGTTTGCCTTATGGCGGTAGGTAGATGGCGCTATGCAAACGTAACAATACACTATAACTATAACAACACTAATAGGTACTTTTTGACATTATTAAATTATAAACTTACAATACCGTTTCACTCTATAAATTATCCAGTATTTCGGAATTTAAAGTAGGTTCGTCCATTATTATATTGAAACTTAAATCGTCAGTGTTCGTTTGGCTTAATCTCACAACAGCGTCAGCGGCGACGTTAAATGATCCGGAACGGGCTCGAGTCAAAGCGGGCGCGCGGAGAGAGAAACGTCAAATTTATTTCCGACGATTAGCGAGTGGTGTCTTTGAGACGCGGGGGTGAGGGGGACGCAGCATCTCGCTAATGGGACGGCTATTATTTTATTTTCCGGCGTTCAGAAAATTGCCTTAATTCGCTACAAAGAGCCGGAACGGCGAATACTTTTAGATAATGACAGTATACAGTGAGCGCCTATGCTTTGTTGTCGAGCAAATTGCTTCGGCGCAATTTTACTATGAAATTTTAACAGGATCTTAATCTAAGCTATGCTGATTGATATAGTCAGAATCTTTGACAATATAGTATTATAAAGAAAAATAACCAATACTAGGATTTTGGTACAAATAAATATGACATCGGTAGGTAATCTTTTTTTCCATAAATAATTATATCAACATGCCTACAGATTTGCTTTAGGCGGCCAATGGTTTAAACCACGTTTAAACCAAGTAGTAACCCTAGTACTTGTACTTGTTTTATAATAAGGTGGAGGGTGTTCCAGCCATTTTGATATGTTATTACTCTATATAATATACCTACCTACTGATACTGATAAAATTAGTTGTAGATAATGTTGACATTATAAAAACATTGTTTATGTAGTTAATTTTTGTTACCTACCCTCTTTTAAATGTTGTGGCGTTTCTTTCTCCCGTTCTTCTTTTATCAGTAAGATAAAAGAAATCCTGAACATGGTAATTATAATTAGCTATACGAAAAATTTGTATGAATGCTAGTTACCAATTTTACTAAAGAGAATTTTAACTTTTGAATATAACTTTAAGAGCTATTTTCGTATAAATAAATTAAAAGGAGTGAAATAATAAAAAAAACTAGTAATTATGGTAAAAAGGGATTTTGAATTTATTATGAGAGTGGATTGAAAAGTTCGCGGCCTAACACATAAATACTTGTAATCCATTCATTATACGAGGGTCAAACTGAAAGTTCTTAGAAAATCAAAAACTGATTACATTAGCCAGTTATTAGTTTTATTATATCTTTTCAAAATATTGTCCATTCACGTCAATACACCGCTGCATGCGATGGAACCACTGGGAAAAGCACTTTGCCCACTCGTCCTTAGGGGTCTCTTCAATGGCATCGCGATACGCAGCCACCGCTTCTTCAGCATTCATAAACCGCTTTCCTTTAAGTTTTTCTTTAATTTTTGGAAATAAATAAAAATCACAAGGCGCGAGGTCGGGGCTATACGGCGGGTGACCCAGTAATTCAACGTTTGATGTCGCCAAATAGTCGATCGTTCGCTTGGCGGTGTGCGACGAGGCGTTGTCGTGGTGAAGGAGGATCCTACTGCGAGGTCGTTTCTCTCGAACTTTTTCCAAGACAAGTGGCAAACAATTGGTAGTGTACCATTCTGCAGAAACTGTTTTTTTGATCCTCTAACACAATTGTTGCAAAATGACCTATCCTTCCAAAGAACGAGGCCACCATTTTTTTTCCCGCACTTCGATCTCTCTTCACTTTAGTTGGCAACTCCTCGAAAGGAAACACCCACTGAGCAGATTGTCTTTTGGTTTTAGGATCATAACAGTAAATCCAGCTTTCGTCACCTGTTAGTATGTCGAACACAGCATTTGAGTCACCTCCGTTAAATCTTTCAATCATTTTACGACACCAATCCACACGATGGAGTTTTTGAGCCTCAGTCAAATTATGAGGTATCCACCGGGCGCAAAGCTTCCTGACCGCTAAATGTTCGTGGAGGATTTTGTGCACTTGACTCATACCGATGCCTAAGCTTGTCCGAATCTGTTGATAGGTCACTCTTTTGTCAGTCTCTATCATACGCCGCACAACACAGATGTTATCTTCAGTCGTCGCCGTAGAAGGCCGTCCCTCACGTAAATCATCAGTGAGATTAGTGCGACCACGTTTAAACTCATTAAACCAGTTGTAAACAGTCGCACGAGATGGGGCTTCATCGTGAAAGGCCAATCGTAGTCTATCATAACTTTCTTGTTGACTTAAATGACATCGAAAGTCATAAAAAATCATTGCACGAAAATTTTCTCGTGTTAAATTCATGATGACGTGACACAGACAATTTTCAATTTGCCGCCAAATCGTAAAACAAATGACAAATGAATGAAATATATACTCAGTAATATTGGCAAAGAGTTATATTTTCAAATTTTAGAATTATTTTTTTATTATATTGTTTATAAGTGGCCAGTTCTAAGAACTTTCAGTTTGACCCTCGTAGCATTAGACAGAAGTTAAATAAGGTTCTTTTTATGGTATACTTTGTGACAAAATATCAATAATCATGTTACTCTTAAGACTGACGGCTAATTTGATATATATTCACTTAAATACCAGCTGCTATTCTTAACTGTTATCATTTAAGCTTTCTATTAAACAAATTTATGAGTATTTGATTAACTAAAAAGATTTAATAACTATTACAATAAAAAGTGTTCACCTTAAAGAACCTAAAGAAGCAGGGTCGGATAGTTTCGGCACGATTCTCATGTCACTATAATTCTACCAAATTTAAAACGTTGCCCAATCCCTTCAAACGTTTCGGCAGTACAGTTTTTTAATTTTGTCAGACTATGAGGTATTCATAATTGTCAAAATACGTAATCTGGGATTGTCATCCATTGTGAATGCTACTGCCTTTCTTGTTGTTTTGCCCTTTTCCGTGATTAAGTTGTTATTGTTTTATTTTTGTTTTGTTTTTGTCGTTAATTTTTATTAAATATAATGCCGGTGCAGGCCCGAGTGGCCTACAACAATTACGCTCTAAGCCCTCATACCTACCCTCAACCTTTGACATTTCAAGAAGTTTTACCAATGTCTTCATCAATAGTCTAATGTCTGAATAAATGTTATAAAAGTAATAATAAAAATTTCATTTTGTTTACCTTTCTTTACTGGGCATAGATATAACTAAATTCTATTCTAATTATAATCAAATCAACAGATAGAAAGTTTAGTTCCATGTTGGCTTGGGAGTAAAGGATGAATTTAGAAAATGCTGGCTTCATCGCAACCCTGAAGTATCGTAAAAATAAGAAAATTGCTCAGCTCTTTCAGACTACCTAACGTTCAAAGTTTCAACAAAACTATAATATATAAATTTATCTTGAAAATAAAATATTCTGCACTGCTGCTTCTATGACCCTCTTTTTTCTAATGTTATAATGAATTGAGTATAAACTATTTTAATGTAACTGACCTCATTCTATTAGTTTACTCTCTGGTTGTCAAATTGTAAAATTCTATCGCAATAGCATTAACTGTATTTAAATTAGACTGAATTTTGTGAGCAAAAAAAATTGAACGAAAAAAATTGAGCAACGTGCGGTCATCAAATACCTGTTTAAAAAAATACTAACTCAAAAAGAGATTCACGAAGATATGTCAACAACATTGTAGGAATCTGCTCCGTCGTATAAGACTGTGAAGAAGTGGGTTGAAGAGAGTATTGAAGATGACCTTCGCTCTGGCCGGCTTATGACGTCTACGACTGGAGAAAACATCGGGAAAATCTGTGATCTCATATTGACAGATCGGAGATTGACCATCAGGGAGATTGCAGACACTATTGGCATCTCGTATGTACGAACACAAAACAATGTCAATGAACTTGAATTTTCTAAGGTTTCTGCGTGGTGGGTACCCAGATTGCTTTCAGTCGAACAAAAACGAATATGCCTCACGATTTCTTGCGACTGTTTGGAAATGTTTGAGGCTGATCCACAAGATTTTTCATCCAGATTTGTAACAATGGATGTAACTTGGGTACACCACTATACCCCAGAGTCAAAACAGCAATCCAAGTAGTGGAAAAAACGTGATGAATCGACCCCAAAAAAAGCCAAAACAATTTTGTCAGCTGGCATTGTGATGGCGTCAGTTTTTTGGAATGCGAAGGGTGTCATCATGGTGGACTACCTTGCAATAGATGAAACTATATACTCGGCTTATTACTGCACACTCATCGCTTGCGCGAAACAATCCAAGAGAAAAGGCCATGATTACTCAGCAAGAAAGTGTTGTTCCATCAGGATAATGCACGCGTTCACATGTCTGTTGAATATATGGCTCAAATTCGTGATTATGGCTTTCAATTACTGCCCCATCTCGTCTATTCCATTGATTTGGCATCTTCAGACTTTCATTTATACCTAAACCTAAAAAAACACCTTGGAAGTCAAAAATTTTCATCAAATGAGGAGGTCGAAGCTGCGGTGGGTGACTTTTTAAAAGGTCTTGAAGGAACTTTTTTTATGACCGGCATACAGGCGTTGGAAACCAGATAGAAGAAATGCAAAGAGTTAAGTGGAGATTACGTGGAAAAATACAATTACTTTTGCTTATATTTTTTTCTTGCTGAGGCCGCAAACTTTTCAATCCACCCTCGTATATAATATACCTACTTAATGTATGGACCATATTTATAGGATCATACTAACCTCTATCTAGCAGAATTACTTACTAATTAAGTAGGTAAGTGTACACAGAAAAAAAAAATATTAATAACACGTGATTCACATCATATTTATTTTTCAATATCTTCAAAATATTTTGAATTAATAAATATAAGAAAATAAAATTACCAATCCTTAATTATAATATTTGACCGGCCTTGTTTTTAATACAGGTTCTCAGACGATTTGGCCAGTCATGCAACGGCGGCACGATTTTTTTCGAGCGGAATTGGCTTTGCTTTTTGAACAAGGGTTAGCTTCAGTGACTTCAAGTATGGGTGGGACTTTTGGCAGGTCTCAGCTCTAATTCAGTTAATAAACTTTAATCCAGCGGGTTGAGGTCGGAGTTAGAGGAGACCCACTCGTCCGCCGCGATGAAGGCCAGCACATTCTCCCTCAACCAAGTATGGGTGCGTTTTGCCTAATAGCGCCGAATCTTGCTGAAAAACCCAATCCTTATTATGACACCTTGTTGGCAAAATGGAGCGGAGTGACACCTTTATACGAAACTCCCCACCATACCATCACATTAGCCGGATGATGAGTGTGCGAGACATTCCGTGCAGAAGCTGGGACATCCTTGCTACTTTTAGCGTACACTTTATTTTTTGTCGGTTGAACTTTTCTTCAACAGTAAAAATTTTCTCGTTCCTGAAGAGTATCTTCCTCTCCTCATGAATTTCGGCGATCTCGCTCTCGGACTCCATTCCTTTGGAGATCTTACAGAGAACTTGTCTCTTTGTACCGCTGTATTGTGTAATAGACGAAGTTACGGCTTACAGGAAAACTTTTCAGCTCGCGAGAAATCTGCATTGGTTTTTTTACCGTCTTAATTAGCGAAATGACAGTTGCAGGTAATTGTTTTTTTCCCTCCATCACGAAAAAATATAAACAAATGAATTTGCAATACAAATAAATTAAAAGTTAATATTCTAAATTCAAAATCGGTAAAAAAATAACAGCCAGTAACATTTTATTTTATTTTAGAGTAAAAGTTTGTCTCAAAACTAATGAACACACGAACAATGAGGTAGAGTGAAGGGTGTGCGAAGTAGCGGTGTTCGAGTGAAATGACGTTGGAACGGAAGGCACTTGGCAGTTATCCACAGCAGTCCTGAGCGGTGCCGTTGGGTCTGATGCTGAAGTCCTGTAGTGGTAGAGGATCCCGGAGTGTCGAGCAAGAAGTCAGTCGTCAGCCCGAACTGAGCAGCAGCTCGGGCTTCCTGGTGTTCCAGCCGAAGTAGACCTTAAGGAGAGGCCCCAAGAGCAAGTGGTGAAGATATAAATGTGGTAGACGTGGTCACATTAAAATCCACTCCAAGTTTATAGCCAAAAGTTTGGAACATGACGTAGAGACCTTAACCTTTACAGGGTTCCAGGAAATAGGCCCTTATTTTAAATTCAGTTCAGGGCGTGCTCAAAAAGCTAGCTTTTGCCTTAGAAGTGATTTAACAACTACTATACTTATATACAAAGTTTGAGACGCTCTTTAGTAGCGAAAAGTAACAAGTGCTTGAAAGATTCGTCAGTCTTGTTAGGTTCTGGGTAGCTCAGCTTGCAATCCGGGTAACTGCTCTAACCATAGAGCAGTCGCCCAGATTGCGAAAGGTCGTGGGTTCGAATCCCATCTCAGGGTGCCAGGGACCAAGTGGATTTTTTAAGCATTTTGTATTAAGAATAATTTTCAGTATAGCATTGAATGCGAAATTAATCAAATATATATAATTTGAATAATATAAATTACCACTGTCGAAATAAACTAACTTCAAAATAAAAGTATTATAACGTAAATAAAAAAATATATAAAATAATTCAAAATTGTTGAAAATATAAGGGGAGTCAACGAAAGCTGTAGTTAAAAGCATCGGATGAAAGTTCGTCAAGGTTTAGATAATCTTAACTTATCAAGATTTTAATACAGTAGAAGCTCCTCATTCGCGGAGGATATGTTCCTTAAATATGCCGCGAATACAGAAAATGCGAATAAAAGCAATATACATGTAAAAACAATTCTGCAAAATTATTGAGGAACTATCAATTAAAATCAAACTTTATAGTTAGCTTTAAATGATTTAAGATTTTTAAATTCAGATTCATAACTAAGTAGCTGTAGCATTAATAATATAGTTTTTTTTAAGTATTTTATGAATGCTACAACGAAGCAAAAATTACAAGGCGTTATAAGTCTGTGCTTTGCCATGGAAATGTAATATTGTAGAAGCTTTGTTTATATGTGAAGAAGCAACACAAAAAGAAGCAGTATGACAAATATGAAACACGACGATTAACCAAGAGTAGTCAGTTACGACAATAATTGACTTATTATGATTGATTGAAGAGGAACCTTAAAAAACCTTTACCATTATAATTCTACTTAATCCCTGATAAACATAGGCGATAGGATATTTTAAAAAAGGTTAAGGAAGGAATGTAGGATGTAAGAAATTTGTCCAGTCTCCCCTTACCTAAACTTACAAATAATTTCACAATAGAGGTAGCAAATTCTCAAAAACATTCACTGGTTACCTTTTTATGGTATATTTATATTCTTTTGGAGATTATAAGGGACATATTGTTCGTAAGTACTTAACTACTACTTACTGATATCTACATTATTGTCCCTCATTATTCTAAAATAGGATTAGGATAGTGTTCGTAAAAAAGTATTATGATTTATGATGTTAACAATGTTATCTCGGAGGTGGATTAATATTGAATATTTAGATAGTATTGTCTTAAAAGATTAAATGTGATATTGCGCGCGTGTCATGCGTGGGAAACTATTTTGTGGGTACTTATAATAAAAGAAAGTTAAATAGATACTTATTTCTTGTATTATCTCGCACACTACTAATTCGACAAAACAATTTTTTGCTGGTTTTAACAAGTGTCATTTGTAATAATAGTAATGATTCCTGAGTAAAAAAAGGAAGTTCTATTTAGTCCTTTAGCCATCAGATAATAAAAAATAGTTTTTTTTTGCAATAAAGTTGTAGAACAGTATTGAGGAATAGGGGATCAGTGGGTATGTACGTCAAAACTATGTAGAAATTCTATAAAATAAAAAAAACGTGTTAAATATTTTTAAATAATCTATCTGATGAACAACAATATTTTAAAGCGAAGTTAAAAATCCGTGGGTTATTGAAAAATTTAATTACACGTAAAATTATTAATAATTACGTCAAAATTCACTATTTTTAGATATATGCATTTAAAAAAGAAAAGCCAAACAAAATTTCTTCATGTTCACACGCATTTATTCGTATGTCCATTCGTTACTATGAAACTGTTCTAATCGAGTTGCAATTTGCTATGCCGGAGGTATAGTATGCAACTTTCGTAAGGGCCGTACGATTACAGGACCAAAAATTTACTACCTCGAACTCCTCCGTGCTTTATATGATCTTCAGTTGGTCTCAGTAGCATTTGGAGTCGTTAACTACCGATCCACAATAGACTAATGCCGATGATAATTACGTTTATAACGGGATAAAAAGTTAACCAGCGAAGGGAGCGCTCATAAGTCCTCGATCCAAAGACGAATTTGTGACGTAAATTAATTTTAGAGACCGCTTTTGTATTGTGAATTAAAAAATTGAAATAAAAACGTTTTGCAAAATCTACTGTTTACTTACTATACGTGTCGTACTAATCTAAAGTTGCACTTTCCTCTATCGCGAGCAATTGCATTTTGTAACGAATACCAAAATAATATCGACCTTGTTTTGACTTCCATGCCTGCTATAAAGAAACTGTTCATATACTATAAATGTAACGTGTACTGTATATTTTTTTTATTATTTTTGTTTATATTTAAGTTAAAACTGTAGCCGGTATAAACGCGTTCTTACATATGGACGTTTTGTTTGCTCGGCTGTGACGCGTGTGCTTGTCTCTCATAGCAATACTAGGGATACTGTGCAGTAAGCGTACTGCTGTGGCTCGCATGGAACGCCTATGTGTGGGAGGAGTGTGCACTGGGGGTCAATTCTACTAATTAAACTTTGTTTAAATCGAATCGAAAACGGATCGAAACCGAACCAAACTACAGTTTTTAATGGTTTTCCTATTCTACAAAGTGACATACGATACAATTCAAGTTCTATTTTAGCTGGAATTGTATCGTAGAATACTTAGTAGAATAGAAAAACCATTAAAAATTGTAATTTCGTTCGGTTTCGATCCGTTTTCGATTCGATTTAAACAAAATTTATTTAGTAGAATTGGCACCCTGATCTATTAACGCAAGCGGTGCTCCTTTAAGTAATGGGACACTTAGTATATAACCTTGTCATGATGTAATTTTAAGAGCACTTTTAGTTTACTCATTGTTGTGAGAGCCTGATAATTAAATAAATATAGAAACGGAAATATACCTATTTATCCAAGCTATATATAGATACAAAAATTTCATTTCACGATGTAAGTATGTCATTGCTAAACTCAAAAAATGCTGGACAAAATTTGATAAAATTTTACATGTATTTATAATTTAGTCTAACTTAAAAGAAAGGATGAGTTTTTGTTTCAATTACTTTGTCTATGTGCCACAGCAATGGCTGAGGCGGCTACAATTTTTATAGTGATACCACAGGTACAAGTAAGTAGGTAGTACTAGATGAACCCAAGGAAAATAGTTTAGAAGTTTTGCTTACAGTTAATATCAGATTGAAGTTTTTTATAAATAGGTAAATATAAAACTTTTATTTTATATGCAATTATATTAGGTGTAATAGATACTTTACATAATTTTTCCTAAATTAAATCTGTTTAGTATTTGCCAATACCAAGTAAAAAATTAAAAAATTGTCTCCGGCTTTTCCGTCTCAGCTTTGCACGAATACGCACACTCTCGTATTTACAAATTTAGTTACATTGATTCACTGTTTAATCTAGTGCCTAAACTACTGTAAAACTGTAATTAATCATGAAGTTACAATATAGTGTGGTGAACAGTTCAAGTGTCGTTTCATTCATTAATCTCCAACATTTTGTGGTCTTTCGAGCCGGATTTGACCCAACGACCTACGGATCTACAGTCCACAGTATGTAGTGTATATATCTATATGTAGTGATAAAAATAAAATATAAACAAACAAAAATACGAGATAGAAGGCGAATATAAGATCCGATTTCACATGAACTAATATCGATCATGAAGACTATTCATTAGTGACTTGGAAACTTTGTAGAGTCGAATATAATATTTAATTAAGAACACAATTACGAGTAACGTGGTAATAAATCACTTCTCAGCGAAAACTATTGTTTACTTGTGGTCCTTTAAAGCGTTCAGTGGTTCCAATTATGACTTCAGAATGCAATAAATTATGATTAATTATTTAGAATTGTATTTCGTAGTTTCATGACAAAATCCTTTAATATTACAATTAGATTGAACGTCATTAAGAAGGAAAATTCCTAGCTTTGGATACTTATAACTAACAGTTAGTCTCACGATAGTTACATGGTTTATGCGTCATGCACGTGAACGGGTGAGATGAGACGGCTCCGGATTACTTAAACGTTTATTTCATTTTTTGTTGCTCGTGTACAGTCAACAGTATACAAAATTTCTCAGGTTAATATTAAACCTTAATGCATTATATGTAGAGTTCTAAATCATTTGATTATATTTGACATATTGTGGTAACCTGACGCGTAGCCATAGACGGCTACAAAAGGACAGTAATAAGTAATATTATTATCCTTTTCAAGAATTTCATCATTTATGTAGATACATAAAACTCATTGTGACTTAAGTATCCAGCCTTACCCTGGTTTTACCTATGAAGTATTTTTCTGTGTAGAAAACATGCTGACTCTAATATTTCCTTCTTCTTTAAAATCCTACCAACATTTTAATATCATAGAAGGAGTCATCATTATCAGCAGCCTATAAATGTACCCACCATTGAGACTAACCGGAGGAGTTCGAGATCAAAAATTATTACCCATCTCATAACAGGTCTTTGCGAATCTCAGACTGATTGCCTGAATCACTATCGAAATTACTTATTTATTCAAATAAGGGGTCATCCATAAATTACGTCACACGATTTTCATGATTTTTTGCCTCTCCCCCCGTTTTGATATTTGTAAGACTCCCCCCCCCCCCCCCCCCTCCTAGTGCGATGTCACATATTTTGCAAGTTCGTGTTTTAACATTTAGATTATAATAGATTTTGAAATGTGATGACACGAAATTTAGAGCCCTCCCAACGCCTTGTCACACAATGTCACACTTCGTCGACCCCCTCCCTCCCCTTCACGTGTGACGTAATTAATGGATGGCCCCTTAGCTTATTATACAAATTCTTTCGAATCCTCTGAATTTTTTTGGCCTACTATTTTATACTTTTATTATAAAGAGGAAAGATTTGTTTTGTTTGTATCGAATAGACTTTGAAACTATACCGGACCGATTTTAAGAATTCTTTTACTTACAGTTAGCTATATAATATGCGGTAGACATAGGCTATATTTTACTCGCGGGAAGTCGCGGTACAACAGCTATTAAGGATATAAAGAAATAATTCCAACGAATTGTATTTTTACCTTAATAGATTTATAATTTTAAAGATAAAAATTGGTGAAAATCCTTTTTTTATTTTAATACCATAAATTTTTTTAAAATTTAATTAAAATAATATAATTATAACCTACTTAATTTTTTTTAGTTGGTAATCTGAGAATTTTCATTTAGTGACAAAAAATTACTACGTATATTACCGAAGGATCTTTTTAGTTTTTTTTTTTATATTTATCACTGTTATTACAAGTAAACATAATACAATAGCGTAGCCTAAAATATCAAACTGGCTAAACAATATACCTTAAGTAGGAAAAAATATAAAAAAAACCAGGTAGTAAAATGATTAAACATCATTTGTACATAATGTAAAATATTGTATAAGTAAAAAATGTTAATCGTATAGAAAAATGCTTAAAAACTTTAACCCGTCCGGTGCCTGATACGGGTTTCACATCCGAAACCTTTCGTTGGAAGTAAGGTATTAATTTCATTTCGATTAAACATACTATCATTAGATTATTACAATAATTGTAACGTATAAAATACTTTTGTACGAACAAGCATTCTATGATAGCGCGTTTATCAACCGCTCTCTATGAGTGGTCCGAACAATCTACTAGACTTGCCGCGATCATATCACTTTTCACAACCCCACCCTTAGAATCGTCCAATCAGAAACAGGGGTGGGGTTGCTGCACGAGATAATACGATTCATAATCGAGTACGATAGAGTGAGACAACCGTATATCATGTTAGTCGCTATTATTTAACAGGCGGTACGTAATAGAGTTGGTTGGGGTCATTTTAGTGACAGTTTAAGTTTAGATTGGGCACCAGAGACCCACAGTCGTTTACGGGTTTAAGTTGCGAAAATAACATTCCGATTACATGTTACTGATCTATTTTATTAGTGTCTAATCATATTACATATAACATTATTAATAAGAAAACAATTATTTTTTTTAACTTTTTTGTGAAGTGTTATTGTTTTTAAGTATTTATTTTAAAAAAGTGCTAATATTTTTTTTATTTTTTTTTTCACTGTGAGTTCCGTGAATGTTTAAGAACATTTTGGATACTTTGTTGTTGTTTTTTTTTTAAACGAATCGGATTTCTAAATAAGTAAAACGTCTCGCTTTGTTGTCTCGTGCGGATTCGTTCATTATGTCGGAATCGAATCGTCGGGGTACAGCTTACACCATTGACAACATACTCGGACATACAGACAGACAAACAGGTAAGTTTTATTGTAATACTGTATATAAGCGTTGATATTGGTATAGATAATCTCTGATTTTGACAAATCTTTATAATAGTTTATCTTTACTGCATATGGACCCATAATTATATGTTATTAGATAGTTTTGTTGAAGTTTTATTTAAAAATAATACATAATATAACATTTGAAATTTATTTAGCAATAAAAATGCAAAAGCAATGTTTTTAAATAATTTTATAAAATTTCGAATAAATTCACTTTTGTGTAAACAGACGACAAAAAAGAATCGAAGATTGAGTAACTCATTCTCAATTATAGAAAACAAAGGCAAATGCGTAAATACTTTATAATTTATTTTTATATTGTATTATAAAAAATTAACTGGCATAGAAATAATGTTATCGATAGTGAAACTTAGGTGTATGTTGCAATATGATATGATATAACTATAGGTAGGTGTTTTTTGAAGTCAATATCATATCCACGCATTGATTTCACTGTAATAAAATACTTAAGGGAAAGTACGGACAAAATGTCGCAAATCGAACTTGAAACTTCAGTGAAATAGACTTAGCATCTCCAGAATTTTCTAAGTTAAATTATGTTTATAATAAAAATAAAATGGTAGATATTCTTACCTTGAGTTTTGTTGCAAAATGCAAGAAATTGTTTAAAGATATATTTAGTTTTGTAATCATTTTTTTTTTAATTTTTTTTTATTTTAATAACTTTCAAAACTTAAAAAACAAATAATCTGCGGACTCATACCTATATTATCATTTTTTCATGGAATTTCATTTTATATTTTTTGCAAATGCAGTAATGTCTTGGCACTCACTCGATCCCACCTAAAAGAACGTCGTATTATTGTCAAATACAAAATATTCGCTACATAATATTGATAAGTTAACTATTAGCAAAATAAAACAAAAATTTTAAACCATCAAGTGATTAAAAAACTAACAATACCATTCCGATATAAAAAGTGTAGGCTTTGGTCCAAAAGTGCGTTCAAAAAACATTGATGCGCTAATGTAAAAAGTTCTGTTACGCACTATTAGCTGCTGTTATATACTTTTATGCAAAGAAAGATAATAATATTAATATCATCATCATCATAATAATATTACGTATAATGTATTTATAATACTTGTATTGGGATTACTTCGCTCCAGCTTAGTGGTAGCGAAGTATTTTAATGTTAACAAAAAAACCTATGAAAAAATCATAAAAAACTTTGACTTTGAAAAATGTTTACAAAATTATATACAGTGGGTATGACGCTTTTATGCAAAGAGTAAACGGCACGAAATCAACAGACCGATCAATAGGGCATAGAGTAAAGTAGTAAAAAAAACGCGGCAACCACTACGAATATTCTTATTATTTTTTAACCTAATTTTAGTTTGTAAAAATAATAAGTTTCCGTTTTTATCTACGAATATTACCCACTCATATTTATATAAATTATAATAAATAAATAACCTATCATCCTATATTAATACTTAAGGCCCTTAGAAACCACAGAAAATCGCCGCCACAGCACTCGACACCCATTCATCGTAGTACCTTATTACAGAAACCCCGCAGAGTTTGTATAGAAAAGCCCATAATTCATAACATCCATTATATTTTAACACATGTTGCTTAAATAAACTAGGATAATGGTTATTATTTCAGTTCGATAATCATTAAAGGATTAAAGATTATTATTGTGAATGTAATTTAACATTATAATAATGTAACGGCTGCATCAAGAGTGCTTTTAGTCGCTTGAGACTTCTTTGGCTACTTTTTTAAGTATAATAAAATGTTGATTATTTTTCGGTTTAAAAATCAAAATGGTGAAGTATATTAAAAAAATAATCGTTCTGCTTCTCAAAGGGCCCATAATTATCCCTGAAGAGTGCGTTTAAAGTGAATCAATAATAACGTATTTGAGTTATGAAATAACAAATACCGTTTTAAAAAAGAAGTACTAACTTTGGTAAATTATCCGACCAAAATAAGTGAACACGTCTCAATTTGACGTTTTCTCTTCTGTCATCGTCAATTTGCTTTAGGAGGCAAGTATTTTAGTTTTACCACATTACCTTGTGTTTTTTGCAATATCTTTAGACTTCGACAGGTGGCTTAAAATATCGTTTGTATTTTTTCTATTTGCAGGTAAAGAGTGAGAAGCGTAGAGTGTTTGTCATACAAAAAATTATCGAAGCTTATGTATTTTTCAATACTGTCACTTTAGATTTTAATAAACGAAGTATTCATAATGGTCTTTGTATCACATTAGCGGAATTAAAGTTAATTTTGATTAAGTATTAATCTTATTATTCTGATCTAGGCTGTTAAGGTTGTCTTACATCATCATTATGAGAAGTACTATTTGAGGTAATTGAGCTAATAAAGCAAAATTAAATGCTAATTTTATATAGTTTGACAAAACTAATGAAAATATTAAATAGAATCGGTTCGAGATGTGATCCCTGAGGTATACTGGATAAGATATTACCGCTGGATACGAGTATTAATTTAGTATTGAATTTTTTAAAAATCTGTCTGATCTGTGTAATCGGTTAATAGGTAATGCACGATTATTGATTTAAGTGCAAATTATGCGAATTATGATATTTAAAACTTCAATTGGTTGTTTGACCGCAGCATAATTATATAAAAACAGTTTAGGTATGATCCAAAATCTATACACTTTGTGTAAAATAGGAAACTATTTTGTGTAAGTATTGTTATTGATATGTTATATATTATGTTTATTTTTATAGTGACAATTCCATTTATTAACTACATATATATCTACTAATGTTTGAATGACACATTTAGAAAGTCTTATTGTAATCATAGTTGGTTAATTATAATCATAGTGTAGTTTGTATAAGACTAGTTTCATTTCATCAAATAATTATTTATAATTAATACTTTTCTTTTCTCTAGAAAATTTAATTTAATTTCAATTAACGCCTGGCGCCACAACCAAGCCAATAACTTGTTTTATTTGCTCAAATGTTTATAAGAAGCGATTATACCAATATTTGTTTGTAATTAAATGCTCATTCTTATTAATGATTCCTGGTACAATACTAATATTTGTTTCATAAATCAATTATCGAATTTCTTAGTATTTTTTATTTGATTTACGAAATTGATTACGGTAAAGTAATAACTTATGATGTAAGTAGGTACACGATGTTAAAAACTGGAATAAAAATCACAAACTTATAAATAAAAAGTTTATGTATGATCAGTATTATGATTGGCAAGATTGGTATACGAAACTAATGCCCGTTTTCACTAATTCAATTTCAATTTCAATTTATTTATTAGCCATTTATAACAATATTGTTATACAAGGTATGTCAGTTCACAATTTATAGTTCAATTAAATCTTAATCTCAAGAGAAAAAAAAGAAAACTTACAGTATCTAATTACATCATGTCATAAAAGTAGATTCGCTTATACGCATCGTCAAAAATTCATTCAAGGAATAGAGAGGATTTTGCTCAAAAAAAGATTTCAGAATACTTTTAAAGCTACTGTGGTTTTTGTTTGTAATACTTAAAGGTAATTTGTTATACATAATTATTTTTAGATAAATACCCTGTTTTTGAACTTTTTTAGTTTTACCTTTGGATGACGTAACTTTTCATTATTACGTAGATTATATCGATGAGAATCACCTTTTCTTGCTAAACTTAGGAGTCACCCATATCTGTCATCTTAATATTTAGAAATCGCCTTAGGTAAAAATGCATTTTACCATTTACTAGAAACAACCTAACAAAATTATGCAATATCTAGTTATGATAATTGTTATGCGGCTTCTTCCGCTAGGCATTTGCGTATATGACAGGTCATAAATATATCAAGGGATAAAATAATAAAATATTTATTTGGAATTAAACTAATCTGCTTTGGAGATCCGTAATATTAGGCTTTTTTTTAGTGAAAATGGGTGTTAATGATTTAGGGCACTCGAGCTCCAGCTAAGGCTTAGCATCCTGAGTGTGAAGAGTTCCTGGCGGGTGAGGAGGATGACGATGTTGTTCCCATTGTCATTTTTTTTAATTACTAGGTAAGCGGAATATCGCGTCTATTCACATAATTCCGGAAAAATTTACTTATTAATTGCATTGTAGTTGTGGGACCAAAAAAATGATTACCTCGAGCTTTCCCGACGTTAGTCGTTAATACCTTCCGATCCAAATTAAGGACTGAATCTCAATCGAATCATAAAATCAAATCTTTTACTCGAGTCATTCGAATACTCGAGTATAACTTGAGTGAGGTAGTTATTTGGTTCGAGTGACTCGAGTCACGAAATCCTACTCGAGTCGCAACACTAGGAGAGCGTGGAGGGTATAGCCCATCGTCCTTGACCTTCCATATGGAAGGCCTGAGTCCATGCCGTGGGGACGTAAAAGGGCCCATGATAATTATGAGTTTTACATATAAGTAAGGTGCATAACACACAATAAGTCAAATATGGACAACAAAAATGACAAAGGTTTTTTGTAAAAAGATTCACGAAAACTAGCTTAAATATAAAGCTTTTTAAAATCTTATTTCTCGTGATATTTTTCAAAAAGAGTTCAAAAGCTAAACGTATCCTCATATAATTGCCGTGATCGAGTCAACGAGATAAAGTAGCGTATACTAAGGCTCTGAACAGACCATGCACTACAGGCGGCTACCATTTTTAGTTTAATTTTAATAAGAATATAACTCAAATACTTGAATATTTATGATAAGTTGATATTTATTGATGATTTGAGTAATACCTTATTCAATTTCTTTATTATTGCCCGATTTTCATATATCAATAGAGAAAAACTATTTTCAACCATTATAAAATGAGAACTAAAGTACTTGGTTTAAACTATTGACTGCCTAAAGCAAATTAATAACGGCCGTAAAGAAAGCGGCAGTTTGAGCCGTAGTGACATATATGTATTACGTATAAGTCTTATATATGTAGTTACAGCTCTTTGTTTTTACTGTACAATTTTGTGGTATTAGTTCCTTATTTCTAGTCTAATTATACTTTACTAATTAAACGTGTACTCTACGTTGTAGCATAAATAAGCAAGTGCTGTAATAAATTTATTGTAATTTCCATGACATATTTAACAAAGATTAAACTTTTAAGGTAAGCATAGATTATGGTTTATCACAAATTCTAATATTTTTTCCTTTTTAAAATACAATTTAATTGTTATAATAAGAGGGTCAATGTTTTGAACAAATTTTTATACCATCAGAGACATTAAGTTTTTTGTTCAACGGTTAAGTGGCGGTCGGGTCTTTCAATCTGTTCTAGGCCTTAATACATACACGTAATCCTTCTAAATTGGCAAATCGATCGAGTTATTATTTTTTATTTTATTTGCCAAACCTGATTTGAACTTTCGATGTTTGTTTTAAAGCTTATTATTGCTGTAGTGTTTGATAAACAGGTTGTATATGTTAATAATTTGTATGTTTTATCATGTTTGGGAAAAGTGCCTAAAGCATGTTGCAAGAAGTTAGTTTTGTAACACTAACTTTGGATCAATACTATGGGCCAGTTAAAATAGAGTTGGGCGATTATCTCAAGAGTTAAGTTTGCAGCGTGGTTCCAAAAATGTTAACTACTAACTATGGCCTGTTTAGTGGAATAAAAAGTAGAATATATGTTAATTCAGGCATCCGTATACTGTAAATCAAATAAAGTGTTTCTTTAATTATGAGATATTCATCAGTATGAGATCGGTAAAATTGTTTTAATGAAAATATTTCTATAATTTTGAAATTCAGTTAACTGTAGGTATTATTTGGAAGTAACGCTATTCATAACTCACGCCTGGCTGCTCTCAGCTCTTTGATATACGATGAATGAGGACCGAAAGGGTGACTTTAATTTGGTGTATCCACGGAAAGAGAATAATAAAAAGTATTTATTTTATTTTATTATTATTGAGGAACAAACAGTTTTATACTTCTTACAATAATAAAATATTAACAAAAAGTAAACTTACAGTTCCCTATATTACATTATTTATAATACATTCCAACTATTAGAAATAACTCTGTATAAAATAGATTTAATTACTATATACTATACATTCCATACAAAGCATTGATCTATATTAAGTTAATAGTGGTTTTACGTATTTTTAGGTTTTTACTTACGTATATTAACAACTAGCTGACCCGACAGACTTCGTCCTGTCAAAAAGATTTGTAATGTGGCAGTTTTTTTGCCTACGTATTTAAAAAAATTCTCCTGAACAGAACCGTCACCCTGGTGATAGGGCGTTGTGAATAAAAAATAATTAAATAAAACATATATAAGGATTTAAAAGTAAGTAATCGCTTTATTGTTAATCATGTGAATCATAATTATTATTGCAATGTATTAATAGTAATAGTATTAAATATAGAAAAAAGAGATTTTTATGATCATAAAAACACATTACACACAACAGCATTATAAAAGTAAACTATTCGAATTAAAAAAATATATAAACATTCTCAAGGAAAAATGCTGGAAGAATCCATCTACCTGTACCCCGGAATGGGACTCGAACCCATTCGCGATCCAGGGACTGCTCTAACCAATGAGCTATCTAGGACCCAACAGCTTTGCTACTACAGAGCGTATTTTCATCAATGTTCCGGCAATACATGTAATGACGTGGAAACTGATGCATTTTATCTCGCGTGCCGAAACTAATACAAAAGAAACGCGAGTTTCGGAACGCGACATTAAACTCCTCCAACTATGTATTCTGTGCTCCAACGCACACACGCACATTGTTTTGATAGATATGATCTTTGACGTTAGGAACACACCTACATTGCTTAGACAACAGTGAGTGCTTGTAATTTAATATGAACTTTATACCATAGCAATAAAGCTCAAATTGACTACGTTTTAGTTACAAATCATTTGTATGGGAAAAAGAAAAGGGCTATTTTTAGGGTTTTTCCAGCAATAATTCTAATTTTTCTCCGTAAAAACCATCCTTGAACTTCAACGAACATTTTAAAAAAAGATTTGGCCAAATTGGTCGAGGCGTTGTTGAGTTATGCGCTTACCAACACATTTTGCGATTCATTTTTATATATATAGATTATACAAAATATGGGTTAGGCCAGCTATTTATCATCCCGCCTACGATTTTCGCTTTTTAATGCAATTTTTAATTTATACGGGCGAGAAAATAAACCCCGTTTATCGTATTTATTTCTAAAGCTAAAGTATTGAGAAAGATAAAAGCTTTAGATGTTAATGAAGGTTCGGGCCCTGATGGTATACCATGTAAATTTCTAAGAGAATGTGCAGAAATAATAAGTCTACCTCTAACAATTGAATTCAATTTGTCTATTCAGCAGGGTGTTTTATCGACGTGTTGGAAAACGGCATATATAGTTGCTGTCTTTAAATCAGGTAACAGATCAGATTGTACCAACTATAAACCTATCAATGTGCTGTCTAGTATGGCTAAACTTTTCGAGAGTGTCATATATGATTACATGTATGGCCCTGTTGTGCTTTTATTAACTGATAGTCAGCACGAATTTGTAAAACGTAAATCTACGGTTACTAACTTGTTGGAGTATAAGAATCATATTTTTACTGCTTTTGCTAATGGTGGACAGGTCGACTCTATCTACACAGACTTTATCGATGATAGGACTAAATACTCTTGGTTTCGTGGCTCGCCCGAGCCAACACTTCAATGATTCCAAAAGCTTTATATTTTTATATAATAGTCTCGTAAGAAGTTATTTTGATACTCAAAATGCGTCATCTGATCACTTAATTACCAAACACTCTCCAAAAAGAAAGAAAAAGTACAGAGAAAATGTTTAAAAATAGCGGCTTTTAAATCGGGAATAAATCGTAAATTAAAATCTTACTCAGATAGATTGAAATACTTTGGAGTAAATTCCCTTGATTCGCGCCGTAAGCAACGTTATTTATTTAGTGTGCATAAAATTATTCATTCGGGATTCGATCTCCATACTGGCTTTCTTTATTAAACTTCAACGCTAGATTGCTGTCTCGGCATCAGAAAAGAGTGTGTGCATTACAGACATATAAAAATAATACTTCTTACTATAACCCAATCCTTCGCATGTGTCGATTATATGTTGAATTATCAACTTAACATAAAGATCTGGATTTATGTGTTAATAAATATGTTGCCTTTAAATTTATCGTCAAAGCGATCCTCGACTTCGTTTAGCTGCCCAAGTATGACATTAATTAAAAGTAAATTTGTTAATTTAAATCTTCAATATTTAAATATAAAATTTGTTTAAGTTTGTATTTTCTTTGAGAACTGCATTTGCATTAAGTCGTTGTCATGTCAATTATATTTTTTTTTGTTTGCATTGCGCAGACTTTGTTTGTGTATTGTTGTGCATGTTACGCTGTGCATATATATTTTGGGTTACATTCTAGGACTCAACAATACTATTTATTAAATGTACATGAATTTGATTGTTACCTGTAGTGTTTGCTTATGTTAGTAAACAAATAAAGTTCTCGCTTTTCCATGTATTTTACTTAAAGTTGTAATTTTGTAATCGATTTTTTTGACGACATAAGGAATTTAATATACTAATTAAATAGATAGAAAAAATGTATAATGGCCAAATTAAAAGAAAAAATGCTGTCCTTCTTCAATCAATATTATGGTAATCTACTTAAACGCCATTACCTATAGCGCATAAAATATTTCTCAAAAGTAATAATGTTAACCCATTCGTTCAGTTTTTTGAACTTGAATACCTGTAGTATCTATCTATCTTTAACACAGAGCAATTATATTCAATATTGATGTACGTATGTTTAGATCAGTTTTTTTTTAAATTTAATTCGAATAAGTTAACTTATTCAGAATATATTCAAGCTTAAAAAATAGGTCAGGGGTGAAACATTGAATGAGTGCAATACAATAAATATTTTCGTTGTACGAGCATCTATCAATGATTTTCTTTGTTAATTCACAATTAAATCCGCGAACAATTATTACAAAGAGAATTAAAATAGAATTAGTGTAAATAAATACTGTGCTAATATAAAATGACGTTAAGTGCGTAACAATAAAAGTATTTTGTAAGTCCGGGGTCAGCCCTATTGAATGGATGTTAGGGAAAAATAATCCTTGTGTTTGAGTGTTAGAATCGTAAATCGCTTAGTAATATACAATTAGCTGCTTGAAAGTTTGAGGGGTGAATTTTGGAGTTAGGGATGCGAAAGTTTTTGTGTCATGTGATATTTTCGTATCACGAATGATACGGAGTTTGATATTTGCTTTTACCTAGCAATTATGTAATATTCATATGAAAATGTTATAATTATTCTTACTGTTATTATGATTTTTGTGGTACAAAACTATAATATTCGGATTGCTGGTAAATAAGTTACGTTAGTTTTTAAAATTTTTTATATTATAATTTTTTGATAACATTAAATCGATAATAAACTGTAAATTTTATAATAATAATAATCTTTATTTTATTTTCTTCTACATTTTGAGCAACAAATGTGTACAACATAAAAATACAGCAAGTTTATGTAAAAGACAGGAGTCCAAACTAGGTAGACCCCGTTCTATGGTACTCCTGGCCTCCACCTCTCGAATTAATAACCACAATGCCACTTTTAAAGTATTTTGTAATATTATTACTTGAAAAAAATATTATTACTCGACTCCTGAGAAGAGTTAGGATTTACGAGAACAGCTTAGATGTTTATTATCATAATCATAAATTTATTTGTTATCATTAACTCTGCCATCGCATACTAGTATATTGTACTCGTATTTATGTTGTTCTAACGTTATAAAATACTTGATGGATATTATTCAAACACGGTTGTCCAAAATCGCTGTTCCCAGTAGCAGATACAAGTAAACTGATCTGTGCGTAACTATTGGCATTATTCGCTTCTGTCGCATTTGTTTGCCGTACTGAGGATTAGCAGATACTTGTCATGTATTACGGGTGGGAAAAAACTATGGTCTATTAGAGGGAATCGAGTTGTAATAATGTTAATAAATTAATATTACATCGGTCTATCTGGGTCCCCTTTGCGATCCAATGTATTTGAATTTGTCTTTTGCCACTCAATTTGGCATCATGACTTTTAAAGTCGTAATTTCTTTTGAAACGATGAAACGAATTGTAATTAAAATGGTCAAAAAAAATAATAAAAACTTATTTTTAACAGGTCGAAAGATTGCAGATACCATTCTAATATTTCTATGATGAAATTCATTATCATTAAAATGCCAAGGCTAAAGGGATTGCTATTGATTCTAAAATTAGATAATAAACCTCCTGAGCAATATATTATTTACTTTTGACAGATCGTGTGGAGTTAAAAAGCGAAAGTGGCGGTCACTCGGATTCTGAACATGAGCATGATCATGAGCACGAGCACGAGCATGCCGACCACACCGAGCACAGTGAGCATAGTGACCATGCTCACGCTGACCACTCCGATCACTTGGAAGCACTGGACACTGGAAGACCACGCAAGGTAATTTACTAATAAACTTATAAATAGCACTATGTGCTAGCTTTGGCTATAATTTTATGCTGTTAGTTTGTATTTAAAACCACCATTCATAATACACGGCGAGATATGATATGAGTATATTATATTACTGAACGCTAATCTCGTCAAATCACGCTTCACACCACGACTTACGTAATAAGAGTTGCTTCGTCTTGTCTTAGTCCTTCAAACTTTATAATTGTTCTTCCTAAAAAACAATGACGAGCTCTCTGGTTTCAAAAAACTATAGTACAATCAATCTACAATTTAATTGAATACGGACAAATGAAACATAACCCATGTCTGAAGCAGGTGCGCCGCAGCCGAACAACGTTCACTACCTACCAGCTGCACGAGCTGGAGAGGGCGTTCGACAAGACGCAGTATCCCGATGTCTTCACTAGAGAGGAGTTGGCTATGAGGCTCGATTTGAGCGAAGCAAGAGTACAGGTAAGCTCAGTGAACATGCGATCAAATAGAAAGAGAATCTAATTAGTAGAAACTAATAAAGTTTTCTTTGCGATCCAATGTATGTGTAGCTCGGTGGCGTAGTGGATAAGCGCCGCGACCCGCGATCGTAGTCGTTAAGCGACTTTCGCAAGGGTTGGTCACGGGATGGGTGACCAAAAAATTATTATCTTGAGCTACTCCGTGCTTCGGAAGGCACGTTAAGCCGTTGGTCCCGGCTGCATTTGCAGTCGTTAATACCCTCCAATCCGCATTGGGCCAGCGTGGAGGGTCATGGCCCATCCTCCTTAACCATCTATAAGGAAGGCCTGAGCCCCTGCAGTGGGGACGTAAAAGGGCTGGTGATGAATAAAGTTTTCTTAAATTGCGAATTTTTACCACCTTTTTTGTAGGCCAATTTTACTAATGTTTACGTATTACGCGCATCTCAATAGAATCTCTACTGTTTGTATGTTACCATTGTACTATCTACCTGAAATACAATATTATTATATTAATATATATGTCACCATTGATTTATGAGATAGACTAATAATTATAGCACTAATAATATTAAACATACTGTATATTAATGAAAACCTCATTAAAATCCATCGTGTAGTTTATTATTTTTAGGATGAACACAAGCTTAAAAAATTAGAAACTTTAGTTTCATAAGTAATTTTCCAAAATTTTATTAAAAGTAAACATTAAAACCTACGTGCAAATACAATTTATTCGCTCAGTCCATAATTTGTATTGCAATAATGTTTCCAACCGCATATATTTGATGAAACACCAATAAATTAACATATATGTCAATTAACTAACATTTCGCGGTGATGTCATCATTAGTAACATATTAAATTATTATTAAATTTATTAAATTTAGTCGCAGCTTATTAATGTTCGATTTAAATATTAATTAGTCGTGTTCAAAGTAGAACGAGTTAATGGAATATCATTGAATGAAGTCTTAATTAAAACATATATAATTGAGAATTCATAAGTTAATTATTTTAAAAATTGTCATACTTTTTATTCATTAATAAATATTTACTTTATTAATTCATCAGACTACCGCAAATGGTATATCTGCCAATTCGAACTCTGAATGCAGTGTATTAAAGTTTAAAATTAATAGTTTAAGGTCAGTTTTGTGTTATATTACCTATTGTTTAGTTCGAAACAATGCGAAAAATCATTTCCGGTAAAAAGAGTACCTATACCTCCAGGTTACTTTAAAAAGGGCAATTTTCCATAGTCAATTTTTGAACTCAAATATTAATAGACTTGAATTTCGGCCTTTTGTTATGCCGAAGATATTGTTGACGTTTATTAGCTAAATGGAAAATTGACACTTGCAAGAAAACATTTTATGGATATACATATGAGTAATGGATTAGACTTATTTAAAGGTAATTTAACAAACGTAATAAAATAATAATTTCACTGGTTTCCGCAATTAAAATCAGATCCATTCACGTTGCGATTAGCATATCGGTCTAGACACAATGGGTGTAAATTGGACGCTTCTCTGTCTTGCTTACGATGTTACATTATACACTGTTACACTGGTTTTTTTATCTAAACACTTACATGTAATACTCATACAAATTAACATGACATCTTAAGTATTATTCTTTTTCTCCGAAAACAAAATTTCGGCATTTTATGAAAAGCTAATACAATCCAACAAAACGCATTTTTAGATTATCTATTTATGATGCAACTGAGTTAGACGGAATTAGACCAGACACTGATGCGTAGATAATCTTCACGGAGTTTTCCTAATTCTCATTCGAGGATAAATAGAATAGGAATTCAGATGTCATTATAACTCATACGAATTAACAAATTCTTATGAGTTATAATCATATATTTATATAAAAACAACGAAATAGAAACTAACCACAGTATTTTTAATATTTTTCAGTGTTCAAGTTAAAAATTATGTTAATTATCTAGACTTCTAGGGTCGCAAATGACTGGAGCTTGTAAAAAATGACTCCTTCACGCGGATTATGCCGTAATAGAAGACAATTATGATTGAAATAGGCGACAATTAGGGGCCTTAATGTACAACCACCTAGGGCTGGTGGATACGGAAAAATATATTAGTTATTCAAGACGTTTTTTAGTAACTAATTACAAGGGATTAAATAATTATATTTAAATGAAATAATTCAATTACCACATCTTTTTTATTATGTTTTGTAAATTTACTAGGTAATTTAATTCTTCGTTGTAAAATTACGTAATAAAATTTACCTACCTATATTATAGTGTTATTGTGAAAAGTAAGTGCTTCTTAAAACTATATTAAATACGTTTAAATTACAGTTATATATTCCTATCAGTCAGTGGACAACAAGTCCAGAATATTCATAAAGTGTCTTTCTGAGGACAGCTATGTTTGAGCGAATAGTATCGTTTTCTTGTAGTTTACAAACTAACAAACAAACTTGTTGTTTAATAAACTACTCATTGCTTCTGATGTCCATAACACAAGTGTATTAAGTGCTTCAATTTCTTGTACTGAAAATATCAAACATTTACTATTAAAACATAAAATGAAAAAAGTAATTCCTAACTAGCGGCAGCCCTATTGCGTAGATCTCGGACGCGGCAAACATTAGGGCTGCTCTTACCGAGTGCATAATGACGCGCGAATTAGCACCGCATTGTGCCAGCCCTAGATTATATGGTTTGAGCGGAAGATATTCTCGTATTTAAGTGAATCATCCAGTTTCATATGAATTTTATGAAGTAGTAATTATTTTTTTAAATGTCACATTTTATAGGGCTAACAAGTATCAAAGTCACAGATATAGAGATAACTTTGGATATAAGCATACTACTCTCCTATAATAGAACAATGTCCAATAATTACGTTTCTACTATAGAAATAACGTAGAATTGTCTTGGTACATAAAAGTACACATGAGAGCATGTTTTCAGATTGAAGGATATGAAGATGAAGCAGTTAGCATACGAGCATACAGTAAGCATAGCATCATTGGATGGATTACAAAAAGAAATATAATATCAAATTTTAAATTTACCATAAACCGTTTACAAATATATTAACGAATTATTACCAAAGTTAATTAAATGCGTTAAAACATAAATTTTATACTTTGAAGTTAAAAGTTTAACATCGTAACATCAATCAGGTGGTTGATAAAAATGTCTAGTGGCAGATTAGCCTCTCCCCTTGGCCACAATTATTTCCAAATTGCACTCTTCAAGTACCTCTACACAGTTAAATCTCACTTAATTAAAGCAATGTTCAACATCGCTGAATGTAGATGGCAAAAGTGTACTCTTTTGCTTTAATTATGTAAAGTATTCAAAGGGTTATTATTATATTAGTTAAATTTTGCATTTATAATGTAAATTTTATATTATCTTATAGAAAAATATTTCAAAAAACTACTCATAATCGATAATAATTACCAGCTGCTTTTGTAAATTTTTATTAAGATCAAGCTTAGGATAAGAATACTGATATTGTTAAGCATCCTCAGTATATAACGAGAAGTTTAAATAAATAAAATTGGCAGTAACAGTAGCAGCAGTAGTTGTTAGTAAGTACCTACCAAAATATGAAAACATAATGATAAATACTCTTTGGAGAAGAATTGCCAAACCATATCATCTCGATATGATTCGTTGAATATATGTTACGCGGTCGCAACAAAAAAATATGATCACTTCGTTCATTAATAATAATAAATTTATGAGAAAATATAATTACCTAATTTTGATGATGACATCAAATTATCAATTAATGTTGATAGTCTCTACTTTAGTCAACTACCCTAATTTATTCCCAAGATAAATAAATGTGGTACTAAACAAAAACGACGTATTTTTTACTTTTGGCAACATTTTTCTGTGTTAAGTATAAGCTTTAAAATGCAAAGATCCCTGTAAACGTAGTTAGCATAGAAACTGCTAGGTGGCATAGTGACGATACGTTGTTTAGAGGGGCTGACTACAATTTCTTGAACTTTAAACGCTCATTACTCAAAATCGCAATTTTTGCATTGTGTCACTATCGTTCTCAACATACGATATATAGATAGATCTGTATTTGTTTTATATTAAAATGTTTTAAGCCAAGTCTAAGCAAGACGAAAATTTAAATCACTCATAATATCTGAGTCTGAATACAGCTTGATGATCCTCTGCAGTGGTTATCTAGATTTTCTAAGAAGACACGATTTTTTCAGATGAAATTGTGTCTAATGTCTGTGGTAAAATGACTTTTATTCGCTCTGATAGAATATCTACAGGTCTGTCGTTAAAGGTCAGTGCTTCAAAAGGATCTTCAAAAGGATTTGTAATCCGGAGCGGGTTCTTTTATAGTGATTTAGTACACGTGACTTTGTCTTGTTTGATAGTTAAATATTTTGTAAATAAGCGTCAAATGTAATGGTAGTTTGTGTGTAATGTATACAATACTTAAATAATTGTCCTCCTTTCTTTTTTCTTATATTAATATTACAAAAAATGCATCCTGCTGTTGCTCCATATAAATTTTAATTGTGGAAAATTTCACACTCGAGCTTGTAACACAAAAAGAGGTTCAAAATGTTCTATACAGTATGTATTGAGTACATTATAACTGATTCCAGTTATAATAGAGATAATATTCATCATGTGTAAGAAGTTAATATACCAATTGAAAGTTGTATCGAAATTCAACCCCAAAATCTAACAACGTCATTAATTTATAAAAAGTCAGTGTTAAGTACCCTTAGGCGCATGCCTCGTGAATTTCAATTGGCGAGTCGAATCAAAACTAAAGCAAATAGAACTTTATTGCTTTACAATAAAAGATAAAGTCATGCGAAAAATCTATAAGGGTTGACGAAAGTTGGTATGAAGTTATATTAAATAAATTATGTTTATTTTGTTATAAATGAAATATACTTATGTATTCTAAATGTACGTACTTTAAATTGAGGATAATTAGGTAAGAAAGAATGTCATCGGCTTATTATTCCTAAGCTATGAGACTAGTGCTCACCGGCCTATTACACAGGCCTACCCTATAGATGGACTTGAATCGAGTCAAAATGGGAGAATCAGCCATAACCTATCACGTGGCTGGGGCCTAGTGAAGATTAGGGGTAGTTAACGACTGCAGATTGATCCGGGAGTAGCTCGGTGGCGTAGTGGATAAGCGCTGCGGCGCGGGAACTTTGTTATTAAGCAACTTTCGCAATGGTCAGTAACGGGATGGGTAACCAAATAATTATTATCTCGAGCTGCACCGTGTTCCGGAAAGTCCTTTCTGCATTTGCAGTCATTAATACCAATCCTCGAGGTAATAAATTTTTGATCACTCATCCTATGAACGGCTTTTGAGAAAGTTGCTTAACTTCCGTATTACAGAGCTCTTTCAGCATTAGAATAATAAGTAGACAATATTAATTAGAAAAATGTATGCTGCCTTAAAATATTGAAATTTATGATTCATTCATCGGCATTTAACACGACACAATACATAAATAAATGACCTGAAACGCTTCTAAAACCTCAAATCCTTTTGAAGTAGAGCCAGCCCTACCGGTTGCGAGCTCTTACACTATTCTTAAATCACTATCAACCGCGTGCAAATTTCTTTTAATCCTTTCAATAAATGGTGCGTGCCGTCAAATGCTCCAACCAGACAATAACCACTTTGAAAGAGAAGCGTTAAAACTCAAATTCAAATGACGCGTCGTTACATTTGAAATCGAACTCTTGAATCCGTGTTGGGGAAATTGAATTTACTTTTACAGTTATAAGGTCGATATTTTAATGATGCACATAATTTTTGAGTAATCTTGAGATCGCAGTGGGAATATGAAGTGATTGCACTCTGTAATCAACACTGGCACTGTGTTTGGAGAGCACTAGAGACGAGTGCACGATCGACCTCCATTTTTAATTGAATTTCTTTTTATTTTATTTTAATTGGTTGTCGTCAAAATACGATTTTCTCTGTGGTCGTTGCCAGTAATTAAATCGTATTCTTTATATATTTTTTTATGACAATATAACTAACGAAGCAGCATACATTACATAAACAATTCGTTTTTATTGCATTCTATTCAACTATGCATATTAAACAAATGTTTGTTTGTATGCGATAAACTTTTAAAACACAAAGAAAACATGGGTCTGTTAATTTTATTTTGATACTGTTTTTTGCACTTGTTGTTGATCAATAGACAGAGTAATAAATTCAATAATATTTCTTTCTTTCTTTTGATTGTCGAAGATAAGAAAAAATCATGCCATCAGGGAGCTTACTACCCTAGGAATTTGACTCATACGAAGTCGGAAAGATTGCTATTCGTCTATAAATGACAAAACATTTGCTTCAGATGTGTTATTATATATGTATATCTTATGAATATTTTATATTCACGTGTGTACGTCTTCAATACTAATCGTAATACCAATTACAATCTACAGTGGATATTGATCATGAGATACTCATATTCAATGTTCACAACATAGCACAATGGCATTTTTTCAATTATTTGAATTACGCACATTTTAGAATTGATTTATGAACATTTATTTTATTACAACACTAGCTTTCTATAGCTTTCTATATTACAACACTAGATAAATTATAGCCTATGTTCACCGCATATGATGTAGCTTCCCATAAGTGAAGGAATTTTTTAAATCGGTTCAGTGTTTTCGGAGCCTGTACGTTACAAACAAACAAACAATAAAATCTTTCCTATTTATAATATATTATAGATTACAGATATAGACGCAACAGGTTACAGTCATGTAAGTACATGAATTAAAAACAGATTTTATTAGGTATAAAAGTAGTCAGACTAAAACCTATTATAATAAAAACATACCTAATATTGGCCAAAATTAATCTCTATAATTACGTTTCATATATTAAAATGATGGAACACACACAAAAATAAATTAATGATAAGCAAAATAATTGCAAAATATTAAAAAAAAATTAAAACCATGAAAATAAATCTCAATAAAATAATTACAAGTCACATTGAAAATAATTTAATATAATAATTAATGAATTTCAGTAAAACTCTTCTTTTTTATGAATTCCATTAGTACACTTTTAATTTTTCTTATATTATTATTTCATTTCATTTATTACATAGAACAATATTCAATGTATCCGAAATCATAATATACGATCAATAATACTCAACCACAACAAAACATGTAATCAAATTAGAAAACGATATAGACTCAAATGAAATTCCACATGCAAAATTACAAAATTATTAATATCAAGGTTGCTTATGTCAAAATAATTATAGGTAAACAATAAAGTCAAGCTATTTATTTTTTAATTTAAGTACTCATCGATTGAATAGTAGCACTTCTCCAATAAAAACGATTTAAGTTTATTTTGGAATACGTATTCTATCGGTAGAGCCAGCCAGCAAGCTAATATAATATAGCTTGCTGGCTCGGTACCTCACACAATGATTTGTTCAAATTTCAAAAAGAGATGGGGAGACTTTTCTTGTAGTACAAAGTAATGTTTTTCTTTAATTTCTGGACACTACACCATTGTAAATACACAACAAATACTTTGTAAATTTAAAACCTTTAAAATTTCATCTGTAGCTTGCCTATTCTTGTGGCTGGACGCTTAATTTTTTATTGTGTAATTGTTGGCAATTTCTGCCCTCACCCCCCCACCACCGCCCCCTCTGGCCCTCACCTCTCGACTACAATAGTCTCGTAATGAAAAGCAATTACTCCATACGTGGTTTCCACACCATGAGTTAAGCGCACGAATAACGACTCTTCTCCGACGGGACAAAGTCAAATTTGAAATTCTTAAAATTGAGAATAGAAATAAATTGAGGCGGCGAGGTCTCGTTTCGCGCTAATAAAAAGAAATTGTACGTAGAACGTCAAAAATTGGTGTAATTTCATAATTGCCAAATGAGTGTACGTTTCGACGGATTCGCATAAAGGGATTCTATCCCATTAAATAATTCTAATTTTAAAATATAATGCCAATGACGAATTGTGGACGATTGGCTCTGGTCACAGTAATAATCATAGTGACAATTGATATCGCCAAGTAAATAATATCACTTTTGATAATAGTCTATAATATAATCCTTAATGATTATTTATTTTAAGATAACTACGAGTATTATTTTTCACTTTTTTAAGTTACAAGTCGGTTCTATTTTTTATTTTATTTTTTCAGAAAAAAGAGATTTGACTTTTTTAATATTTTTTCTTACAAGTAATAAAAGATGTCTTTATAAATATTAGCAATAGAGAGGACAATAAATATATTTTTTGTTTGTAATTAATGGACTCAAAATTTCAAAATTATAAATTACTCTCTCTCTCTCTTTATTTATAATGTATTGATCTGGTAATGACATGGTTTATGTAAATGTCTTTACTCCTATTAGGGTTGCTGAGTTTCTTGCTCGTTCTTCTTATCAGCCAAAAGACGTCCTAAACGAGCGGTAGGGAAAAAATTTTGGACGATTCAAAAGTACTTTTAAGAAGTCTTTTTGAATAAACATTATTATGACTTTGACTTTGACTAGACAGATATAAGAAAAAAACTACATTATAGACGGGTAACATGGTCTATCATATTCAGTTTAAAAGGTGGCATGAAGTACACGAGGTCGGCTCGCGTTGTCATCGTAACATATAAATTTGACCTATTTATTTTGTTCTCTTTAGTGTACACAATAGAGAAAAAACCTGTAATGATATTTATTTTTAACGAACTTCAAAATCCAAAAGGTAGAGGTTATATGTTCGACGGTGATGTCTGTTTGTTATTAAGCAAACAAACAAACAATCAAATCTTTCGTCTTTCTAATATGAGTAATGATTATTAGGAAAAAAATATGTTGAGCTAATAAAAAAATCTCCTTTTCCTAGAATTTCACTATGTTGAATATTTTTATTTATATATACTTATGTTTAATATTTTCAGTGTTACCCATTATATCAAAATATCAGTATCACAAAAACATGAAACAAAAACTTTTTTCAAAAAATAGAACTTTTAGAAAGTGATAAATAATAATTATCTCAAAAGCAACTTATTTAAGAAAAGACTATTGAAGTCGAAAGCCAATCATTTAATTAATAACCAACAGAAGATCTCTGCCCGACTTAAATATTGTTTATCACTTTCTTAAAGTTTAAAGTCGGTTCTATTATTGTTTAAAGTTCTTCTTAATTATAACATTATAAATTTCCATAATAAAAATCGGCAATAAGTATTGACTTGAAAATGTTGAATCTTTTTACAAAAAAATAAATTAATAAACTAAAATAATGTTACAATGGAAAATAACTCTTTGTTCGTGTTCCACAGGTGTGGTTTCAGAACAGAAGGGCAAAATGGCGTAAACGGGAAAAAGCTCTGGGCCGAGACCACGCTCCCTTCATGCATCACGACCACGGTAAGTTTATAATAATACCAATAAAAAGAATATTTATGCAACAGCACACTAAGTTACCGACAAAGCAAAAACCCTTACTGCTTCTACATACAAGACATTAGTTATGAATTCGAATTCGATTGCAGAGATATGTAGTTCTATATCAACTGAAGTAGGTACTGTTGACTGTACGTATTTTTCCTCATTTGGGACTGATTTCGCGCTGTATATTAATTTTAGTCATACAGGAGTTATAATAAAGTTCTTCAATCCGATAAAATTGCAGTAATCGAAGCGGAATATAGTGTTGTAATATTGTACATTTGAGATTTGGGACCCCAAGGCCCCACGACATTGAATCATGAACGAAGTTAGATTCTTTTACTGGTTAGAGTAGTTGGTTTCAATTATATAGATTTATTTGAGCATTAAAAAGTAACTTTCAATGGACTAATAAGCAAACATTACATATTTTCTTTATAAACGTTTAAACATGTTTTTTTTGTAAAAATTACAACCAGCATAACAAATAAAAAAACACTTTTATAACCTTTTTTATTACGTTATATCGTTGATATTTTGGTACCCTATATTACCATTAATACACCTATTATCTGCTACTAGAAAATAAAAATATACAGAGATAAAACAACCATTAAGGGTCATTAGTGACCACATACAAAACAATGTTAAAGTAAAGAGTATTATCAAGGTGACACAAAAAAGTTTTAACATGTTTAAATTCATTTACCGTGTTATTAAGGACGTTTATTTGGGAAAGGCATTAATCCAAAATTATACGTTATTTGTATCGATTCCCTATACCGGTGGCGGTAATGAAATACGAAATACCGATTATTGTCGGCTATTTACCGTGATAGAACCGGAATGGTGGTGTTTACGAATAATTATCGGTTTTTCACTCGATCAGTATCGCTTCAAGTAACATGTGTGCCGTGGGTTTAGGCTTGTCACTATTTTCGATGGGTGAATAATAATAAGTTTTGTAGAGTTACATGAAAATGTACGAGAATAGTCATTTAATATCACGCATTTATATAGAACTCTAAGTATGTAAATAAAAAAAAAAAATTGGCTTACAATTTTTGTTGTGATTTGTTAAGAATTTAAATTTAATTTAAGATTTTATCTTAAAATATGTATTTTTACAAAATATTACTTTATTGTTATTTTATTGAATTATCAATGTTCTTAGAATAATTGTAATATTGTAATTATATTGCATTTTTAAATAAACAAATTAATTTATTCACAGAACGGAACTAAAAAATAAAATAATGTCACTTTTCTGAAAACGGATGTTGTGTTAGCTTAATAAAAAAAGACTCCTAAAGGTTGCACTAGTCTTCCTGTAAGGTAGTTGCTACTCTTAGTTCAAACAATTTTTAAAATTGACATTTCCAGGGATGTGTCCGCCTAACTCTCTAGCCTTGGTTATAGGTAAAAGATACGACATCAGAACGATGTTATGACTATCTATTTAGATTTATTTTACTACTTTGACACGTCCTTTGACACGACTAACGAATGATAAAGAATAAAGATTTTGAAAATGAGAGCAAATGCGTGAAAAAGCAAGCGTGTTACCAACTTTGTCATTAATCTCAAAATTATCCACTAAAAATATGTCAAAGTAGTAAAATGAAACGAAATATCGAAATGACATAGCTTAGATTTGCAAGTTGGTATATTGCGATTGCCAAAAACAAATTAATATTTATATTTTATTAATATTTAAATTTAAATATACTTAATTTAAATATTTAAATTAATATTTTACGGTATTAGTTAACTGTATTTTCAAAAATAAGAACAGATTTAATCATTTTGTTTAATCACAAATGACAATTAGCACCAATAATCACAACCGGTGATAATCGGTGACAGCCCTAGCTACCGATATCGCTTATTGTGACTTATTTTTTATTTAATTTTCGATTCGAATTTTATGATATATTACTATTAGCTTAGTTTAGTTAGTTCTTATGTATTTGTTTGTATTTAAATAATATTGAATATTATTTAAATACAAGTTATATTTAATCTCCATTTTGAATTTCTTTTTGAAAACAAATGTATTGTATATGTTATTACTTTACTTGACCGCTTTTAAAAATTCTTTCACCTAAGGGTAGCTACAGCATACGTGGTTAACATAGACGCTTACATGTGCGAAGTCAAGGGAAAACAGATAGTTTGGTTTCAATAACAAAAGTATTACTTGACCGCTAAGAATAACTGGCAAATAACTCCGGAAAAGGTACATACATTGTAGTTACATTGTTCTGCTTCTTCAATCAATCATTTATGATAGTGTGTGTATTCTAATTAATGTTTTGTTGCACATCCATCAAAAAGACTTATTATGATGTCAATAAACATGTGCGTTATGAAAAATAAATATTTGCTTATCGCGTCATTGTAACAGTGCTATAAAAAATAACACATTTAACTAAGTTGGGTACTGAAAAGCTTACTTATTATTGATGAAAAATGTTTAAAAAATCCATATTGCCCCAGGTACTCTGAGATGGATTTTTAAACCATTTTTAAACCATTGTTACTCTAAAATAACATCATTGACAAATAAATTACTGAGTTCCATTTTTAATATAATAAACCTAAATAATGCATTTAAAAGTGCCTTTATTTCGCTTCTTTTATTGTCAATATTTTGTTTATTACCAACAAAATAGTAGTTTATCAGCTTTATTATAATTGATATATATATATATATAATAATAATAATGCTATAAAGAATATTTTGAAATGCCCAAACGTTTTAATTTAAAAATTGTCACGCGAATGTTGATAATCGATGTGGTGATTTTCCCCCATTGATTTGTGGTACCCAAAGGTGTCGGACACATTACGGCAGGTGTCAGGCATGCGACAATGAGTATCGTTGTGCACTATCATATTGTGGACAAACGTTATTAATATCACATTAGTTGTCACCTGCTTGGGGAGACATGAGTTTTACTATCATTAACAGAGATTGGTTTGTTAACATACTATTAAGTCGAGTACAGTGGTTAACATGTCGTTTGATGTTGCACTCCGTGTGCTCTTCGATTCTTGTCCAGGTCTAGTCAATGTAGAGATGTTCAAAGTTTTGTTTACAATTAGTTTGCAAAACAGTGCTATTCTGTAATAAATTAAGCCTCGAATTTAATATCGAGTAGAGCACTGTCGCATCGTAGAAGTTCAATAAAATAAAATGTATTTCAAAGTGCAATAAAGGAGTTTGAGTTAATTTCACATTTTGCAGTATTCAGGCCCTAAATAAGGTGCAGAAATTATTTTTTTTTCCATTAATTTAATGACTATTAGTGAATTTTGTATTCACAATGATATACCTTTTGGTCGATTAGGTAATTGAATGAAATGAATGAATTAATGAATGAATGAATGAATGAATATTTATTGAACACATACACCATTTGACATATTAAAAAAGACAATAATAACTAGACATAATTCATACCTAAGCAGTGGTGGAAATGAGTTTTCTTGCAGCAAACGTAATAAGTACCTGAAATATCAGCAGGTACTTGGTTATCCCGTTGATCAGCTGGAAGAGCTTTTTAATTGTTCATCAATGAGTATGATGATGCTTATATTAATGGATTAACGATAGAATTACTTTTTTTATGTTATTTTAATATACAGAGATTTCACAATATTAATTGGACTTCTCTGTGTTCTGTCTGATGGCATAGCTTTCGATTTTCGTTTGTTATAACCAGTGGTCGGAATTAGGTAGAGTTATTCATGTACTTACACTGATTTCATACAACGAAAGAATAAAGTGGATATGCCTCAAATCCCGAGATTAATTTTAAAGAGCAGAAAAAATCCCGTGATTTTTTAAATAAAAAGTTATTTACTTTCACACAATTTAACTACTGCACGCACGACGTTGCCAAACTTACATCAACGACATCGGATGTCCAAAGTTGCAAAATACCAATACGACTAATAAAATTTTTATATTAATTATCTTTGTTTAATTTGTCTATCTCTGACGTTGTTATTATTATTTAGTTGTAAGATTGTTGGCCACACGGGATTGTCCATTAAAAATTCCGGGAAGGTCCACATTAATATCAACATTTCGATGCAAGTACATAAATAACTCTACCTAATTCCGACCTCTGGTTATAACCTGGAATAAAGGATTGAACTAGGGCAAATAATATATATCGAGCCGTTAGTTAGAGTTCAGACTGATTATCCGAGAGATATGTTTAACATATTTTTAGGATAAATGAAATTTATTTTATTTTTTCTGTCATTTGTCGCAGTGGTTGGCGAATGGGGTGGTGGTGGTCCACCCCCCGGCGAGTGGTGGGCTTTGGGGCTCGGTGCCGGATTGGGAGCACTCGGTGTGCCAGCGCCACTCTGGCACGACGCTGAGCCGGCTGCAGCGTTTAGGGCACTCCTGCACAGGTAACACTTAGAATTTCATACCAATTTTGCCGGTCAGTAATACTGTAGTAAATTAAAATATTATATCCTTTAAAGGAAGAGTTCTAGTGACATGTTAATGTTTGGGTAGTAAAATATTTTAACAAAATTGAACAACAATCTGGCGTTTATGAGATCTAAAAAATGAATTTATAATAATGGCTAGTTAAAGAAGTCACATAGCATATAACGGTTTTTATGTTCGTTGTATGACAAAAATATTTGCACAATCTAATCTGTAAATACTGTAATGAAAACTAAAGTAAAATCTACTTTTAATATTGAAATTATCATTATTTGAGGAGCTCAATTGTTAGCGTTTAAGTTTTAAAGCAGCTTTCGCATAGTCCTTTATGGAATGGGTGACCAGTTCTTCGATAGCATCTGCACTCGTTGACAGCCACAGGGTTCGCTTTATGTATTGTAGTCTACTGGAAAGGTCGGTGCCCAAGCAGTGGAGACTTTATTAAGATTTGATGATGTTTTACTGACGTCAGAGTTATCTTAAATTCTTCTGCCCTTAGGTATGTGCTAGCACTGCCCCCGCCGGCTCTCCGCCCGCCAGAGCCAGAGCCACCGGCGCCTGCGTCGCCTCCCTCCCCGCCATCACCTTCCTCGTCCCTCGCACGTCTGGCCAGTGCGGAAGCTCTCCGCTTACGGGCCCACGACGCCCTGATGCAAGAACGAGTGGTACTCCATAACAATGGCAAAGTTCACACGTAATGATTGAATTGAATAATTAAATTACATCGAAAAGATTAATTTCACGATTTTCGTTTATGGATAATGTTATCAAGACTTTTTCTGGTAGATAATTGTTTTTTTAATGATAAATAAAAATTTTGGAAAAGAATTCGACTTTGTGTAACATGTCTTTATAGAATATTATATTAAGTAATTTTTTGAGGTACCAAAGAACGCATGACCATTTTATACTTTAACAAACATAATAATTGTTATTAGTGCGATTCTTACCATTAAACCTTAATTTGATATCCATGATCATGGCGCATGCAACTGTGCCGAAATATCAGGCACTCGTACAAAATAAGGCATATAGTAAAAAATCCCATAATTATTACTCAGACATTACTCTTTTTAACTATAGAAAAAATGACTGTATTCCTTTTTTAAGTTTAACTTTAAGAGAACGGCAAATCTTTCTGGATAACAAAAATCTACATAAAATATTTTTTTGATATTGACCAGAAGTAGCATCATATTAAAAAATATTTTTGAAGATTTGTTCATTTACATTACACCGATTGTAGTTAATATATTTGGGATTAAGTTGTAAACATTTTTTTAATGTATTTAATATTATAACACATAAATCATTAAAACAGATTTGGTGTGCGTATTATATTTAAGACGTGTGCCTTAATTATCGTCGTTGTATATTTTCCGTAATTTTTTTCCTTTTTTTTCAAAGATCTCATTGTACTTTTTAATACTGTAAATATACTGTAAAATTAGTTTAAGACATTTAAAATTTATGTTGTAAGAAAAAAGTTAAAAGCAACTATCTTTTTTATCTATTAAAAATTAATTTGCACATAATATAAATGTAAAAAAAATAATACATTTACTGTATTTTACAATTAGAAGTTATTTAAATTTTAGTATTCAATGAATAATTTAAGATACTTAAAATTAAAAACAAAATGTAAATATCTAAGGTCATTTATTTGTAAATATTGTACATGAAAAATGGGAGTTCATTATTTTTAAGGTGTAATTAAGAATGTAGAGAAATTATACAGGATGCCTCCATATACTTATTTATTAATTAATTTTACATCATTTAAGAATCATACCTATTATAAACAATAAAAATTGTACTGATAAATGCAGGCAACTTGCGTGGGATATGTATTTACAATATTTATTTATTATAACATTCTAGAAGTATGTAGAGGTTTGCAATAATGTAATCATGTAGTAACATTATAAAATAAACATGAAATTTATACGAGAATTTTATTTCTTCTTCAAGATTGAAATTATATTTTTTTAACTCTCAATTGTTTCTGTCTATCTAATGGCGTCCGCAATGAAATAGACGAGGACATAAAACGGCAAATGCGCGTCATAAGCTAATTTCAATTGTGAACTCTAAAACTTTTACGAATATTATTCAAGTGCCACATCGGCTGCAATGTGAGTCGCATATTTATCAGTTTTCCCTAAAAAAAGATATAACTACACTGAGAAATGGAAGAAATAGATATTATAAGAGTAACTTTGTTGTTAAGTTATTTATTTCGTCGAGATAATTTCATTATTCACGTTTGGGCTGTCAAAATTTTTAGAAACATCATATTTTATACTTTTTCCAATGAGTTTAATAATGTCTTTTTCACATGCAGCCAATTTGTATAAAACCAGTTGAAAGCTCCCGCTCAAAAGGGAAATAAATAGTTGCGAGTTTTGAATAGATAAAATATTTATAATTTACTAGCTGTTTTCCCGAGACTTCGCATGTGTAAATTATTGCCTATGTCACCCCGTACGATATAGCTACCCGAAAAATCGGTCCAGTAGTTTCAGAGCCTATTCGTTGCAAACAAACAAATAATCAAATCTTTCCTCTTTATAATATTATTATAAATATATGGGATTACATTATAAATATATAAAAAAAATTACAAAAATTACAAAGAAGCATTGTGAATCCAAAATCGATCATCATAGCCGAGTGGTTTGCACGCTGATTTCGAGCTATCGCTATCCCTGAGGTCCCATGTTCGATTCTCGGTCGGGTCGATGTAGAAAATGGATTTGTCGTGTTGAATACACAATCCTAAAGGTGAATACATATTATTGTGCCGTGTTGTGTTGCCGCGCGAAATAAGAATTTCGGTTTTATCCATTTAATATTAGAGACACATTTATATGTTACGTTGTCGCCCGACGGCAATATTTCCATTTCATACTAATGTATGAAATAATATACGAAGGCAACAATAATAACAACCCATGAATATGTTTTCATATATAAGCGGAGGTTTCTTATATTTATTATGGGAGTGATTATATTAGCGCCCTCCCGCTTAGGTATCGTGCGAAATGGATAGCCACACACTCGGCGTGGCTCCACGCGGCGTGGGTTATATGTTACTGGAGCTTTATAAGTTCTCTAGATACTTGTGTATGTCTGAATGTGATAACTCAAAAACTAATTCATGAGCAAAGTTCTGATGTACAGTCTATTAGCTTTCGTGTAAATTCGTGTAATTGATTTATATAGAAAACTCATTTTACCCTGTTTTTGCTTCAATTTTTCCAATGATGATTTATGATACTTCTTAAAAAAATCATCAACAGTTTTGAATACCGCTTATGTATACATAACCTATGATAGATGTCAAAAAAAAAATATTGCGCCTTGCGGACTTATAGAACTTACACACTACCTGAAATAAAACTGTTAATATTGCACCAGAGCGAAACCGGGATGGTTCGTTAATTTAAACTGAAAACTTTAATTGTATAGTTTGAATAAATCAAGAAATGATTCCGTTCAATGAAGGCTTTCAACAGTGATGGTGAATCCTACGCAAACTATGAATAATCTTCGTGTCCGTAAACAGTGTCTCAAGTCAAAACGAAAGTCTTCGACCAGTGTGTGTTGCTAGTGGTAACCTTGCATCGGTCCATGTGCTAATGGTGTATACCAGACTTTATTGAAAAAAAAGGAAATTATTTTGTCGTATACAAGTACAAATATTAGGATGACGGTTAGTCTACCTAATTTTTAATTAGGTAACTTAATTTTAATTATGCAATATTCTTAATGAAAAGTGCTTAAATAAACTTTGTCCCTGGCACTCTGAGATGGGACTCGAACCCATGATCTTCCGCAATTCCGCAATTCCGCTGGGTGGACCCAGAACTTAACAGGACTGTCGAAATTTTTAAGCATTTGTTACTTTTTGCTACTACAGAGAGTATTTTCATCAATGTTCCAGCAATCCACCCAAACAGACAAAAGAAATATTTTTAAATATTTAAACTCTCGATGAAGATGAAAATTTGTTCTAATTATTATAAGAAAATTTTTAGTATAGCCTAGTGAATGCAAAATTTATCAAATATTTAACTAAGCAATTAGTTTACACTTCAAACAGATTTATGAAATTTTTATATGATAACTTGAGGAGTAGATTCCAATTCCCAAATAAAAATATAGTTAGTATGTGTCTAATGAGAAATTTCCCTTCGAGATCTTAAGATCTTCATCGGATATTCGATGGATTACAATTGTCGTTGAAAAGAGAATCTTATTAGTGATTATTTATCGAAATTAATGAGAAACCATTATAAAACCTCTCCTTCTTTAATAACCTGCATGTTATACTTTTAATGCTCAATAAGACATGTGAAATGGTGGAGCTATGAACAACCCGTAAGAGTGTAATGGACCGCAGCTGTGTAAGTGGCGTGATACAACCTTTTACTCTTAAACACTCAGCTTATAATGCCTTGCTCATTCGCGCTCGAAATCGATTGGTTTTAAACGCTTTTAGAGTTGGGCTGCTAAAATTTTTTAAAGATATTTTAAACAGAGTATAAACTTATATTTAATTTAATTTTATATTGATAGTAAGTTTTTAATACCCTGTCATTTTAAAATTACAAAATTATAATTAAAGTGAAAAAGAAAACCCAAAAAAGTTATATTCTGAATTTATTTTTCCATAATATTTAGAAATAGCAATAAATTATAGGTTTGTTGTATCGACTTCATATAAACAGTAAGTGCAGTCAATTGTAGTGATATTCTACTGAACCCATCACAGTAACACGAACGATTTGTATAGCTGACAAACAACAAATTGAAGAAAATAAACCAACAGTAGGTAGATGTGATAGATTGGAACTAAATACCCAACAGAACACTCGTAATGGTTGCGCAACTCGCACTTGACTTAATTTCTTTTATATTCCCCCCCTCTCCATATGGGATCGGTTCAGCAAGATTAAATTTGCTTCTCGTCGATTGTTCAACAAAGAACTGCGAGTGTTTGAAGAAAGATTAATTTGGCAAAAATTCGGGTGCGCAGTGGATAAGCTTGTACACAAACCTCGCGGCTTTGGGGTAATTGAATAATTTTTGTATACCGTCTTTACGGTTTCATAGGTAAATAAATGTTATTAATTTATTTATTACGCATCCACTACTAAAGAAATAAATAAAGTTGAAGGACAATTTGTGCGGTATACTTTTTACTTCAAATAAAAGTTAATTTGATTATAAATACCTAACATATTTTGAACTGCAACCTAGAACTAGAATGGTGTGTTCATACTTCTTGCTAACCCATTGTTTATTATTATTAGTGTATTAACAACAACATTAATAAGTTGCATTAATATAAGATAATGAGTGATATCATAAAAACGTAAAATCTATGTTTTTAATTTAAGGTAGGTTTATGTCAAATTTCCACAATGGCTTTAAAATTGATATCTCGAAACACGCTAAACGTTGCAAATCTTAGCATAGTAAAAGCCTGTTTAAATGACCTATACCTACATAAGCTCATAACATCACTTACACTCGATAATGGCTCACAATGAATAATCGTATCGAAAAACGCGTTAAGCGTCCACCAATTACACTCTCGAAGACATTTCCGTATAATGGCGCCCCCCTACCCACACTACCTCACGACCCCCTCCCACTTGGGAACAATAAGTAACAGTTTAAGGAGATTTGTGAAGCTCTAAGCGGCTGTAAGTAGAAGCAACGCCATTATGAAGATACTCCGATAGAGTTAAAAGTTGAGGATTACGGTTTAGTTTTGTGCCGTAAACGGAGATTAGAAAAAGTTTTTTTTGGCGGCAACGATTGCGTTACACTCATAAGCAGTTATAAAAAAATATTACAGAGATAGTTTTTATGATTAGTTCAAATATTATTACTACGAGATTTGTTTTTGTTTTTAGAAAAAAACATCTCGTTTTCAATTTTTGCGCGAAATGGTAGATTTAGGCGTTCTCGAATAAAAAATATATTCATAATTTTCACTTATTAAAACTATTGACATACTTTATAGCGGATATGCTTTTTATAAATCGTGCTTAACTTTTCAATTAAATTCAAAATAGCAGAGAAAGGTTTTCGTAAAATTTGCCATAACATTTTTTTGAACTCCTCGATTGAGATATTGAAATGACAAAAATAGAATGTCATCGTTTATGCAATCGTTTGGCTCGCGGCGGCCTTGAAAATTTGAAATATTATTGATTAATTAAAGAATAGAAATTACAAATCAAAAAACTTCGAAAATAGCTTAAACTTAATTGTGAAACTCTTATCTACGGTAATATTTTTGAACAAAATTTAGATCAAGATATAATTATTACTTTCTAAAGAATTAAGATTACTTAATTTTCAAGCATTTTATACTCTATTTCAATTAAACCGATAAATATAATTGCAAAATGACTACAAATTTCCATGCAACGAAGGCCGTCGTATATCGTTTTTTTTTTTATATATGTAATAGGCATCTTAACTAAATAAATACACTATATTATCGTTAATATAGCAGCTTAAAGTAAAGCATCACTTGCGTATAACGAAGCTTTCAGTTGTTGAATTAATTTTCAAAATTGGTCCAGAAGTTTCGGAGGCTTTTTAATGCAAAGAAACAAATAAATCTTTCCTCATTGTAATAGATATGAGATTGTCAGGCTTTTCTTTCGAATTCATCAATTTTCCTAAGTAATTTTCAGGTAATTTGTCATCATCTATGTTTTCGCTACATAAATGGGGAAAATAATAATCCAAGTTGTATTTAGATGATTAGTAAAAATTTATTATTGACAAGCGATCATAGAGAATATTTTACAAAGACATTGAAAAGAAAACGAATAAAAAATGGAATAGAAACAAAAAAGGTTTACTATCTTGAAATAAAAATAAAACTATATTAGATGAATTGAAGCCGCAACATCCTCCCGCCTGTTGAAAGCCTTCAGCTTTCAACACTGAAGATCCTCTATATTTGGTAGAGGGCAAAGACGCACCAAAGGGCGCCGCACGCACCCTCGAGTCGTAGCAATGTCTGCTACTCTTGTGATCCCGTCTGGTCCAGGAAACAAACTAGTCACCCTTCCAAGTCTCCACAGAAGCGGTGGGGCATTATCCTCCTGTAGCAACACCAAATCTCCAATTTTCAAATTCGATGAATTGTTTTTCCATTTAGATCTTTGCTGTAATTCACCGATGTACTCACGTTGCCATCTTTTCCAAAAATGTTGCCTCACTTGTTCTAGGCGATTATAACGATTTAGTTGAGATTCACTATATGTTGTGAGGTCTGGAGTTGGCAATGACGTTAATTTTCGTCCAATAAGAAAGTGCCCCGGGGAAAGTGCTAAAAGGTCATCAGGAGAAGAAGACATAGGATAAAGTGGACGACTGTTTAAAATTGCCTCAATTTGAGCAAATAAGGTACTTAGTTCCTCAAATGTAAAATGCAAATTACCCATCACGCGTTTAATATGATGCTTTGCCGATTTCACGCCTGCCTCCCAAATGCCGCCAAAATGAGGAGCATATGTAGGAGTGAATATGAATTTGAAACCTTCTTGACTTGCATAATCAGAAAGAGAGTTACTATGTGTTTTGATAAATTTATTTATTTCTCGTGCTGCCGCCACAAAGTTCCGACCGTTGTCGCAAAATACTTCAGTGGGTTTTCCTCTTCGGGAAATAAATCTATTTAAAGTTTGTATGAACGAGTCCTTAGTCAAATCACTGACAGCCTCAAGATGTACACATTTATATCTCAAACAAACAAATAAACACAAATACGATTTTTGCAATTTAGCTCCGCGTCCCTTCCTGTTTAGTGTATAAAATGGACCTGCAAAATCGACTCCCACCGAAACAAAGGGAAAATCAACGTTTATTCGCTGAGACGGAAGATCACCCATTTTGGGACATAAAGTTTTGCCTTGTAAACGCCGGCAAACCGTACACCTATGCACAGTGTTACGAGCAAGCCGTCTGCCATTTACAGCCCATACAGTTTCTCTCATAATAGATAATAATAATTGAGGTCCAGCATGTAATAGGCGCTTATGTTCGCGTTCGAATAATATTTTTGTTAAATGATGGGAACCATCTAAAAGAATTGGATGCTTCTTTTCATATTTGTAAGAAGCTGCATCGATACGACCACCGACACGAATTAAATTACATTCATCTATAAATGGAGACAACGACAAGATTTTAGATTTTGTACTTAAAGGAACCTTTTTAATTAATTTATTATATTCAAGAGAAAAACTTTGTCTTTGGGAAATAGAGCAAAGAAAATTGAATGACTCATTTAATTCGTCTAACTGTAAACCACCTGATTTTCGTTCGTGTGGATGTTTTACATTGTAAATAAATCTTTTAATAAATGCTACTATTCTTTGAATTTTTGTAAAATTAGAGTATTTTTCTATATTAATAAAATCTAATTCAACGTGAGTATTCATCACAGTCACTGTTACTTTTACTTCTGGAAGTTCCGTCGTATTTAGTTTCAGAGAAGGCCACTCAGGCTCCGGAGTAGATAAAAAATCAGGACCTGACCACCATAAATCTAAATTTGAAAGCTGACTGGGATTAACTCCCCTGGAAATTAAATCAGCTGGATTTGATTTGGTGGGAACGTAACGCCAATTTGTAAATGAGGTAGTTTCTATGATTTCATAGACCCTATTGGCCACGAATGTTTTTAATTTGGCTGGGTCAGTGTGGATCCATCCTAAAACTACTTGAGAATCACACCAATGAACGCATCTAGATAATTTGCATCGAAGTGATTCAATGACTGACCGACAAAGTCTAGCTGAAAGTAATGCTGCACATAATTCTAGACGCGGTATAGTAATAGGATGTAAAGGAGCCACCTTTGATTTTGAACATAGAAGTTTCACTGTTATCTCACCCTTAGCATTTGTAGATTTTAAATAAATACAAGCGCCATACGCTACTTGTGAGGCGTCACTAAAACTATGTAATTCTATTTCGATAGGAGATTCACAGAGAATATACCGCGGTATGGAAAAAGAAGAAAGTAAATGCATGTGTTTACTAAACTCATCCCACAAATTTTGAATGTTTTGCGGTACATATTCATCCCAATCTAGTTTTTCTTTCCATAACTTCTGCAGTATCATTTTAGGTACTATTATACATGGGCTTAATAAACCCAATGGGTCAAATATTTGAAAAGACAGTGACATTATGATTCTTTTTGTAACTTGATTATTTTGAAATGGTGATTTCATTGGAAAAAATAAACAGTCCTTGCGGGGACTCCAACCCAATCCAAGGGTACTCTGTGATTCACTGAAAGTTAAGTCATTACTTGAACCGGAGTTATCTTGAAATAAAGGTAAATTAGATTTAAATTTTCGTAATTTGAAACAAGCTGAATTTAGTTTATTAGTTACTGTATTTTGTATATAACGTAAAGTAGATTCATCATCAGCACCCGTAAGTAGATCGTCTACATAAAAATCATTTTGGATGATTGTTTTAATTAAATCATCCTCACAATCCTCTCCAACTTGAGAAAGACATTTTGTGCTCAAATAACTGGCACTAGCAGTACCGTAAGTGACGGTATTTAATTGCAATTTTTGAATAGGCATTGACTCATTATTTCTCCACAAGATTACTTGAAGATAGCGATCTTTTTCATTGACTTCTACTTGGCGGTACATCTTTTCGATGTCGCCAGACAAAAGATATTTGTATAGTCGTGCACGTAATAAAATAGAAAAGAGTGAATTTTGAACATTAGGACCTACCATCATGATATCGTTTACGGAGAAACCTGAAGAAGATGGAGCAGAGCCGTCAAAAACGACCCGTATTTTTGTCGATTCGCTATCCTGCTTAAAAACAGCATGATGACATAAGAAATACGTATTTGGATTTGTCACATTGACATAGGATAAATGACCTAGCTGTTCATATTCTTGAATGAAGTTGACATACTGGGTTTTTAAATCAGGATTTTTACGAAATCTTTTTTCTAAATTGATAAAACGTTTTTTGGCTAAAGTATAGGAGTCTCCAAGACACTCGGGTGACTCCTTTAAAGGAAGTCTTACAGAAAACCTACCCGAGGGAAGACGATTAGTATTGAATAAAAAATGTTTTTCACAAGCTTGTTCAGCTAAACTAAGTTTAGATTTTTGGGGTAACTCTTCAAGCTCCCAAAATTTTGTAATAAAATTTTCAACATTCTGTTGTGACGTCGAAGTAAAAGAGTGATTGCAATAAATATGATTGGAAGGTATTGCATGAATGGGACCTGCTACAAGCCAACCGAAATTTGAACTTCTAAGTGCTGGTTTTCCAGTTCCTAAGATCTTTTGTTCACATTTAATGACGTCCCAAAAGATGTCTGCACCAATCAGCACATCAATCTTTGACGGTTGATTAAAATTAGGATCAGCAAGAATAATGTTTTTAGGTATCTTTAGAGTGTGTATATTAACGGGGTGCTTAGGTAAACTTCCTGTCAACTCATCCATCACAAAACAAGACAATGTCACGTTAAACTCTGTACACATAGACGCCAATTGGACAGAACAGTATTCGTTGATATTAGTAATAACGCTGTTACCTATACCTATGACCTTCTGATCAATGGAGCGAGATTGCAGTGATAAGGTGTCACGCAAAGATCTACTAATAAAAGAAGACTGACTGCCACAATCAAGCAGTGCGCGAGCAGTAACTGATTTATTTGTTTGAGGATTTCTTACTCGAATTAAAGCCGTACATAATAATACTTGATTATTTTCGTTACAGTAATTGACAAAGGACTCACCACGCTCACCTTTTTTTGTGTTATTTGCAACATTTACTGGCTCATGTAGCAGGGTGTTATGCTTTTTACGGCATTCTCGGCACGGACCCAAAATGCAATTATCAGGTGCATGACCTTGTCTTAAGCAATTAGCACATAGTTTATATTTCGCAACGTCAGCTAACCTTTCATTAATATTTTTAGCTTTAAAAATAGGACAGTCATATACTTTATGACATTTGTCACAAATAATGCATGTATAAATTGATAATGACTTTTGGTTTGTGGCGGAAAATGCTTTTATTTGATGAGAAGAATGTTTAAATTGCTTATAATTATTATTGTTAGAAGAGGAAGGAACTGAATGATTAAATTGATTTTTTGTTTGAATATTGTTTGATTTATTATTGTATATAGATTCAAGAACATCTGCCCTATTGTTAAGGAATTTAAAAAATTGATCTAAATTCGGCAGATCGTCAAAATTTTCTCTTTGTTCCTCCCACTTCGTTAATGTGTTGTTATCTAATTTTGATGTAATCATATAGATTAAAATAAGATCCCATTTATCAGTGGGTTGGCCCAAAGTAGATAATGCGCGTAAATTTTTAGTGAAGTGATCAATCAGAAAACGCAAAGATTTATCTGACTCACGAGCAATAGGCTGTATGTTGAACATTGATTTCAAATGGTGATTTACTAACAGTCGTTTATTGTCATATCTAGCACACAAAATTCGCCAGGCTTCAATGTAATTTTTAGATGACATTTCAAGATTAGAAATAATACGAGCAGATTCACCCTCTAAATAAGAAACCAAATAATGATATTTTTGAATGTCAGACAAACGCTTATTGTTATGAATTAAATTCACAAAAGTATCTCGGAACTCCAGCCACCGAAAATAAGAACCATCAAATTTCGCAATTTGAATTTGTGGCAGCTTAACGCCAATATCATGATCGTCGGAATGACACAGAGCAGGTGACACTAAAGAATCACCTCTAGTTTCTTCCATAGTGCAACTACTTATAATAGTTTTGGTAGTAGCAATCGCCAAAATAATATCCTGCTCAATATCATCCCTCTCGTCAAGCTCGGCTTGTAAATTTGTAGAATTAAGTACTTCAATTTGACTCTGCAAGTCATCAAACTTCATTGATAATGCCTCAAATTTACTGAGTCTCAGGGACAACTCGGCCATCTCCATATTAGAAGGCAAACTGGCTTTAGATACTTTCTCTAAGTAATTTTTGTATTTTGTAATTTGGCCTTTAATTGAGCTGCGCCTGATAATCAGTTCTTTTAAGGTCGTTTTGGAATCGCAACTTTCTACAGACATTTTTAAAGAAATTAATCAAAATATAAATTAAATGAAATGTTTGTGGATTGAAGAAATAATTAATAAATGCTTAACTGTGTCTCCTCATTCGACGGCACGGCAGGAAACGCATCTGTCTATGGAACCAAATTTGCGTTTGTATTAATGCCGATCACTACAGTACGACAAAGTTAGGCACTAGTAATAGATTATTTATTATTTAATATTCTTGATTACACATGAAAATTTTAGGAAGTCTCATTTAAAAATGATAAAATTAACGATTCAGTAAAAGTTTGTTGTAGTACTAAGTTAGGTAGTATTATATTATCACTGTATGTGGCTAAAATATAATTTTAATTATTTAAGCTGTTTAACTCCTATACATTTGAGGATAACTAATATATACTTTTTAATTTATGCTCAAATTATTGCAATATTAATTAAACAGAAAATATAAAGTTATTAAATTGAATAAGGATATACACTATCCGAAATGAAATTATTTATTGTGTGAATTATAGAGAAATATGAATTTTGTAGTAACAATTTAAATAGTTGTGTAAGATAGGGCGTTGATTGTGAGATTTGAATTTTAGAAATAAATTTAGATAAAGAATTGAACGCCCACATATATAAGAAATTGTAAGGGGAAAACCAGGGCACTTATCTTATTGATTGTTGCTCTGCAGGGTGATATTTTAGTACATCACTGGCCTGGGCGCAGAAAACAAGTGTCCCTTCTTTGTCTTCTGATGATACGCCGATTGGAAAATCTCGCTGGTGCACCTTCAACAGGACTTTGCTGCTGCTTCGGGTACTGACTTGCCCAGTTCAATTCTGTTCAACGGCTATCTGAAACTCTTAGACTTTGATGAGTTTTGAATTGTGTCCTGTCACGGTCGCCAATTTTATGTTTTCGCTACATAAATGGGGAAAATAATAATCCAAGTTGTATTTAGATGATTAGTAAAAATTTATTATTGACAAGCGATCATAGAGAATATTTTACAAAGACATTGAAAAGAAAACGAATAAAAAATGGAATAGAAACAAAAAAGGTTTACTATCTTGAAATAAAAATAAAACTATATTAGATGAATTGAAGCCGCAACAATCTATAAACTTTCAATGTTACAAACCCATGTTTTCCAAGTTAATACATGACTCGACTTATATAGTTCAAGAGTTCATAACAAATTATGCGTTAATCCTTTGAACTAAGAAACATTTTGGCTTACCGTTGAGACTGTAGGCCTCACGTAATTTAATTATCCGGTCTACTGGCCTCCCAACGCCCACTACACACGCCCCGTGGGACGTTAACCTTATTATGTACTACACTACACAAACATTATATATTACAAGAAAATATATACGACAAATAGACTTTCTTACAAATAAATATGGATTTATGCCGCTCAACACATTCTTGTCAGATTATAGATATCATGTCTAATGATTTTGGAAATTAGAGGTGACATAACCTGTGTAATGATGCAGGTTTCCGTAAAATTGGAAGTCTTTTGAAATTACATATATCCAATACGTAGACAGTCGTAGGATTATAATTACACGATATGTTTATCAAACATATTTATTGTCATTTGGTAGCAGAAATATAATACTTGTTAAACTATATTTCATAATATTGAATGGATTACGTCCCCTAACAACATAAACTTATAATTTGTTATATCTATGAGCTCTGGTACTGACGAGGAATTAGCTTTGCATGGGAATACGAAGGAACGACTAACTGGTTTTGGGCGTCTGGTTTCGTTGCATGGGTCTACCCTTAGGCAGGAGTTGAAAATCAGTGTTTTGCTTTTTCGGAGCAAATATATCGCTGAACTTTTGCCTATTAGCGTAGCTGTAACTCACACGCAAAAATAATATTATAGATTTAAGTTTTTAGATTAAGATTTAAACGATTAAATATTTCGTCTTCAAAATATTAACTTATTACTGCCTAAACTAATGTTATTATTATTAAAAGTAATGCTAAGTCAAATATATATATAAGAAAATTCATCAGCTAAATAAAAAGGTAAATACCATTTTCAAATATATCTATTAAGTTTCAAATTTTAGATATTTTTTTGTCATAGCAAATTTAGCAAATTTCGTAATCGATAAATAATTCATTCTATTTCAGTTTTTACAAATGAATAACTTTAATTGCCTAAACTGGGATTAAAACCAAGCAAACAAAACTAATTAAAACAGTAACCCGATATAAGTTCGTAATTACGGTTGCACAATGGGCTCGAACCCGGCACCGCACAATGGCTCGTTACCAATGCGCTACTGCCGGTGACAGCTGACAGCTTTTGTCTCGCTTTAATAACTGCTACTTAATGAGATACCAGACTGTGATCAAAGATTCAACTTTAACAATATAGAATTCAATTGTTGGAAGCGATAAAAACCTAGAATGCGACATTATTCCTGGGTAGGATAATAGGTTTTATGGTGCTCTTTATACGCAACATGCTACTTTATGAGGTAATGAGTGTTGATCAGTGCGAAATTTAATTGTATTTTTTTTCAGCCGCAGCCTACACAGACTTGAAGTACGAAGATGTTTTAAAATGTACAGGATCTACTCAGATTACCAATCAAAAAGTATAAAGAATTTCAAAGTGATTATAAAAGTAACACTAATTTGAAATTAGTAATTTAATTTCAACAAAAGATAATGTCATTCATTTAATCATTCGTCAGTTATTTTTGCATATTCCTAGGTCCTTTATTTCATATGTATTAATGGTGAATAGAGAATCTTTCGATCTAAAAAGTCAGAGCTAGTTTATTAATTTTATTTATATTAACTTTATGTCAATGACCTTTAAAAATGGTACCCAATACTCGATTCACCTGGTAAAATCTACTTTAAAGAAGTAAAATTTTATTTTGTTTTGGGAATTAATTTAGTTTTGGGTCAGGAAGTAGCGCAAACTTAATGACTCTAATTTCAACAATGTAACAGAGGAACAGACAAAGACATTAGCAAGAACAATGGGATTTTCTTTTGAATCCCTAGAACCATACAAAAGCTTAATTCCGAAAAATATCAGATATGTATTATATTTGATAGTTTTCGGAAATCTACCTAAACAGCTGAGAGAAATATCTTCACTTAACATAAACATATTGTTTATTATATTCTTTCCTGGCAAATCTATATCTTTATCTCATAGAAAATCAGTTAGATTATATTTCGTTAAGAAGAAATCGATAATAATCATAATAAAATCAAAATCAGGCAACATTGGTAAACTGAGGCGGTCGGCCGGTGCATTTGCATACATAGCGTGCGTTAATGCAGCCATAATCTTTTGAGAAATGAATCTCTAAAGGGTAATAATATTATTAAAAAAATCTTAATTGATTAATAACTTCCCACGTTAAAAACTGACTTCACAGATTCAAGTTATTAAGTCAATTCGTACTTCGTTAAGTTTATTTGGTGCGTGCGCCGAAGCGTACGCGTATACGCATTCAGGCGACGCGAATATTTGCGCACATTATTTTTGAATCACTGAATATTGATTTACGTGGGAATGGAGTTGGTTTAAGAGTTATACTTGATTATGTTATAAATATAGACTTATACTTTCAATTTAAAAAAATTGATGTCATTATTTTCCTTTCATCTATTTAGTGAATTGGAGAATTTTATCGAAATTGAAACAAAAACTCTGTGCTTGAAGTATTTTTGAGCGATTTACACTTTTTCAACGCCCTCATAGATTCGGTATATAAGACAAAAATAATTATATTGCCATTTAAAGGACATTACACTGTTCTACAATTTTCAAAAAAAGAATAATTTCCTGGTTTCTATTACACCGGATAGCTTAATCAATGAATTCTTTGACTGATGTCATAAAAATAAGATAATTCATTTTTAAGATAGTACCGGATTTGGCTTATGACTTATAAATAAAAAACTATAAAGCCAAAATTATATAAAAAACATTAAATAAGCGTCGCGTTAAACAGTTCACGATAAACCATTATTTTATAAAGTTGAAAAATAATCAGAAATCATCAACAATATTAAAATTTTAATAACGTTCTCGCGTGGAATCCATGAATTTATTATTTATAGTACCTTCCATTTAATATTTGATATATTTTCGCTTGAGTCGTCACACAAGAGTGACAGAAGCTAATCCTTCTAAATAAGGAGGCATTAGAGGGGGTGAAGTAATATTGGTGGGCGGCGGGGCAATTGACCCAATAATAACGTACGCCGACTGCGAGGGAAGTGTGCAACGTACACTAAAACGAAAAATCGCTCATAAAACGAGAATAAAATATTAATAAAAAAACATCGATTTGTATGATTTAGTGGACATTCAATGACAATTAATTACAAAATTTTTAGCAAGTTATAACTTACGGCCGGTTTCTGAATTGAGAAAAGTAGAAAATCTCAATAACTTAAGTTTTAAACGTTTTACAAGGCAAAAAGTCATAGTTTTATCAAACTGCAATCAACTGGTAATTAAAAGAAATCAGAAACGGAAACTAATATTTAAACGTTCAAGTAATGTTTAAGATGGCCTATATACGGTTTAGGATATTCTTAACTTTACATTCTCAATTCAGTAACCGGGTAGTAACTGTTTATGTAACAGTTACTGGGTAGTAACTGTTTATATAAACTACATAGTCCATATTAGACTAGGATAGATTAAACTTTTGAAAACCATGTAACAAGACTGTCAAAGAATCACTCAAATAAAGTATTCACTATAACATCATAAAATTCTTATAGTATTGAGTAACCTTTCATTACGTAATCTTCAAGTAACAGCATCAACCAATTAAATCAATTGGTAGCGTTTTCTTTTCTCACTGACCGCTGCAAAAGCCGGTGTAAAGAAGGGTACAAATCGCTGTATAAACTTAATATCGTCTAAATTGCGAGGCGCGCCGCGGGGCGGGCCAGTGCAAACATCTGGGCTTTTATTGCCATCATCTCGTATTGATTCCGGTCATAAGCCGCAGTTACTGGGATAATTTTATTGAACCTTTATTGAGAGTTGGGGTCGTCGTATAGATAGGTGGAGAAAAATATTAATTGCCAGGATTAAATCACGGATAAAATACAATGTCTACTATACTAATATTATATATAGAGAAGGAGATATATTGTTATGTTTTTGAATTTGTATAGGCTACGAAACTACTGGCCTGACTTTTACTTATTTAGCTAGTTCTTTATAATTTGTTTCAAAGTTCATCCTCAGATTTTAGAAAATAGAATTACGATGAACCTACTGTTTGGTTGGCGCCTAAAGAGGTCGCATATAATAGTTACACATATACCCTCTTCCTCTTCGATTTAGAAGTCGGTTTAAATCGTGGAACGCTTTACGATTTGGGTATTAAATAATCATAAAATGTGGAACGCTTCACGATTTTGCGTGTCATCCTTGTGCTGGAGCTATGCTAATCTTCTCTGTATCGTTCCAATTTTAGTATATGGTACAATATTATTGATTTATTTATGTGTTATAACATAACAAAAAAAAAATACATCAAATTTTTACTTAATAAATTAATCCCATAAAAAAATCTATGAATTATTTGATAAAATGATTAGCCACTAGATCTGTTTACGCGATTCATACTTCTTGTTGGATATTCCGTCAGATTTGCACCGGCTCTAAATTGTATTTATTTATAAGTTTATACTTAAAATTACATTATGACAATATTTACATACTATTTGTCCCATTATTTATAATGATCGTACTCAACTACTCTGATATAGGCATTCAAGCCGAGTCACATTAGTACCCTTACAGCAAAGTATCCATGGATAATAACCAAGTTTGGTTTTTTAATTAGCGCCTGTAAGCTGTGATGTGAATTAATATTTCTACAAGCTCAATAGAAATTTATTCATCATCACCAGTCTCTTAATGTCCCCTCTGACCTTCGAATCAAATTCAATCGAATAAGGAAAACTGATCATAACCAAGCACGCGAGCTCAGTGTAAATTGGTGGGTGTAAACAACTGCAAAAGCAGCCGGGATTAACGGTTTTGTGCCTTCCGAAGCAAGGAGAAGATCCAGATAATTTTGCCGCCCATCTTTCGACTAGGCCTTGCGGAAGTTGCTTAAATTCCGCATTGCAAGTTGTACACGCTAACCACTGCGTTATCGAGTTCCTCAATAGAAATATATTAAGCATATTATAATATGTATTGACATATTGATATTTGATAAGGGCCTCGTCTTGGGAATCGCCACGTGCGTGATAAGCTGGTGTATGTTTTGCCTTTGACTAAATATTTTTATTTAAGCACCTGTAACTGGGGGCGATATAAAAAGCTATTGATATGATATTCAAACAATTAATTTATTGAAAAATGTAACTATACCCTTTCTTGAGTTGTAAGTAATATTCAAAATCAAAATGTCGGTCGAATCAGAAAAAAAGTAATGAGACTTTTGAATATCATACTATATTAGAGAAAAGCTTAATGATAAATATAATAGCTTTGTTATTCTGTAATAAAATCAGTTTCGAACCCGACGTCGAGCACAGCGCTATCACAGTGTAGAGGTTCATTGATATAAAACTTTTATTACCTTTTGAAGTAGGTTTTATATCATTGAACCTCTATGCTATGACAGTGCTGCGCTCGAGGTCTAGATCAATGCTATTTTTTTTTACAGAAATTTATGGTGAAAAATTGCCTTTTCGTTGTCATTTTCCTGTAATAAAGGTAATATAAAAATGATTGCTTATTATAAGCAATCTTATCTAAATCCACAAAATCATAATTACAATATTATCGAAACAGCCTAACGAATTTATACAGAGGGTTTATTCGTGACGATAGCACCGAGTTGTACCTATGTACTTTTTATTATAACATATAAATATTATTACTTTGACTTTTTAAAGGTTACTAATAAAAATTCTAAAAAAATGATTGATTGAAATTATACTGTTTTGAGCTTTTCCGTGCTTTGGTAGATAGGTAACTTTATTGAAAGGCCCATTAAAAATTTTATTTTCAATTAGTTTTATTCAAAGACCATTTTAATAAGTCGTAAACTACATTATAACATGTATGTCACTCCCAAAATATAAATTTATAAAATTTTTTCTATAGAAATCTTTAATTTTTTAGCTTTGATTAACCATGTGAGTCACTTTGTAAAGGTATTATTCAGCCCTATTACAATAATCGTAATAGTTTACGAGTAGTTTGTTAAAAACAGTTTTTGTACCACGCTTTTCACAATTCTCTGTTCCTTTTTTATTCATTGCCGGGCATCATGAGATAGAGAGAGATAACTGCCAATATCATCTCAAATCGATTAAATCCATAAAGTTCAAATTAGAATACCAATAACATTATGCTACATAACGAAAAAAAATCGCCAACAACGTCACAGCGTAATGAATTCAATATAAACTCCTAATAATTAATAATAAAATAGCTATATTGGTATAATAGCCCCATCGATCACTCTAAGGGAACCAACACCTGTGGATAGCTATAATTTAATGTGGAGCCACAATAATGATAGTTTATCTATGTTAATGATAATAATATCAAAATTTTATCATGATATTTGTTATTGGAAAAATTGGTAGAAAAAGTCTTTTGTGTGCCGCCCTTGTGCGTTTATGCCCTTATAGCGCTACATAAATATGGATTATAATTATTTCAAGTTATTATTATGTGTTACTTTTTAAAGTTCGAGTATATTTTGGCATTGACAATTGTTAAGTTTAAGGAATAAATAGCCTTAAATACAATACTTCGAGACCGTTGTGGATATAATAAAATAGTTGAAGTTTACTTATTCCAATGCTTTTACAAGTTAAGCGGTAAGCCAAACTCTCTTAAGCTCTATATTTATATCTCCAAAAGGTTGTTATTTAAAATAAATTATTTGTCTATACAAATATTATAAAGAGGAATGTGATTGTTTATTTGTACCTATACATCGAATAGGATCGGAAACTATTGACCGATTTTAAAAAGTCTCTAATCTTTGGGTAGCTAAATCATACGGTGTTGACATATACTATAATTTACGTGTACAAAGCTGCGGGTAAACTGCTAGTTAGTTTAAATCGTATTCTCAACATTTCACAAGCAGTAAAAGTTACACGGCCGGTCTAACGATCTTCCACTAACTGTGGTAATTGGCCTATTGATAATGTAATTTACAGGATGTTGTAAAAAGTTCACAGATCAGATCCAAACGGATATACAGCCAGTTGCACAAACGTTCATTAAGATTCTCATTAGTTTAAAGCGACATTACCCATACAAATTTGACATTCATTACTGCTTAAAGGCGTCATTAAACCTTAATGGACGTTTGTGCAACTGTCCGATAGACTAATATCAGTAGGCGGTTCGAAAATTTAAATATTATTTAAAGTATATAGGGATCGATAGATCTAAAATCAACTAAAAGATCAGTAAACAAAACCCGTTACTAAATAGGGGAAACCTTGCAAAAGAAATACATATCTGGTATTTTGTAAAGAATCATGTCCAATTTTGACTTTAAAAAAAATATCTAACGCGTCGAATAATGTGATATACCTCAAAGCGTAGCTTATTTTTTACTTATTTCATATCGTGTAATTAAGTCTTAAAATAAAGTCACAATAAAAATTGCGAGGCTGAAAAATATTTACAAAAAATTATCCTTATCCGATTCGGATAGTATAATGACGGTTTGCTACGTTTTGTTAGGTTTCGTGATTAGATTTTTATTCCACATTAACGAGTCAAGCTATAAGAAGATTTTATTTAAATGTATTAATTTTTAAAGAAGATTTATAATTTTCTCGAGTTTTGATAAGTGATATAACCTTAAAACATTATTAGCAAATAACAGCCTCCAAATGAATAGATACTTAGATGTTATTTTATTTTAAGCAAACACTAATTTAAATTTTCATTAATGGTAGGCAGACGCGACCTTTTTTCAAAAATATGTGACAGGTCAATTAATGTATGAAAAGTAGACATGATTCTTTTTTATTTGTTTTTTTTTTATTTAGTTTGACGAATAATATTTAGGGTGGGGTGTTCATATCCTTGTTACAATTCAACATATCATAAGGATGTTTTTTTTCTTAACATATATGTCGGCGGGTAGTCAGAAGGGGCTATTACGAAGCCCAAATAGATCGTCCATATCGGAGGAGTATCTTTAAAATAACACTGCAGGCGTGGTATACCAACGTGGATTTGTTCCATTTTATCACTTTTCATACGAAAATATAACGAGATGAGCGTGATGTCGTCGGATGTCTTTACTCTTCGGCGATCGGAAACAGAATGTATGCCAAAATGGCGGCAATTGGGTTTTTATTAACGAACTGTCAAAGTCAGTGTCACCATTCTAATAAAATTAAAAGTATCGATGATCACGCTCTCTCTACAATCAAGTAATTAACTAATCAAGTAACTAGCAATTAAAATAAAAGAAACTAAATCAAACGATCTTCGTAAAGATGATGCGACATATACATACGTTCAATAAATATTTTATTAAAAATGATCAACCTGTATACAATTACTGTGTACCAATTACAATAATTGGATTACAGCCAACAATTAGTATCGATAACGACTTCTAGATTTTTTCACTACACTATCGTTTTTATGCACCTCTAGAGTTAGCTCTTATAGGGCTCGGTTAAAAAATAGTGTTATAATTCAAATTCATGTGTGCATTTAAAGTTTAAAAGTCATGTTCACGGTTTTAGTATCATTGGGTTTCTTATCAACGGTTATAGCGTATGGAGATGGTAGGTATACATAGCAACACTTCAAGTTACCTCAATAAGTTGTTTTCACATCTATTTTTAATACATTATGATTTCAATTTGACAGTTTTGTAAAATTTTACCTGTTGACTGTACTAGTTGTATTTTTCTACTGTCCTTACTTATGGTATCACACATCCAGAAGAAGTATAAGATAATAATGATGTAATTATATGTTTAATGTGTTCAGGAGAAGCTTTCAAAGTGATTTAATTATTATATAAAAGCTTAAAATTCTCGATGTCTTATTTTTGTTTGTTTTTATACTGAAAAACATCAAATTTGTATACTGAATAACATAAAATTGAAAATATTGATCTAAAAATGTACAGTTTTATTATTTATTAATGTATATTTTTTTGTGATCACATTATTGTTCTACTGTATTGGCGTCATCTAATTATGTACTTATTAAATGTATATTTTTAAATTATTATTATTAGTAAATTAATTAGTGATTTATATTTTTTATTTAAAGTTAGTAAATCTAAGTTAGAATAAATAAAAATATATAATGATAGAACACAAAATATGTTTGGTGAGATTAGAATTTATAACTAAAGCATTTACATATTAAAAATAAAAAATAAATGATCTTCTATCAAGTACCTTAATTTAATTTTTCATATTCAGGAGCCTGTGTAGAATAATGATCTCAAGGAAAGTTTTGCCGCCACCTTACCTTTTTCGAGTCAAGAATGCGATATATTGGTGTACTAGAGAAAAGTGACAGTGTGTTGGCTGAGCTTAGTTGAATTTATAGAAATTACACTACAGAACTAGCTATGGAACTATAGTAGCTCGTTGGCGTCATAATACACGATAAGCACGCGTTGTTAAGCAACTTCCGCGAGGGTCGGTCACGGGATGGGTGACCAAAAATTATTCGGAAGGCAGGTAAAGCCGTAGGTCCCGGCTGTATTTGCAGTCGTTATTACGTCGTAATACGTGGTAATACGTTAATACGTGGTTAGCGTGAACGGTCATAACTCATCCTTAACCCTCCATAAAGAATGTCTGAGCCCCTGCAATGAGGACGTAAAAGGACTGATGATAATGATGACGATGATACTATTGAAATGCATTTCCATTCTGACATATAACACGTTATTTGATTAAATTAAAAAAAAAGGATAATTTCAACAGTTTTTCTCAATGTTTATGTTGATTTTATGGTTATTTTCAACTAGTAAATTTACTATTTTTTTTTTGTTTCTAGATCCACGTTCCCGGAGCAGAGGTACACCTTTACCTGGCACGCTGAGCTCAATAGGAGGTGGTGGGGAGGAGTCACCTCCTGTATACAGACCTGGGTCACAAGCGTAAGCGTTTGCTATATAAGGTTTCGTTGCTTATACTCGAAAGAAGTATTTACTTGAGAAAATGGCATAATTTAAGCACATATTTTTAACCAATAGACGAGAATTTTACTGAAATAATAACTGTTATATATAATAGTTAGTATAATAATAACATGTCACTAAGAACATGTCCTCGTTTACCAGAGTATTTCATTGGTGATTGGTTGAATGGCTCGCTACTATAGACACTACTTCTGAAATATTTAAGTAAATACAAAGAAATATTTTCAAACTTTTATTTTTGTTTGTGTTTAGTTATGTTGTATCACAATTCGTGAAACCCAAACCGCCACATCAGTACTGGGAAGAGGAGACCTCTCTAACATTAGTACCTGATAATAAGAACTGCTTGCTGTGTGAGATGCAAGACTCGGGAGCCTGCAGGTCTATGCCCTCATGCGTTTACTGTGAACCGACTGTAACAGCTCTTTGCGAGAGAAGTACACCCTGCCTGAGATGCACAGGTAAAGAAATTTATTTGTTATGATATGATTAAATAGAATTATGACAGTTTTTGCTGCATATTTAAAGGTAAATACTTATGGATACCAGACTGAATCCCACGGTATTAATCTTTCGTGGGCATAATATGTAAATACTGTTAGTTTCTTATTTCTTATTTCAATTTTATCTCGATTAAAATAATACATATAATACTTTGGAAATGTTTATAATAAGGTAACGACGAAGTCAAGTGTGCATTTAATGTGCCTTTTTTGAAAATATATTTTCTTACTTAACAGATTATTACAAAATTGACGTCTAACTGTACGAACCACAATTTTAACGTAGGTGATTTTTTTTCACATTTTGTTGTAAAAATTTACATATTTTGTATGTTCTGTTCTTAGTTATCAAGAATCCGTTCTTCAAATGCATTCCCGGTGAAAAGTACATGGACGAATGTGACTCCTGCCGCTGCACTGACGGCCACAGCGGATGGTGTACCAATCAGTTCTGCGAATTCAGATCACTGCATATTTACGCCGCGAAGCTGTCCGACGGAGAATTTTATTAAAGAGTCGTGCAGAACAGATTTCAGTTATGTTTATTTGTGTTTAAAGTAAACAAGCTGGAAAAAAGTTAAAGTTCTACTTATATAATTACTGGTGATTCAAACTGACTATCATGAGTGATAATTTTCCTCTACTTTTTCTAAAGTAATTTAAAGTGCATTGAAATTCGTTACATTATTAGAGCTCACTTTACACTTCTATAAATTTTGCGGAGAGTTAACTTGCCTCATTGGCGAGTTGAATTCTTAGCCATTTGGATGACAGAAAGAAGTTGATATGCTAGACGCTTAACTCACTAATGCTAATTATTGACGTGTTAATTGGCTTTAATTGATGCTAAGAATGGAAATGCCAAATGATGATCGTCACTTCTACTTCTTCTATATTGAGATAGACGAAAAAAGTGTTTATTACTTTCGTTTTAAAATGGATTTATGGCTCTAGTTTGTTTAAGATTCGCGATTCTCATTTCAAAAGCAGTTACTTTCATTATTTGACGTACTACACTGACTACCGAAGCAGTACTTTTGAGATAAGCATCTTCAGAATTATATGTTATGGTCTTAAATCTTTTCAATTAAAATATAGTAAAGAAAAATATTTCAATCCCTTATGGTAATGTTTGTTTACTCTACCGTAAACATATTGTACTACTCTGTACTATCACTTACAATTTCTTTTCACAAATCATTTATGAGTGTAGTAACTGATTGAAACTTGTAATTCCTAAGGTGCGTCTACAACTGCCACTTTTTTAAGCATCATTATGAAATTCAATAACACTAAGCAGGTTTCTTTAGATGTTGCGACTTAAGCTGAATTCACATCACGAAAGCAGCTGTATGAAAATAATAACAAGTTTCACGAAACTAATTTCGACACATGTGAAATTATTAATGGCGTGCAAGCAACTGTATCATTGAGAAACTAGCTCCGTCAACATCGGAGCTTTACTATACGCAGATGTTAATGTAAGTGGACGATTACATGTGGAACGTGAAAAAGTAGACAATAAAAGTAGTTTATTGAAATTACTTTTGTAATTTACCCGGCTTTATAAATAAACACTCTTTATTGCACAAAAAATAAAAATTACATAGACACGAATAAATATTTATATAAAAACGCACAAAAGGCGGCTTTGTCGCTAGCCAGCGATTTCTTCCAGGCATCGTTGTATTGGATGGGAAAAAAAAACAAAACATCATAATTATACTACTGATAATTATCTGTATTTGTTATTTTATTGTAATGTTAAACAAGTTCAACCCGTTCAAATATGACTGCAAAAATCTTACATTAGTGTGAATACACCATTATAATAACGGCTTCATTTACAAACTCTACTTGATGTTACCGACTACATTAGAAATGCGGAAATACGACAATATTGTGTTAAGAATGGTCGCTAATTGATACAAATATTTATTATTGTAAAAAAAGGTTTACTCATACGTAGATCCTTGTATTTTCAATGAAATACTAAATAGAAGCTTTCAAAATAAGATTCATCGATTTCTTTTACGTTTCTAGCGAACTGGGTGGTCGGAAGGATTAGAAATGTTATAACAGCTTCTGTGGTTAGCTAAATCCCTTCGATTGTCTGGGATAGTGTTAAATAATTTGAGAGTTGTGGTTTTTAAAACGTTAAAAAGCATGCTTTGTTAGCGCGATATAGAAATTTGTGACAACATAACAAGACACAAAAAGTTGAGCTAAGTACTTATAATCTGTGAGATTAAGAGAGGATAATGTTATCAATTGATTAGAGAAGTAAAAAACTACAGACCTACTGAATATACATATTATGTATATTGAGAATAGGTTGTTCTTCTTTATCTTACCCTAACTGGTGAGCCACCCCAAATTTATATGGAAAAATAACGTTTGCCGTGTCAGCTAGTTGGTATAATAAAAAAGCTAATATCGACCAATAACATACTAATTTAAAATATATCTAATTAATATTATAAACTTTTAAACTAACTTTTTAAGCTCTTTCTGACAAAAATATAAGAATTTGAGTAATTTTATCACTGATTCAATGATATTCAATTTGCTATAAATATTTACAAAAAGTAATAAAATAAGCAAGTTACTACAAATTTTGATCAAATAACTCAACAATGAATACGGCATATAGTAAAACGGTAGAAATAAATAAGCAGTTTTACCAGTATTTTTTGTCACAACGGTATAAAATAAGTTCATAGGTATAAATTACATATAAAACATGTAGCCACAATGGCAAAGAAATCACACCGAGAGGTTTCTGTTACACTTATTTAAAAGGAAATCGACGGAAGTAAGGAATCAAAATACAATAGTGGTTTAAATTGTTTATTTACTTGTATCCTACTAACATTATTAATAATAAAGGTATGGACACAGAACACAGAAAATGTCTTTCTGTGTTCTGTGGGTATGTATATCAAATTGTAGTTTTAGTGCACTGGCAGATTTGAATTTAAACCTGCGTGGTGTTAAATTTTAGTGTAGAACTATTCATATGAATACTTAAACATTCATAATTTAAAAAATACAGCATCCGACTGTTCGACTTTCAATTTATTTTTAAAATTGTAATAAGCGATATAGTTTTACTCTGTGACTTAACGTTGCGACAATTACAATACTGACCTATTTTCTAAAAAGCGGTAAAAATAAAAGCGGTAAAAGTCTTGATAAAATTCGATAGGTACACACGTTCAAAGATCAGATAATGATACAGATTGAAAACTTTGAAATTCGAATCCAGCTGAACTCGGCACCATGGTTAATGATAGTTTCTATAACATTTCAGTTTATATTTATCAGTCAGGTTCCAGTTCCAGTAATAAATGAGGAGCTCGATGTAGTGGTTAGCGCGTTCGGACTGCGACGTGGAAGTTAAGCACCTTTCGCAAGGGCCGATCGTAAGTAGTAATTTACCTCGAGGCTCACCGCATTTCGGAAGGTATGTTGGTCAGAGGCTGCACCTGCAGTCATTGATACCGACTTATCGGCACATGGTCGATGTAGTGGATAATTCGTGGAGCCTCATAAAATATAATTCCATTCATAAAAAAGGCCTATGCCCCAGCAGTCAGGATTATAGGCTGATGATGAATGTCAACATCAAAATTGTTCATTCAGTCTGGACTGTATCAAGAACTTGTGAAAGCCGAGAGCTACGCCAACGGTTCGTAAATCTACGGCGGAAGACCTTGTACCGAGAAGAATCGGCAAAGGCTGCTATTTTCTCCCCGTTTTATTTCATACAGAGCGTCAAGATTGAAAAATTACTTTATTAAAATATGAAGTCACTTCCCATTACAATATTAGAAAATGTAAAAGTAATACATTATTTATATCAATGTAAAACCAACATTGGAATAGGTTCTGTACATTGGACAGTGAGTATAAAATCAGTGTTGAAACCATTTACCATGGAAATAGTCAATGATGTCGCCTCGCCGTAGGTCATGAACTATGTCATCTTATTTACTTCGTCTCACAAAACCTAATATGTATTTTATGTGTTATAATATGTGTTTCTTTTAACCTCCGTATCAATTTTTAGCTACAAATCAGATGTAAAACATATCAATGCTGTTCACATAGTAAATTGACATTTAACTGTTGACGCTTCACTGACTTTTAACAATTGTAACTACACTCGATAAAATTTTCCATTGTACATCCGTGAAATAACCGAATAACCCACAAACCGCTTTCAAACGATTAGAAAAAAGGTAAGAAAAAGTTGTTTGAGAATTAAAAAAAAGAATGGTTAAGAACAAATTGTACGAAAAGCGAAAGGTTCTTCTAAAATTCTCAATTCAGGTTAAAAAGGAAAACTATTATTGAAAAATAAGTCAAGGTAAATGAAATCAGAGTAATATTTAAAAATATATATTAGATTAAATTCAGAAGCATACGTTGTGTGTCAAATATTGAAAAAATGTTTTTAAGACCTAGTAATGGCGCTAGCGTTTGTTTTAATGAATTCATTAGTAATGTTATGTTATTAACTTTACGGTATATTATTATTTATATACTCGTGCGCACATATCTTTATTTTATAAGACTAAAGTGGTGAGCTTTTGGGATTTTTTTTTATACAAATACTTTTATTGGTGAATAAAAAATGATTAAAAGAGTGATGTTTCGCCTGATTATATTTTAGTGATATTGCTTCCTGCAAACAATTGAAATTTAATAAAAAAAATAGTTTAGATATTAATAAACTAATATCGAAAGAAATTGTGCAAACTTTTTTGTGCGTCAGTATTTTTAATACATTTTTTTTTTAATGTAATATGACGCTTTATCCGAAATATTTACTCAGTATATCATATTAAAATATGGAACCCTAAAAGTGAATTCGAAAAAAGCTGTCTCGATATCACCCACTGAGCTTTTCAAGAAACCAACAATACAACAAATGTTATGAATGAATGTTTTGTAAGAAAGGTAGTTGACAAATTGTTGCTATTGGTATCTAGTTACAACACTTTATTTGTGAATATTATACTTTTTTTGAACGGAAATGAGGTTTTAATACGTGTTGCTCTTTTGTCGTTGGCGGTATTATTGAATATGTTTTCAATTATGCCTTGGGCGATTGAATCAAGGTAAAAGAAGAATAAAATGAATTAAATTTGAATTTAAAATGATTTTTTTTTTAATTTGAAAGAAGGGAAACCTATTTACTGAGCCACAAACAAATAGTACTATTGTTCATATGCCTGTAATCATAACTTTATATATTTAAATAGGTACATATGATTATTGTACCCATTTAAATATTATACCTCTATTTGCATACTAAATTATAATTGTCAAAACATTTTAATATAAAAAGAACACGATACAGATTATAAGATCATAAAAAAACAGAATTAGTGAAACAAACAGTTAAATTAGCCAGAATAGTGCCACAGCTTATATATCTCAACGTTGTACAACATCGATTTTTTTTTATATAATATGTAATTAAGTATACCGTGAGTAATAGAACAATATGTTGTGACATTAAAAGTATCTATGCAGATTTTTTTTTTCAAAATAATATTTATTTTTTATAATTCTTGACGAAATCTACTCGTAGTATAATGAAAAAAAAACTTTACATATTAAAATTATTGTTAGGACAACACACAAAGCTATTTTTTTGTAACGCTCGTGGGCTGAAGAGAGATACAGAACTAAGAAACCTCTCAAAGAAAGTAAGGCTACGCATGCACTGGTGATTGTCATCATTCGTTTTGGTTTCTGTCACCGAGCTGATAGAAATGATTCTATGAAAGTCACCTAATTGCCGCGAGTTCAAGTACGCCCGCCACCGTAAGAACTCTCTTAAATGGAGGAGCTGAATTCCCATGTAGCCTAAGAGTATTATCAAATAAATCGGGACAGACCTTGACCGATACAATTAAAATAAGTAACGAGGTCTTTAAAACAGTTATTTGTAGAAAAAGCATGAAATCGGCCTACAACTTAATTTTATATAATAAAACGGCTTTTAATTAAAGCTTAGTTGGTACTGTAAATCTACAAAAAAAAAAACTGAAAATAACTATAACAAGTGTTTGGTCTTTTTATAATATTAAGAACGAAGTATTTAATGGTGAATTTTCACTAGCAAAAATAATATCGTTAAAACACTTATAACGAAACATAAAATCTAACAATGTTGATACACTTATTACATAAACGAATAAAAAAAACCACTAGCATGTAAACGAATTGAGCACGAGATAAAGATAAGACGTAAATAACGTCGTCCAGGGTACGCCAGTTCTAATTTCGATTCAAAATCGGTTTATTAACGTGGCGGTACCGTCACTGTATCGACACATGCGCTAGATGGGCTCTGAAATGAAACTGAGTCTGCTGAAACGTGGAATCTGCGCTGGCGACACTGTGACGTCCCACTAGGCCGAATACATGCGAGTCCCGTTATCTCGTAACTGTTTATTTGACGAAAGGTTAAGTCACAGTTATAAATAAATTATGCACCTATGAGTTTTTCATAGACAATTAAATATTATTTATTTCATTTAAATATTATGTCTTTACTATTTTTTCATTTAATTTAAATTAACAATTGAACGAAATAAATATTACAACAGATTTACAGTTCATTGATTACAGCAGTTTTCCTACAAATTCGCTCATGCAAATTATAATCTGTAGCTTCTCGAAAGGGAAACAATTTTTATAATCGGATCAGTATTTCTGAAGATTATCCCCAACAGTCAAATAAAATGAGAAACTTTACCACGTTATAATATTAAGATCAATAGTGAAGGATGCGTCTTGATCCACCTCAACTTCAATGTCCTTCCATTTTTCCGTTGTATATAATATCATCTTTTTCATCCGAAGGTCACAAATATGAATTTGTTTAATTAAAAAATAATTAAATTTAACTACGAGTTAACATAAAATTTACAGTTAAATTGTTTTACCGGCCTCCTAATATATTATCATATTTACGCGTCTTGGAACTACTACCAAAATACGTTGACCTGTATCTCTTGCTGTGTTTCATACATTTGTTTACAGATTACACAGTACACAATGTATAGATTATAAGGTATCAAGATGGAGTGGTCGTAATGGTGGCATCTGGACTCAGTAGTAACATTCGTACGCGCCTTATTTAGTGACTTCAATTGAACATTTAACCTCCCGGTCAGGTAGAGGAGCATTGAGATTTTTGTATCCAATCGATATTAATGTTTAATATAAATTTGATAAATAAATATTATGTTATAGTTAAAAATGCTCATGTTTTATATTTTGCTTATATAATAAAATATAAGTAAATAAGATATAAAATAGTGATATTACAATAAAGTTGAACTAAATCTTATATTTGGCATCAGTACAATCTTTGTTTTTCTTCTATACTAGTCAATAAATAAAATTAAAAAAAGAATTCATAACTTTTTAAAGATTAAGGAACAAAGGATATGGATGTAATTAAAGATGGCATAACTCGGCATAACTCACCCCACCGGTCTCAGTTTGTATCGGTGGGTGTAAATGATTGCAAATGCACCCGAGATCATACCTTCAGATGCATGAAGAAGCTTTCGATAAAAAGAAATCATGTGACCATCCTATGACCAACTCTTGCGACAGTTACATACCGCTACGCCATTGAGCTCCTCCATATTTTGATAATTACTCATTCTAATTTCTTGTAACTCTATAAATATTAAGGCAGTTATACAAGAACCTGTAAAACATTTTTTTCAAGTTTACACCGAATAGTACCAATAAGATTTCATTAAGTTCACTTGAATAAATTAGATTTATATTTAGAATTCTTATGAATATTAGTTTTTATTAGCAAGAAGTTAACATGTGTTTTTGATCCTATTAGCCAATAAAAACAAATGTACTAACTAAACACAACAGTTACTAATCAAATATGACAAATACGAAAACAAATAGCATAAGCTAAGATGTGCAACTATTACGTAAAAGCAAAATTAAACCCGATGAAACTTTAGAACCTTTACTAGTATAAAACTTAATATTGCTTAAGTCACATTTTATCTTTTCATTACTTCTTAAGATATATTGTAGATATTTATGTATATTTAATAATTTAAAGGCGTTTCTTTTTCTATGTACTTTCTTCTAGACTTGTCTTACTCTCAAAACTCAAAATATAGGTAACAAATTAAACGAAAATAAGCATCTTTATTTTCGGATAATCAGCTTTTTAAGATTTCCATCATTTTATTTTAATTTAGCTTAAATATATAAAGAGAGTAGAAATTAAATATATTACCGAAAACTCCTCTATCTGACGGCGAGCGCTTTTTACTCTGTTACCAAATAAGCCCGCCCTCACGCGCATTCTGCAACGTTCTATTAATATGCTCCGAACCATAATCTTTTATTCAATAAACAACCTTACTCCAATTGCACAAAGCTCAATCTAGTTTCATAAGAACAATGATCCATCTTTTTACCTGTCTTGTTATTACAAATTGTATCTCATAGGCATTGTTGTGTATTTCAACTGTAAACACTGTGCTCAGTGGTGCTATAAGAAAAAATGACACTGTGTTACGATTTTCCAAACGTGGAGTGAACCTAAATTATGAATACAGGCTGCTCCCACGATGAGTACCGCAAATTTAAACTGCACTTTAAACTTTTAGCGGTTGAAATGAAATTTGCTCACACGACCGCGGTAATCTAGAAATAACTCGCTGAAATGTGATCATATGAAAATCAACCTTATTGTTCAGATGATAGTTTTAATATTTGATTTAATTTTCCTGAGAGACATATGACTTTTTCAGTAATGTAATGGAAAGAGTTTCTCCTGAAATGGTGTCGCGGTGCAACTCTCCTGTCCCTCTCTTACGTCAGATTAGTTATATTGGAGTTTACACCTATCTCTTTCCTTCTATATTAGTTCGTTGGCATGTGGTTGATTTAGTCAATAGAATATTTTCAGTACGTTGCTTGTGTAATAGTAATGTTTACATTACAAACTTACGTACACTAACATAACGAAGTAATTTAAACATTTAGCCAGTTTTGGGGCTTCTTTATTTACGTATGTAAATTCTGAATTCTTCTCTTCTTCTTCACTTCTTGGAAGTACAGAATACAATTTCAAAACATATACAATTTGAGTAGCATAGTTGAGGGAAGATTTGACTATTTGCATCGAATAGGCTTTGGAAGTACTGAAACGATTTTAAAAACTCTTTCACTTACAGAAAGCTGCATTATACGCTGGTCTTATAATTTATTTACATTAGATTTTATATGATAAAATTATTCTATTAGCAATAAGTGCATCGTTCGAGACTAATTTAACATTATTATTAAGTTTTTTGAAAAATAATAATTAGATTAAACTAATATTTTTTGTGTCGTCTTTGCATAAAAAAACGACATCGGAGACAATACGATTTAATAAATCCTTTATTTAAATTTGTTGATTTTTTATAAGATGTTTTTAATGGGTTCCATTTTAGCTAAAAGCTTAAATTGAATTTATATAGGTTTGTAGATTTTATGTGTACAGTATTAGATGACATAAAAAAATAGTATTTAACACCATCACCATAAAAGTCAATATTTAAACATAATTTAAAGTATCATAATTAAAACCTTTTGAGGTAAGTGAGACTGACGGTCAGTTGTACAAACGTCGATTAAGGTTTAATGGCGCCTTAAAGCTCTAATGAGTGTCTAATTTGTATGGGTAATGTCGCTTTAAACTAATAATAATTTTAATGAACGTTTGTGCAACTGGCTGTGAATGGCGTAGGGTACATAACAATTTTTGTTTTAAGGACTGAGCTGAGCTTATTCAGCATTGAGCTCTTATGGGTAGGCTTTGGTCATTCAAAGATCTTCACTTAGCTCCAGCAAAGAGGACATTAAAGAGTTGAAGACAATGATGATGCCGTGATAAAAATAACAAGCAATATGTGATTTTTATGACTACTTATGCATGAAACCTTCATTATTATGCTTCAATTACGAAAATAAATAAAGATTTCCCTGACATCCACGTAGAGGATTACGTCAGACGTCATAGTACTACCTGTCTAGTTAGCGTTGTTTCATCAATCTATCGAAATAGCATTGGATTCGATATCGAGCACAGCGCTGTGCTACCGTAGAGCTTCCAGGTCAATGCATATTTTCTAATTTTCGAATACACTTGCTCAACATTCATACTATGTAATTAATTTTTAATTTCACCTAAGAATGACAGACAGAAAATAAAACATGTGGGATGGTACTCAGAAGTATGTCCCACTGAGCCAACTAGTGCACACCTGTCATTAGAATTTATTTTAAACCGTTTGGAATGTTTAACTATACTCAGATTCGTATGGATTACTGACAATGATATTTTTGAAACAATTGAAAAAAAAGCAGGAAAGCACAAATAGCAATCTAAAATGCTAACTACACAGAAGACGCTTCCCTGTGTTTTGTGATATGCAAGTGATATAATCAAGCTAGTATATATATACCTAAAGTAGTGAGCTTACGTATAAAAGTATAGTTTTGTTACGATGTTGGACTATTGGGAGCAGTGTGTCAGTGAATCAGCTGGTACCGTGGGAACGTATATTTATAAACATGGACTTTATGCGAAGCAGCAAACCCACGTGCCGAAATAATATGACTGAAACAATATTAACAGAACCGCCTTTTGTTTTTCTTTTCTTATCTATACTAATATTATTAAGAGGAAACATTTGATTGCTTGTTTGTTTGTTCTGAATAGGGTCTAAAACCACAAGACTGATTTAAAAAATTCTTAAACCTACATGAAGCTTCATCATACGCGGATAACATAGGCTATAACTTACGAAAGATTTAATAACTTTGAAATTAATAATTGTAAATATATAATGATAAAATTACAGAACTTTGTAGGCGAATCCGAAGGCAGGGTTTTGTTACAATAATTTCTAAAATACAGTATAAAACTAGTTGTCTGACTTTATATATCATTCTACGCATGATTATCAACGTCTAATTTTAAATCGTTGTATCGAGTTCCCAGAAACAAAAGTCTACAAGATTTTGTCTTTTGTTTCTACAAATCTTTTCGGTTATAAACACATGGAAAAAGTGGGTTAAGGAAACAAAAATTATGATTAAAATCTTGAATGGATCTTGATCTCACAAGTGATTTGCCAGCGGATAATTTCTGGATACAAAATATTGAATTTGATAACGCAAGATATGTTCTGGGTAATGTAATAGTGGTGCATGTGTTTTTTTCAGTTATAAAACCGTTAGTTCTGGCTGCATCTGTAAATTATAACCATCAATCTGGACTGGTCTAAGTTGTAGGTTATCGCCCACTCTTCCTATTCGATTCCATTCATTGGGACAGCCTACGCTCCCAGCAGTTGGAAGATTAACAGGTTGGTAATGATGACGACACTTCTGTTCATTTTTGAATCCAGGTAGAGAGTACTACAGGTTTGTATGAGCTGTTAACACAAGGCGTAATATAGAATATTAATATTAAGAATATAAAGAGCTAAATAATATTAAGGTGGAATATGAATGCTAAAACAATAATGATAAAATTACAAAACCATGTTGAGAGAGGACACAATCTGCAACCCCTTACCTCAAACGTTCCCACGTCGGATATCAAATAAACTTTCCACCGACTGTGTATTATTTACTCAAATAACATTACTGTTTAGAAAATGTCGGGAACGACGGGAACGGATTCGTTTCATGTGTACATTTATTTTAATTTCATCTAGTCATGTCTGGTATTTGCTTATCTAGAAAATGTCATTCGCAAACGTCAATTCTGTACCCACCTTCTTATTAAAAAAAAATCGAATAATAATTGAAATTGTATCGACCTTGATGTTCAGTCGTTTTAGAAGTTTTAGTTCTATATGTGAAAAATCAATAAAAAATGGAGGAAATATTTTCGTTACGATTTCGATAATTTTTATGCTTTTTATATTTCTATTTTAAAACATTTGTTTAGTTTTATTCGTCTTTAAATTTTCCTATATTAAGCATTTTTTAGCATATTATGAATACACGATTATTTAACCCAGAGATAGAGAGGAGTTTTTCATAATTTGCAAATAATTTTGATTGACTAAGTACTTACTATTATTACAAGATTACACGCCCACTGGTTCGCACTGGTCTCGGCAACGGGGACAAAATATGCCGAATAAAATTCAATCACGGATCCAATCACACGCCTCTACTTATCAAAGATTAGTTATTATGAATGTCCTTAGATTCTTTGTAATGCCTAAAATTTTTAAGTTGTTTATTAATGTGTAAAATAAAATTTCCAAAAGTAAAGGAAATTATTAATTCAATGTAAATATTTTATTTGGGCTCACGACCGCCATTGTTTAGTATGTATTACTTGCTTTAGTAACTAAGTTCCATAGAGCTTAGGTCTATTTACGAACCATAATCGAATTTAATAATATTGTAGAAAAAGATACAATTATGATTACTATATTTGGTTTGTCAAATTAATAACTACTTTAAATACTTTACCCCAGTAATTAAGATGGCTATGGCTATTATGATTAAACTAGGGCTCTTACCATGATCTCCTTTTTGCAACTCAATTCTTGATAATATTATGGATTGATATAGGTAGAAAACGGCCACCGTTTATTAAAAAGAGTTTATAAAAACAACTATACTTAATCTTTGACCCAACAGTCCCCACAAGGGAAGATACTAAGTGTACATCGCGCCCGGCGCGTGCCACACTGCAATCATATTGCTAATTGACGATTTGCTGTCGTCCGCTGTACACTGGCGAACATATTATTATTACTATCAAATAATTAAGAACAAATTGTAGTTCGCCTCAATTGTAACCCAATAAATTGATATTTGGAGATGAATAACTATTTCGATATACTAATATTGCAAAAACGAATGATTTGCTGTTTTGTTTGTTTCTTATGCGTACAATGAAAAACTACTGGAACTATTCCAGTAGTTTTAAAAAGTTAAATATTAAAAATTCTCACGCCAGTAAAAACTACATTAATCAATGAGTAACTTACGCTATATTTTATCAATCATAAGATAGCATAAAGGTCGCATATCAACTATTGGTTTTAAACACTTGTAAATACAGGTTACAACTTTGTGTGTAGGTAAATTATTTCTGAACACAAGCATAAAGTATTAAAGTTTATATAATTCAAGTCTTATTTTTGTCTATGTCGATCAAATATGTTAAGGTATAAAAAATATTATAGTAATTGCATTAGAAAATATTCTAGCATTAATTGATATTTTAAAAGTATTTTTTTTTGTCCCTCAGTGTACCAACTAGCATACGTCGTTAATCCGGAATTGGCAGCGACCGACGACGCGATGCTGTATACTTAATTTGTCCCTCATTGTACTGTACCCTACGCGATAATACATTCCGGCTCGTTTGCTCTGTTAATTATCAATTGTTGCTCCTTTGGGATTTATAAAGCTATTCCCGCTGTCCACGCGCATTTATTGGGTTTATTTAGCGATACAATTGCTGGATTTTGTGTCAATTTTGATTTGAAATTTGACGTTTTATTGGATATATTAACGCAATCGTGGTAGGGGTTGATTATTGGGTTAATGATTGATTTGTTGCCAACAACACGGTGTTATTGTATTGGATACACTTTATGATATGAAGTTTAAGACTAATTTTAATTAAAATCTATCGTTGACACTCCTGTAAAGTCAGTTCTGTAAAAGTAAATTTGTTGAAAAGGTGCACCTATTAACTTTTTCTAAATATACATTTTTTTTTATTCTTATTTGGTAAATGTATCATAAATCTCAATTAGTAAAATCTTTATTATTAATTCAATATAGCTTATTTTAAAATTAGACTTAAATATACTTACCGTTCAAGAACTTTCATCTCAACAAATTCCTGATTTTTGTATTTGCCCAGTTCACGGAATTCATCACATTTATAATTGTTGACTAATGAAAGAAATAAAGTAAATGGTGAAAGTATGACAAAGTTTTGAAAAAATTGTCATAACTAAAAATAAAAAAATAAAAATTATACAAAAATATGTATTAATAATGTTGATGTCATAAATGGACCTATAACTATTTTAATGAAAATCACTGCACACGACTCATCCCCTTTTAATTGGCGTACAAATTGATACGAAAAAAATTTAATCTTTCGTATGATCGTTCTGCCAATCTGCATGCACTCTTTATGAAGCTCGACCAAAAAGGAACTATAACCTAAACAGTTTACAACCTAATTTGTGATTTAACAGTATGATAATGCGTTTAAAATTCGAATGCGTTGCTTTTAAGCGAAGGGTTCTCGCAGACTTCAATCTGTTATTCCAAAAAGGTTTAATCTCTTCGATCGAAAAAACTTATTTGTATCTTTAACGATGATGGAATAAGATTGAATTTTAAAGAGCTTAAGCTGTATTATGGTCGCTTTACATAGGACGATGGTGCACGCGGCAGCGTCGAGTGAAAAGTTATTAGTTCTATCTGTATCCGATCCGATGTTTGATAAGTCCTTTTGAAGGTTCAAATCAATCCGTATGGTTTTTATGTGGGTTTTTGAGGTTTCGATGACAAAATGCATTAGTAAACTAAATTGACGTTTGTGGGAAACTTTGAAGATTGGTAACAGAATAAACAATGATTTTGTGTTACTGAATGTTAATGAATCATAAAAACTAATACCTGTTCACATCTAAACTCTACTCGTATTATTATAAAACGAGAACTAGCTTTAGTACCAGGTTTACACCATTATCCGATCAAAATAAGTTAACGTCTCACGTTCACATGTTCTCTTCTCTCATTGTCAATTTTCAGCCAATGTGATGGTTAAATAGGTTAGCCAATGGTTTAATTAAAGATTAATCCAAGTACTAACTTTAGCTATCGTTCTATAATAAAAGAGTAAATATTTTGCTTTCATTCTGATAAGCAGAGATGTGACTTATCTTAGATACAAGTATTTGAAATACAGATACAAGATACAAAATAGGTATTTTCATCTTGTATCTAAAATACTTTTTTAGGAAGAATTTTGTATCTTGTATTTATTTGAATACATTATTTAAAAAAGTATTTTAGATTAGACAAAAGTATTTACTTTTGTTTAGAATCTTAGTATCTTTTAAATACTTTTTCTGATAAAATACTTTATAAAAGATTTTTTACATTTTATAAATATCACAAAACATTCTTTGCCTAAAACATACATATTTACAAAAAGAAAGTGTCCAATTATCAACGCAATGAATATTTAGTTGAAAATAACTTGAATCCAAATATTGTTGGTGTCATTTAAAAAGTAAATGCGTAGAACTGAACGTACGGTAATACCGGTGTAATACACCCTCCCTAGTAAAAATTGGTAGATGGCGCATAGGGCTTGAATTCGAATAACTAGTTACAAGCAGTAAAAAAACCCTGATTTATGTAAAAACCCGGTCATATGCTATAAATAAAACTCAGTATATCAAATAAACTCATTATTAACTTTTATTATTTTTTTGCACATTATACTTTTTCCACTAACAACAGCATTCAAAAAGTTTATTTTTAAAGAAATTTCACTGTGAAATTCGATACAAGCAAATGCTTGAAATTATATCCCGTGAGCAAAGCAATATTGCCTTTATTGACTCAACAGTTAATCTATTTCTATCTTTTGCCCACTGCATATTCATGAGCGAAAAAAAAATTCAATATTCGCATTATGAGGCATAATACAAAAAAATGCTAACAAATCTTCAGTAGTTTGGAAACGAGTGCTGTCATTGCATATATTGAAAATAATTACCCATTGCTTTTCAATTAGTTCGTCATAAGAATAAATTTGTTAATAGACAAAATTCTTCAAATAATTTCTTTGACATCGTCAATTAATACTTCTTCATTTTTCAAAAAAACAACACAATCACATGTACATGTTATCGTATAGTAGATTTTGCTTTAATAAGTAATTATTCAATTCAAGGGATCTTTATTGAGAAACAACAAAAAAACGGGCGGAGTCCTGTCTAAATATTAGGTCTTTACCTATGAAATTGCCGTTCTGCTGTACTAGCCATTTCAAATTCAACAATTTTTTTTTGGCTGATAATTCTAATATCAAATTATTTTTTCTAAAATAGTCATTTGTTCAATAGTTAGTGTTTTGTTTTCAATGCATTTGAATATTTTTCGTTGTCATGGATAAGTTAAAAATTCGAGTAATTATGGAGTATGTGTGCCATCGTAGCAGCAAAGCGGCACAAGCGGCACGCAACATTACAACGTTTGCAGAGCGAACACTACAAACGAACGCACCACCCGTTATTGGTTTGCCCGCTTCCGTTCTGGAACCTTTGGACGACAAGGCAATTGTGGAAGCTGATGAAACTCAATCTACGGTTGAATTAGCAGCAGCTTCGACGTTAGCATCAAAACAATATTCATTTGTGTCAAATCGGGAAGGTAAAAAAACTTGACAAATGGGTACTCCACGAACTCAATGATCGCCAGCGCGAAGTACGCGTCGAGACACTGCACTGCTTAACAGGCATACAAATGGAGGAACTCTGGACCGCATTGTTACTAGTGACGAAAAATGGATCCTGTTCGACAATCGTAATCATTCAGCAGTTGGTTGGACCTTGGTTCAGCACTCAAACAATACCCTAAACGAAAAGGTTGCTGTTTGGTGGTCTAACGCGGATGTATTTCATCACAGCTTCTTACAAAACGGGACGAGCATTACTGCAGATTTACTGTGTGTAAATCTGTGTGAAGAACTGAACACAATGACGGAGAAACTGGCACAACTCCAACCAGGTTTTGTCAATCGTTCGGTTCCACTGCTCCTGCACGACCACGTGCGATCTCATACTGCACAATTGGCGGTACCCAAGCTTCAAGAGCTGGTTTGAAGTTCTCCGTGATCCGCCGTACTTAACAAACCATGCGCCTAAAGACTTCTACTTCTTCCAAAATTTGGATAACGTCGTAGTGGGGAAAAAATTCAATACCCGAGAGGCAGTACAAAATGCCTTTGAAGTATTTGTTGCCTCCCGTCCAGCTGATTTCTTCAAGAAGGGCATCATTAAGCTACCAATGCGTTGGCAAAGGTGTATTGATTGCATGGGTCATTACTTTGATTAATAGAAATAAGAAAATAAAGCTTCATTTATTTCTTTAAAAACGGAAATTTCATAGATAAAGACTTAATTAATACTTCAAATTGAGACCTTTGAGTCTTTCGGTTGAGACCGGATTTATCCGATCAGATGGTAACTAATGGCGCATTACCAACAGTACCAGCAATACCAACTCTACGTCTTTTTAGGTACATCTACGTATTATAAGCCTTTCCTACAAACCAACGTACTATAATCAACCACAGAAGCTAAGTGTTCTACTAAAATTTTTCAAATTAGCTTAACACACTAAAGGGGCATAATTTTCGGTAGTTCTGCAAAAGTTAATATACGTTCCGTTACATACTATCGCACATTCACCTCGTCACAAGTCACGCCATTAATTTTAAAAACCAAGTACTGTATTTATTTTTACCCACTCTCTTCATATCACTAGGAAAAAATTGAATTTTCAGTTCTCCGTGATTTTCTCATCTAATCTACGTCGTAATACGTCGTCGTACGTAAAACCAGTTTTTTAAATAAATAATAATTTTAGAATTAAATTTAAATAACTATTCTTGTTGTTATATTTGAGTAATTTTTCATTCACAATGCTATATTGAAAAAACTTATTATTAAAGAGGAACTAAAAAATTTAAAATAATTTAAACCTGATGTATTAAATTTTTGCATTTTTATATGTTACATTGTGATTGACAAACAAAAAAAAAACATTTCAGGCTTTTTTAATTTGTTACCTCCAAACAGAGCAAAAGTGGGTGAAATTTAGCTTGTAAGATTTGAGTACAAACACCGGTACAGGTGAAACTAAATAAAAGCTTGTAAAAATTGTTTCTAATGAAAAATGCTTTAAAAATCCACTTTGTCCCTGGTCCCATCTGGTCCAAGATTTAGGTTTTTGTGGTCTTTAATAAACAAACTTAAATTCAAATCTTTTTTTAGAAAAGCATTTGTATTTATAAAAAGTATTTATAAGATACCTGTTTTGTATCTAGTATTTCAAATACTTTTCTCGAATGTATTTCATATATGGTATCTGAAATACTTAATTTAAAAGTATTTTGTATTCCAGATGTGGACAAATATGGACAAATATGGACAAGAAAATAGTTTTATTATTTGTAATTAATTGTTTTTAATAGGGGTTAAAGTATGAAACTGCCGATTTGTAAGAAAAATCAAAATTGTTTAATTTTTAACTAATTTATTTGATCAAAATAGTTAACATTATTATCTGTACATTGCTATTTATGCCTTTGCGATAGAACTCTGAGAATCTAGACTGCACAAACTGTGTGAAAGTATTTTGTACTGCCTCCTGGGAAAAAAATTTCTTGTCACGTAAATACTTGTCCTAATTAATTAATGGTAGTCCGTTGGAGCAAGGTTTGGCGAATACGGAAGATGACGAATGGTTTTTAACTGCAGTTCCTGAAGGGTCAAACGGCTCTCGTGCTATATTAGGTCTCGCGTTGTCATGCAGCAATTATGGTGCAGATCGATTCATAAATCGGGGCTGTTATACTGCTAGTTTTGCCAACATTGTTTGGAGTTAGGTACAATCGACTTCTGCCGTTATTGCTTGACAGATCGGAGAAAAATATATTGAATAACACCATGCTAAGACCACCAAACAGTTACCATTACCCTTTTATTGGTAAGTTTTGCTTTAAGACACTGTTGTGGCGTTTGACTTGGGGTCAGCCATTGCATTTTTCTTTTACGGCTATCATAAAGAATCCACTTTCATCACATGTCACAATTCAATCCAATATTCCTTCATTTCTGTACCGATTCAACAAAGCAGCACAAGTTTTAACACGCGTTTCTTTCTGCAGGTCAGTCAAATCATGAGGTACTAATTTTTCGTATTTTTTTATATTATTGATTTGACGCAAATGAGTCAATACTGTGGGTAAGGTAATGTTAAACCATGCTGCTAATTCCTAGGTAGTTTAACTAGGATCGACTTCCATTATCTCTCTTAATATATCGTTATTCACCTGTGTGGGCGGTCTTCCTCATGGCTCTCTTAACGAAACATTGATATTGCGAGCTGTTTTTGCAGCGTTACTTCCGCGTCGGAACTCGTATTAAAGAATCACTCGAATTTTCGCAGTATCCATCTTTCTTGTCTTGAATAACAAAAACAATGAAAGTCGATATTCAAAAATTTCACATTTTTTAAAAGAAGAACATCATAGAAACCATGTGAAAAAGGTTTCTTTTGAAAACCTCAAACAATGAAGATTCTATGTCAATTCAAGGAAACTATTACAATTAAACGGCAATTTCATAAATTTAACCCCCAATATATATATAAAAAGACACCTCCTCTATTAGATCCTGTATTATATTTGAACAAAAGTTACATCACTAATTCTAAAGACGTATTATTATCAAAATCAACATGAAAATGTTTTCGAAATATGATTCATAATCGATATTTTCTTAGATCAGTGTAATGTACTAACTTATAAATTTTCATAGTTGATTATTTTGATAGGTACCGACGAAAATTGTTTTATCAAAATCACTTTAAAAATCAGTTAGAATCAAGTTTAACAACAATTTATTATTATCATTTGCAAAATAAAATATCACTTTACTAAATTAGTTATAACTATAAAATATAAGAATTAGTGGAAACTATTTTTAGATCATTTAAAAATATAATAAATATTGGATAAAATCAGTCATACACAGCTCCGATCCCAAAATGGCAGTAAACAAAACGATTAATGAATTAGGTAGAGTTGTTCGAAGTATGTTTACACTACATTTACAATAAGCTCCTTTATTTCCCGTACATTCTAAATGTATACTTGCCTGTACGTACAATTGACAGTGTATATAGTATTTTGGTATACGTGAACCGAGAAAGGTCGCTGTAATGTGCGCTCCGTTGGCACGAGTCCGATATATCACACTGTTATCCGATTGGGGCCATGAGAATCACGGATGGAAACAACTATATTTTAACTATACGAAAAAAGACCTGGTAAATTGAGATCGCACTTGTGCACTGAGGATTATATATAAATGTGAAATGCATTGTTTATTATATTTGATAATCGCTTTATCGATGTTAAATATCTTATAGAAAAATGTTTATTAAAATTCAGCGGTCCCAGTCCAGTGGAATTCGGACCATACACTTTTTTGTAAATATTTCCGGAGATAAAGAATGTTTGCCTTTTTCATAAATAATTTTCAATCTAAATATATATATATATATATATATATATATATATATATATATATATATATATATATATATATATAAATAAATTCTCTATTTTCTCAGATACTACAATCTATTAGATAAATTAAATCAAAATCATTTATTTAGTCTGGGCTCTTACATAGCACTAATTTAAGTCAAAGTAGAAAGGCAGGAATTCATCATCCTTGAAATCGTTCTTATAATTCTAATAAAATTAAATAGTCTGTGCACCAGAAGCAGTGTCAGAACATTCCTCCGTTACGTCAAAAATTGTAGAAAAATGTGTTTCTTTAGAATAGTATCCCATATTTGAAAATAGACGAAATTTTGATATAGGAGAAATAGAATAGGTCTTCAAGTATCGCATTGATTTGTGAGTTACTTTATACAAAACTTGTACCCTGCAATAAGGACAATCTTAAATCGTCACTGAAATGCTTCTGAATGTTAAAAACTTCTAAACAGACGCCGACACAACTATTAACAGACTAGTTTAAATGATTAATGATCATTTTAAGATGAACCAGGTATTTGAATTTGATTTTATTTATGTAAACGCTGAATTTGTGGCCACAGTGAAGCACTAGCTATGATTCGATTAACAATGAATTTCACACGGTTTGCATTGTTAATATTTTGTTTAAAAATTATCAAGCTGTTTTATTTTCTTAGTATCTGCAATTAATATCTAATATTTATTTTAGCAATCTGAGAAAAAATAAAATAGTTACTTTAATACTTACACTTTTATTCCTCGATGATAAAGTTGCTTGTAAAAGCTAGTTAGCAGTAAAAATGAAGATTCAGTACTAGTTGTTTACTGGCAACTTTGCTGGCGTAAATTATAGCCTATGTTACCTGCATATGATGTAGCTTCCCGTAAGTGAAATAAATTTTTCAAATAGGTTCAGCAGAGTTGGAGCCGAATCAATGCAAAAAAAATAAACAAAAGTCTTCTTCTTTATATTATATTAGTGTAGATAGTATGATAGAGATAGATAGAATACTCTTTGTTGTCAACAGATATACAATTTCAATTGTAGAAAGGAGACGTTCAAACGACAGCCTTATCACTAAAAGTGACATCTTCCGAGCAAACTAATAGATTAATTGTAGTAATAATTTTTTAAGGGATTTCTACTATTTACCTTACACGGTTGTTAAAACTCAGAGATTGTAAATATTTAAGCAGAAAATTGAAAAAAACCTTTGGTGGCATTCAGAAGTATTTCAACTCTATCTACTCTTTTCAAATGAGTTTCTACATCCTCCGCACGCAACAGAAAATGAAGAAAAAGTTTTACTGAACTCTTCAAATTTAAATTACATAAGGATAGTACAAAACTATAAACACAAAATATTACAACAAAACATAATAATACATTATAAACACAAAACTTACAAATTCAGGCGCTCCGGTGCTTTAACATTCCGACCTGACCGTGTCATATATAGGTTGGAATCACTTAGCTCTAAGGGGTACAATTGTTGAATGGGTCTGGTAAGCGCTGTATTTTTTATTTTGATGACAACCACTCTTGGTTCGGTGGTGTTATTTGTTTTTTGAGTTTGACGTTGTATTAGTATGCCTAAGTATTCCTACCGAAATCTCTTTCGTAAATCATTTCGAATTTCCTGGACATATCTGTGACGTTTACTTATACTCCTTTTATCAATCTCGTCAAAATCGTCCACGTTATTCGAGGGCAAGTCATGCATGAAATGCATAGGCGTGAGAGGACTTAAGCAATAACTATCTGATGCATATGTAAGAGGGTGACTGTTTAACGTAGTCTCGCTGTCCACTAAAACAGTTTCTAATTCTACGTAAGTGAGACATGCTTGCCCTACGGAGCAAATCTTTGAGTGATCTTATAAGGCGCTCCCAGAATCCTCCATACTAATGTGCATTAGGAACATTAAATCTTTTCTAGAACCAATTCATTTTTTATGTTCCCAATCCAGACTCTTAAATAAATTATTTGCACCTACAAAATTCGTACCATTGTCGGAATAATTTACCCTGACTCTACCTCGCCTCCCTATCAACTGGCGAAAAGTCATTAAAAGACTTTCAGTCGATAGACTCGTCTTAAGTTCTAAATGAATTGCTCTTATTACTGCACAAGTGTAAAGAACAATCCAGCACTTGTCACTAGACTTCAAATAGAGGGGACTTGCTAATGTGAAAAATCTTCGAGCAAAGGTTCGCTTTTTAATTAATTGTTTCATATTTGCGGTCGCAACTTGTTAAAACTCAAATATTGTAAATATTTAAGCAGAAAATAGTTAAAGACTTCAGTGGCATACAGGAAAAAAAATATTTAACAGACATAGAAACAAAAACATAACCAAAGAATAATAAAACTCTATCTACTCTTTTCAAATAAGTTTCTATACGATAATAACGTCAAAGTCAGACTTTTAAAGTTGTCATAGATAATACATTATCTGTGGCCGCTATAACAACAGATATTAATAATCGTATAAAACAAATATTTAAGGGCTTTATATTTCTCCCATACAAGATGATGCTTTTGGCGTTTTCATAGACTATTGATCAGATGCACAAATGTCCATTAAGGTTTAAGCTCTAATGAATGTCATATTTGTATGGGTAATATCGCTTTAAAGTAATGAAAAAATTAATGGTCGTTAGTGCAACTGGCTGTATGAAAGTACGAAACCCTTAGTTGCGTGAGTCTGACGCACACTTGGCCGCTAATTTTATTATTTAAAATGTAGTTTAGCATCATATACATCTATGAAATTTGAAATAACAAAAACCAAAAAAATATTACATCTGTGTTTTATGCCAAAAATAAATCTCTAAATTTTTTTTGATAGACTCAAAAAGCAATGTCCCATATTTTAAAATACTTTTATGACATCAAACAAAAAAATATGAACACCGAACAGTTTACGTTGGCACCTGAACTCTCATTCCAAACATAGCGAACCTTACAGCGCCGTCTACTGAACCACCTGTTCCCATAAATAGAACAGGCCAATGCACTCCCGCAAACCCAGAATAAATCATAGATGCAACTAATTCCAACGACACGGAAGCATTAGGAACCATTTACATTGATGCACTCACTACAAATGCAAACTCTAATGATAGTACAAAAACAACGATCGACGTCCTAATTAAAAGTAATGTAAGAGAACTGCTGGCGTTAGCCGGTGAAGTAATAGAAGTATTGGTATTCAATTGAGAAGATCGATGAATGGTGATAGTAGAAGTGAACTATTGTTTTAAATTTAACCGCAACCTTGTTATGTCATAGTTAATTTAGACTTGGCTAATGAAACCAAAGTTAATTTTAATCGATATAAACAAACAATCGATTAAATATATCCTCTATAGTTTCAATAGTGTACAAATAAACAAAATAAAAAGCACATATTTTAGAATTTATTAGATTTTAAATTATTTAAGATGATATATTAAAAATTGTGGATATTCCACCATTCTCTGAAATTAATTAAAAATGACCGGATTAAAATGAGTTTTAAAAAATGCCTTTTCTCACAAAAGTTAAGAAATAGAATCTGAATTGTTTACGCACAATATTGAAAACGCTTCTAAGTTTTATGGGATTAAAAAATGTACTAAATCTAGTTTTTGAATACTAAAAAAAGAAATTCTTGGAAAAGAGTAGTGGGATAATGTTACATTTCTTATAAACAAAATATATAGTGAATATCTATTTGATGAAATACTCCGCCGTGAAGAAAGAGAATATAAAATACAAGTAAAGCGACGAATTGTAACTCAGAATGTAATCATTTTGGGTTTGATTTAAAAGAACGCTATCATATTCTATAGTCTTACCCGAATGATATAAGAATTGTTTAAAATATATCTAGTAGTTTCGGAACCTATTCGATGCAAACAAACAAACAAATCTTCACTTTTTATAATATTAGATAATAGGTAGGCGCTATGGTCCCAGAATGTGAATGTAATTGAGTATTATAAAGCATGCTCAGGTACTACGTTGTCCATTTTTTATGTATCGATTTTCATATATCAAGAAATATGATTGAGAAGGGAATGGGTATGAAGTTAAATTTAAAATTTTTAATAAGGAATTTATTTTTGTTTAAAGCTATCTTTGATTATTAAACAATACTAACTCTCTGCCAGCGACTTCACCTGCGTCGTCCATATAAACTTCACCCTCTATTTTTCCCTCTCGAAGGGTTGAATTTCTAAAAATCCTTTCTTATTGCCCACTTACATCACGAAAGGATTGCCTTTTATATATATGTATGAAATATTAGTGGCCGCCAGCGACTTCGTCCGCGTTTTTCATTGTTTCTTCGCTCCTAATAGTTGCATACACAAAAAGAATTTTCTATTCAACACAAAAAGAATTTTTCAATTCGAACCAGTAGTTCTTGAGATTAGCTCGTTCAAACAAACAAGCAAACAAACTCTTCAGCTTTATAATATTAGTATAGATAATAGGCAATTCTGACTAGATCATCTTTATAATGGAAATTAAAGTCAATAAAGAATTGAAGATATCGTAATTGCTATGATGTGTTACAATACAAAGAAAAATATTCTATTTGCATAATTTAATTATATGTTAAATATTTTGAGGGAATTGGCATCTTTAAAAATACTTGTGGTAGATACCAGGATAACAACTAAGCAATTCATTACTTCTTCATCGTCATCATCATAATCAGCCCTTTTACGTCCCCACTCTAGGGGCTCAGGCCTTCCTTATGGATGATTACTTCTTACTCCACTACTTCTACAACTTTCATTGCGTAGTTCTAAGATGATGAAGCCCTACATTATAATCTATGGAATCAGGTAAGTGTATTTACGCTAAAGGTCAGGTACTTATGTCAAGAACGTCATCTAAAACTATTTTCAGGATGCCAGATGTTTTCCATAACTTAAAATACATCATTAATTTTAAAAGTTAATTAATTGCTTAATATGATAATTTTATTTACAAAAGTCATATGATATTTATTATGATGTGAAGTTTAATAAATTTATTAAACTGAATAACCTTGTTTATTAAACTGAACGCCATGGTTAAGATTTTTAATTATTCCTTAGGTTAAATGTGTTTTTAAGAACACCTTTTAATTATTCGCCGTTTCGATAATTCTAATTGGCTTGAAATTTCAGTTTTTTTCTGTCAAAAAGTTCTCGTGCACCTGAAGTTATTTAAATTTAAGTTGAAGTTACTCTTTATATCAAGTTTTTTTTTTATTAATTTGTTTTATAGGACTCTCGTCCGCCTAACGCCCGAATTGGAGCAAGGCGGGCGGCGCAACGCAGCATGCGCGCCTCTTACGGGTCGCCGCGTTCAATCGTAAATAACTATCAATATTTCGATAATTACATCACTTATGATATTTTAAATAATACTACATGAAATGACAATGAAAATTTTCACAAGTGTGAAAGAAAAAAGCGTCGGAACCGCGGGTCGCGGGGGCTAGCGCGCTAGCCATGTATGGCGCGCTGCGTCGGCGCACACCGCTCCTATATAAGCTTCCCGCACCGCTCTCCGCCGCACTCGCAGTCTCGCTGCCGTAGAGTCAACTTCCAGCGCGTCCCTCGAACAAACACAACCACAAAAATGTGCGACGACGATGTTGCTGCGCTCGTAGTCGACAATGGCTCCGGCATGTGCAAGGCCGGTTTCGCCGGCGACGACGCGCCCCGCGCCGTGTTCCCGTCCATCGTAGGTCGCCCACGCCACCAGGGTGTGATGGTCGGTATGGGTCAGAAAGACTCCTACGTAGGCGATGAGGCCCAGAGCAAAAGAGGTATCCTCACTCTGAAATACCCCATCGAACACGGTATCATCACCAACTGGGACGATATGGAGAAGATCTGGCATCACACCTTCTACAACGAGCTGCGCGTCGCCCCTGAGGAGCACCCAGTCCTCCTGACTGAGGCCCCCCTCAACCCTAAGGCTAACAGGGAGAAGATGACCCAGATCATGTTTGAGACCTTCAACTCCCCGGCTATGTATGTCGCCATCCAGGCCGTGCTTTCCCTGTACGCCTCCGGTCGTACCACCGGTATCGTCTTGGACTCCGGTGATGGTGTCTCCCACACTGTACCCATCTACGAAGGTTACGCTCTCCCCCATGCCATCCTCCGTCTGGACTTGGCTGGCCGTGACTTGACCGACTACCTCATGAAGATCCTCACCGAGAGGGGTTACTCATTCACCACCACCGCTGAGAGGGAAATCGTACGTGACATCAAGGAGAAGCTTTGCTATGTCGCCCTGGACTTCGAACAGGAAATGGCCACCGCCGCCGCCTCCACTTCCCTCGAGAAGTCATACGAACTTCCCGACGGTCAGGTCATCACCATCGGCAATGAGAGGTTCCGTTGCCCTGAAGCCCTCTTCCAGCCTTCCTTCTTGGGTATGGAATCTTGCGGCATCCACGAGACCGTGTACAACTCCATCATGAAGTGCGACGTTGACATCCGTAAGGACTTGTACGCCAACACTGTCATGTCTGGTGGTACCACCATGTACCCCGGTATCGCCGACAGGATGCAGAAGGAAATCACCGCCTTGGCCCCCTCGACCATCAAGATCAAGATCATCGCTCCCCCCGAAAGGAAGTACTCCGTATGGATCGGTGGATCCATCCTGGCTTCCCTGTCCACCTTCCAACAGATGTGGATCTCCAAGGAGGAGTACGACGAGTCCGGCCCCGGCATTGTCCACCGCAAGTGCTTCTAAGGTGCCTGTTGTTGTGGTGGCGCGCTGTCACACCGAGCGCGGCCGCGTGATGCTAGTGCTGAGTGTTATTGTGGTTCTCATTAGAGTTACGGAACGCGAGCATTTTGTACGATGTACGTAGTGATACCTGACAGAACTGAACATCTTTATGATACGCCATCTTATTGTAATTGTAATTTATTTGTAAAATTTATATAAATTTATAATTTTTTTTTCATTTTTTATTTTTTATTATAATATACACGGGATCGTTATGGATCTCAAGCCAAATGTAATTAATAAATAAACGGTTAATTTATTTATTTTAATTACATTATTTCTTTTTTTATATTATCGAATGAGTTTGGTTATTTGATTAGAGTTCCTTTACCTTGCTTCCTTCCTGTGTTCTGGTAATGATATAGTATTATATTTGGAAAATGTGAGTCAGTGATACCTGTCTAAAAGTAGGTCAGTACAGATGCCAAGATTCCTACAGTCGTTGACGCCAGTAAGTCGCATTTTTTAATACCATGTTGCTATTACAACCAGACAAGAACGTAACTTCCACGTAGAGAAAGCTTTCATGCGAGCAATCGATACGAAATTAGAATCGGGTACCCCACACGGTTCAAATTTAGAATGAGCACGCATTGCCTTAAATAGTAAACACAGCACCCGCGACCAAAAGCATTTTCTAATTTTAACAGAATACGGCTGACGGTCTCGGCTTTTGGAATGTGAACCCAGTTTCGGAGGACTAAGATCAAATTTCGTACGGCCACGTGCTCGCTCAAGTGGGTGTAAAAAAGCGATAGTTTCAACTTTTCTATTAATATTCCAGACTCCCGGATCGCGTTCACAACACGCTCGATGTGTGGGATATGACGGCAGTCTAAAAGTTACGTTATTTTACAAGACTTTGCAGTTATAATCGATTGTTTTTCTGAGTGAAGTTCCTGTGACGTGATAGTTTGCAGTTAAATTCGCGTTAGAGTATTTGAGTGTGGCAGTTATAGACACATGTCATCACTCTCAAATATGATTACTAGGACATCATAATTTAAAAATTACCTAATGCCTTTGGTTAAAAAAATAATAATTTAAACATTTATTTTGAAATAAATTATTTATTATAAATTAGCACTACACATTTTTTTTTTATTATTTTTATATATTTTAATATGAAATTTGACACAGATATAAAATTGTGAATCGCTGACGTTTTGCAAAAGTTTATGCGTTGATAGCCAATGTTATAATAAATTTTTCTTTGGAATAGAGTTTAAATTCATATGGATCTTAAGTCTCACGTTTTTATTTCTTGCAAATTGAATCTTATAGTACATGTAGTAAGATAGTTTTGGGCGCTTTGACATGAGAGTTTTGGTATCTAGCTAAACTCTTAGCCGTGAGTGAGAGATGTATTTAGTAACAGTACAGTCAACAATACGTCAAGTATAGAAAACTGTTACATTACTTCATTTGATTATAAACCTTAATGGATTACGTTTATACTTGAAAACTAAATTTAACTGACGTACTGCTGTGTGTGTATAAGATGGATGCCCAGCAATATCAGCTTGAGCTCCTTCGCAATTAGTCACGCAAATATTAGCAAGTATACTCAAACTTATCCCAGCTTTTCATTTGTTTTCATATGTCGGCCTAGGTATATATTCGTATAGTCAATTAGCCTACTTCATCACCAGTTTATTTTTTGTTAACGTAGTTTTGTTTTGTTTACCCTTTTTATACTGAAGCGAACTGAGCCTCAATATTTCATCGACCTTGGTGAGGGGCCGACTAAGCCGGGTCTCTCTAACTGCAAGGGACGGCGGTCCAGTGCAGTTGACCTACCCTGCAAAACCCACCGTATTACCCTCTCACGTAGTCCGGTACCCGGTAACTCGCAAGGAATCCCGGGCAAATGGTTCCTACAAATAATGCCTATCTGATAAAACCTTCTGCGGAGTTCCTCGCGTGGTGGGAACGATCCGGGTTCCGGCTCAAAGGGCACCGCCCCTAACCTCTCTTGGAGATACCTTCCTAAAAAGTTACTAGACCCACAAGTTTTGATATTTTCGCTTCATAAAGTAGAATAAACAGATGCGGCCCTATCACCAAGTGTTAGAGCTCATTTATATTGGTCGCATATGGCTTGTGGGTTGATTTATTTGCCTTGTTTTCGTCGGTCAGTTATTGTTTGTCATTTGTTTTCGTTAGTTTATCGACCAAGGAATGAGCTCACAGGAATTACTCGCCTCCACCTGAGTGCCTTATCATTAATGTCAATGGGACAATTATGACTCCAATGAAAAAGTGTCTTCATATCGGAAATATCGTAATTTAGTATGATCTTTTCTACTTGACTATGTCGGCAACAGTACTCCGACATGCACAGATACAGGTTGTCATTTTATACGTGACTTAAATAAAGGATAATTCAAAAAAGAAAATGATAAATTAATTGAATATCGATACAAAACATTGCGTTGTTTCATCAGCAACTTTTTTTCATGATAGTTTTTATTTTCGTCGCTGAAAATAGTTCGTGAGTCAAAACTTTGAAAACGTTATCAGCTGAGGTGGTACGTAGGTTGGCCGCTTGGCATCGTGGCGTACTTCTATAAAAGCGAATGCCAAAAATAATTATCTGTTACTAAACTCTGGCTGGCGAGTTTTGTGTTTGTGAGTTCGAGGTGATTCACTTTTGTTTAGCATTCATACTACGGGTCATGACAGTCAAAACGTGATTATTTACAGTCATTAATTATTGTACTAATATTGTAAAGAGTAGCTCGGTCGTTGTTGTTAAGCAACTTTAGCAAGGGTCGGTCAAGGAATGGGTGACCAAAAAATTATTATATGCAGCTACTTCGTGCTTCAGAAGGCATGTTAAGCCGTTAGCCCCGGCTGCAATCCGCATTGGGCCAGCGTAGAGAGTCATGACCCTAAATAGATTAGACTTGATTGTTTATTTGCATAAGAAAGCTCTAAAACTACTGAATTGATTCCCCAAGTAATATAATTTTATATAAGTCCTTTAGGGTTTTCAACAATGCGATTTTATTTTATAATATTAAAGAGCATTTATGTTATATTTTTAGAACAGATCAGTAATAAAACTGGGGCCTATTTGGGGTTTACAACATTATTATAAACCTGATTAGCTCGTGTTAAAACGTTCTTAGTACCGAATTTTGCCATTTGGGCCCTTCGCCCATAACCTAACGAAGGCATATCATATGCGGGTGACATAGGCGAAGTCACTAAAGATAACTATTCGTTTCCTTTTTTAAGAATGGAAATTATTTTAAACTGAAAGTCCAGCTTTTTCAGTGGTAGTCAAAACTCCGCCCTTTTGTCGCCTACTTTTATAAGTGTACATATTAGTATTTAAAATTTAATCATTACAATGAGTTCTTTCATTTGATATAATGCACAAAACATAGGGATGACGATTGGGTAAAAAGCTATTTAGTTTGTTTTTACTTCAATTTAATTAAAAATAGCTTAGATCACAGGCATTAAAGTATCTCCTACGTCACAGTTTTGTAGAAAATGGACAAAAGCATGACTTCATGTGCCATTTTAACTGTCGTAATTTAAAAAGTGTAGATAAGTGCTGTAACAGACAGACGGACACGCAAGTGATCCTGTAAGATGTCTTATCTTTTCATTTTGATTCAAAAATGTATAAAACCCAGATAAATTTAAAACATAGATAAATAAAGCTTAAATATAATTTATCTTACTTTATAGAAATAAAGCGTAAATTTATATAGCGTAAGTTATTTGATGTAATTAAATAGTTTCAGATTAGATTTAAGCTTATTAATAAGTCATCCAACTTGAAATAGGGAATGTCAAATTGTCTCTAGTTAGTAAATTAATATAAGTTGGTGTTTCATTTGTGTTTAATAATCATTCTACTATTACATAACATGGACCGAAGCTAATGGGGTTGGAACTTCAAAGAGCTTACCCTAAATAGACGAGACGGTTAATAATTGGAAGATAATTTTTCCACCTACTAAATATGTCTATGTATACCACGTATTATTTATTAATGTTGAATAAGATATATACTATGTCTAATTTTGACTTATTATATTTTAATTTAGTCAAATATAATGAGATAAAGAAAAGTAAAAACAAAATATTATTTTTTATTTTTAACGGAACCTTAATACTCGTAGAATCACTTTATAGTCAATCCGTCCTCTATTTTCTCAAAACGCGTAAAGGTATCAAGCTCAAATTTATATCAAATACTCAGGTCTACTATTCCTTAGAGTTGTGAAAAAATCAAAATACTAAGCCAAAACTATAAAAAGATACAATCGTTTATGCCGCAAATTTTCGAAAGTCGCAAGGGAATCAAAATCTATATTGTGATTCCCGTGACCTCGGAATCTTAAAATTTGGTAGGAAGCAACGTCTCATAGTACAAATAAAGGAAAAAATTGAGAAAACCGTAAATTTTTAGTTACATCATCTATAAAAATATTTTTAAAACATACCAACAGGTTTGTGCGGAACCCTCGTTACGCGAGTCCGACTCGCTATTGGCCGGGTTTTTAAATACTTACTTTGTTTTGGCTATTACTTAGAATAAAGCGGTCGGTCCCTATCAAAAATATATATAATAAACGCTTGGTAACTTTCAGATCTCTTACGTATTACTTTTAGACCGTTTTCCAGATTACGTATAATCATCTGGAAAACGGCACTAGATACTAAAGTTAATGTATAATATTCAATTAAGTGGAATAATTAGTTTGTTGAAAGATATTGAGCAGAAAACATAGAGGCAATTATTTGTGTTAAGTAGTTAGAATATCAATAACTTGTTCAGATAAGAGTAACTGGTCTTCATAAAAATCTTAAGCTTACAAATTTGATGGATTGAAAACATTATTAAGTTACATTAATCTATATGTTGTACATATTTTATTGTATATAAAGTATTGTGACAGTTATTAATCTGGTTGTAACAAAGCTGTTAAAGGAACTAGTTAGGATCAGTAGCGGCGGGCTAATTGGAAACGCTTCTGAACGTATTTAATATTGGATCTCTCTTACAGATAGAACGGGAGCTGCGTTCTTGTTACTATTTATGATTATATTATTATATTAGGGGTTAAAGTGTGAAATTGACGTTTTTTGTAATAAGTTCCTTGAATTGACATAGAATCTTCATGGTTTCCGAAAGAAACTTTTTTCACCTGGTTTCTATGATGTTCTTTTCAAAAAATGTGAAACTTTTGAATATTGACTTTCAATTGTTTTTGTTATTCAATTTTCTTGATGAATATTGCGAAAATTCGAGTGATTTTTGAATACGAGTTCCGACGTGGAAGTAACGCGGCAGAAACAGCCCGCAATATCAATGTTGCGTTTGGAGAGGGGTCTGCTAATGAACGCACCGTGCGATTTGGCTTAAACGCTTTCATGATGGAAACTTCGACTTGAAAAAAAAAAATGAAAAATGAAAAATGTTTTATTTCATTAACAAAAAATATTAGCTTACAATATTGTGGTGAGATTCCCGGTAAGTTTATAATAAACCTGTATTGGGAAATCACCGCTCCTCCATTCAGTGTCTTCGTTGTAAATGAAAATAAAAATTAGCACAGATAAAGACAAATAATTCATAATAATTTGTATGAGTGTGTGTGTGTGTGTGTGTGGTGTGTGTGTGTGTGTGTGTGTGTGTGTGTGTGTGGTGTGTGTGTGTGTGTGTATGTGTGTGTGTGTGTGTTAGTGTGCGTGAGTGTGAGTCTTTAACGTCGAGAAAATGATACATGCCCAGTATTGTAGTCGATTTAAAAATTATTATTTAATGAGGTTTAAGAAGCTAAATATTTTGTTATTTATGTAATACATTTTAATAGATTTTCAGTATCTATATAACTTAGTGATTTAATCCAAGACATAACAGTTTTTTTGCAATCACAATAATTAAGGGGGTAGATATTAAGTTTTTTATTGACAATATTATATATATAGCCGGTTTGTGTTTCATATTGTTTAGCAGCAAATGCGGTTTTTACTAATTTATTGGCAATAACTTTATCTTTTCTCCTTCTATTCATGATACTCGAGTCATAAGCTACAGATTTATGCCGCTTAAGTAAAGAATAAAGAATATAGAGTTTTCTAACAGACAGGAGATCGGCATAAATGTATAGTTGTTCAGTAGGGAATCTGTATGGCAGAAAATACATAACCTTGAGCAATGCCCTTTGTGATCTTTCTATTTCCAAAAATTTTGTTTTTGTCGCTCCGCCCCAAACTGGAATACAATATATTAATATGGACTGTGCCAAAGCAACATATATTTTATTTAAAAGTTCTCTGTTTGCGATGTGTCTGAGCTTTTTGAAAATCCACATAAGTTTTCTTATTCTTCCTATAATCAGTTCCAAATGTAAGTGCCATGACAGATTCTGGTCTACTACGACTCCTAAATACTTAGTTGAACTCACCTTTTTAATATAGTTACATGAGCATTCCATATTTTGTGGGTTTCCACAGTTATGTATTTTAATATGAAAATTATCTCTAGGTTGAGTTCTTTTATTTTTTGTAAAACATATATAATTGGTTTTATCAACATTTAATGTGAGAAGATTTAGATTTAACCAGTATGCGATTGTACATAATCCCATTTCTGCTGTTTCTCTTACTTCATCCCATGATTCTCCAAAAAATACTATAGCTGTGTCATCTGCATAAGAAAAAATGTTTGCGTTATGAAATTTCAGGTTACAGAGTTCATTTATGTAAACCAAAAACAATGTTGGGCCTAAGACACTTCCCTGTGGGACACCATAAGTAATGTTGACTAATTCACTAGTGTAGTTTCCCAACTTAACCTGGTGTTTCCTACCCAGCATATAACTTGTCATAAGTTCAAGAGGAGTACCTCTGATTCCATATTGGCTTAGCCTGCGTATAAGAGTAGGAACCGAGACCGTGTCAAAGGCCTTTTTAAGGTCTAAAAATACTGTAAGACATTTCTTACCGTCATCTACATGTTTAACTATCAAAGATGTTATAGCTGTAACTGCATCCTCAGTCGATAAACCCTGTCTAAACCCATATTGCGAAGCACTCAAGATATTCAATTTGTCAAGGTAGCAAACCAGTCGAGTATTGATTAGTTTTTCTATAATTTTAGATAGGGTCGTCAAAACTGATATTGGTCGGTAGTTACTGACATTATCTTTATCACCACTCTTGTAAACAGGTGTTATAGTTGCTTGTTTTAGACTTGTAGGGAAAATACCTGTTTTGAAGCACTGATTAGCTAAATGGCAAATGATTGGTACAAGTAACTTGTGCGCTAGTTTTAAAAATCTAGAGGGAATATTATCCCACCCTGAGGAGCTATCGGATCGGAGACTCATAAGTACATTATATACTTCATTGTGATTTGTTTCTAGTAAAACGAATGATGTTAGTTGTGATGAAGAAATGAGTCCATTTGGCGGTATAATTGCATTTGGTTTACCATTAGAAAGGCTTTCATCTCTAAATAAGTTTGCATCTTCGTTATCAAAACGACAAATATTGATGGTTGCCATAATTTTTTCCGCCAAATCTTTCCCTATATTGCAAAAGTAATTATTGACTTTATTAATTGACTCGTGAGCTGTTGGCATTATTTTTAGTAAATTAGTATTAGGAATTCTTTTTTGTTTATGATTAGTTATATTATTTATACGTAACCATAAAGTTTTCGAGTCCTTTTTTGATTTTTCAAGTTGCTCTCTCTCATATCTTCGTTTAAGTTTTTTTATTAAATTGTTTAGGTAATTGCGGTATCTTCTATAGGTTATTTTAAGAATTTCATTTGTTGGGTCATAACGTAGATTTTTTTGTAGTTTATTTCTATTTTTAATGCACCTTAGAATTCCGGTCGAGATCCATGGCTTACTAATACGTTTACTGCTACTTATATTAGTTGTTTTAGTACTCGTTGCCAAAGACTCTTTTATTAACGATATTATTCTGTCAGTTAAGTAATTTGGATCACTGCATTCTAACAAAGAATTGATATGAGATGCTTTTAGAGTATTTAGAGCCTGGTCATAGTCAGTTGTTGTCTTAGTTTTCATAAATGACTTTTTAGTGTTTATTACATCAGAAATAATTGTGAGTACCATTGCGTGATCTGTAACAGAAGCATCTATAATAGCTATAAAGGCTGCTTTTCTATTAGTATCCATTTTCAACATAACATGGTCAAGACAGCTTTTTTCTCTGGTGGGTAATAAGTGACCAGGTAAGATACCATGCATGGCTGACATGTTGAGGTAATTGAAGCGGTTATCTCTTTCCTGGCAACTTTCATTATATTTTGGTATCAAGTTTATATTTATATCACCAGTCACAATTATGTTTTGATAAGTGTGCATGGCAAATAGATGGTCGTTAAGTAAATTAATAAATACATCGGCATTTTTGACTGATGGAGAGCGATATATACCCAAGATAACAAAATTATATATAGTAATCTGTAGGCATGAAGCATGTTGTAAGTTGATTTCCTTCACATCAGCGTCATGACAATTTTTTATATAGACTACTACTCCATCATTTTGATTAATATGGTTTGTCGAGACAAAAGCGTTGTAGTTTGTGATATGAGGAATGTTTTTATTAGGGTCTAATCTACATTCGGTTAAGATTATTATATCGCCATCAAAAGTAAGCAGTGTTGAAGTAACCCGAAAGTCGTCTATATTGCAATAGATGCTTCGTATATTTTGTGTAATGATAGATAGATCACAATTTCTCTTAACGTAATTTGGCACTTCACTTATATCACAATCAACAGCTTGTGCAATTTCAACACTATCTATTTCTTTATAATTTTGTGAAAATATATCCATAGTAGATCAAATAAGTAGTGGTCTTAAGTCTTAATTGACTCGTGTTAGGTAAACTAGTATTACATATGGTACAAGTAACATTTGTGATACAAGTAATGTATTTAGTTTTAATGGTAGTTTTAGGCAATATCCTATTTATGTAACATTTCCATATAGCGTATGAATTTTTATTGGCATGATTTATTTTAATTGAGCATGTGTGAGTGTGTTCTGAATGTATGTGTATATTTATAACATAACTTAAGTATACAAAGTAGCAAAAAATAATAGAATTAATTATGTAAGAAGAATGAACTAGTCAGGATCCCTGCAGAAGATGTTGAACTTGCGCCTCATTTTTGATAAGAATTATTGGTGTGTTCTCTTCTTTTCTCACATACACCTTGCCAAAACTAGTCCAGCAGAACTTATAAGATTTCGACTTAGCCAAGTCTCTAGCCAGGAAGAACAAGCGAGTTCCCTTAGCAGTGAGCTGTTCTGTAACAAATATTGGTGTATCTTCATTTTTGGTGAGTCCTATGTGTTTGGCACATAATTTGTTATCCCTGTGCCTTGACTTGAAGAATGAGCCACGAGGAAGACCGCCCACACAGGTGAATAAAGATGAATTAATAGAAATGGTGGAAGCCACTCCTAGTCAAACTACCTAGGAATTAGCAGCATGGTTTAACGTTACCTTACCCACAATATTGACACATTTTCGTCAAATCAATAATATAAAAAAATACGAAAAATGGGTGCCTCATGATTTGACTGATCTGCAGAAAGAAATGCGTGTTGAAACTTGTGTTGCCTTGTTGAATCGGTACAAAAATGAAGGAATGTGGTCTCAGCATGGTAGTATTTACTATAGTTTTCTCCGATTTGGTCAAGCAATAACGGCAATGTCTATTGTGCCGAACTCCGAACAATGTTGGCAAAACTAGGAGTAAAACAGCCCCGACTCATCAATCGATGTTCACCATTATTGCTCCATGACAACGCGAGGCCTCATACAGAACGAGAAACCGTTTTGACCCTTCAGGAACTGCAGTTAGAAACCATTGGGCATCCTCTGTATTTACCAAACCGTGCTCCAACGGACAATCATGTTTTTCGTGATTTGAACAACGTTGCAAGAATTTTTCTTCCCAGGAGGCAGTACTAAATGCATTCACACAATTTGTGCAGTCTAGATCCTCAGAGTTCTATCGCAAAAGTAGATGGTAGCAATATATAGATAATAATGGTAACTAATTTAAATAAAATTTTGTTAAAAATTAAAATATAAACAATTTTGATTTTCAGTACAAATCGGTAATTTCTTACTTTAACCCCTATTATTTATTAATTCTCGTTCACAATGCTTCATTTATATATGGTTTAAGATATTTATTTTAGTTCATAAGAATTCAACATTCACTTACATGAGTCATATAAATATAATTTTCAAAAATATACATCGTTGAGCTTACATTTTCACTAAGTACACACAAAAACAAAAATAACACCCATTGAATAACATTATTAAATGATGAAGGTAGTTTTAGTCTCATACACAAACCTAAGGAAAACACTGATACGAGCATTATCTTAAAATTAAAAAAGGGACTAAATTTCCGTTTTAGTGTTGATGATACGCGAGGATATTAAAACTAAAAAACATACAAATTTTTATAAAGAGAAAGGTTGGCATATACCACCAGCTTGGGATCCAGTAATTAGTCAAATAAAATCTCAATTCAGATCACACATTGCAAAACCAAAAGATACAGTTAGTACTTAAAGTACCATTATACCTACTTAAAGAAAAAGAAACAACAAAAATATTGGAGAAAATGTCTTGTATTAAAGATGCTTACCAAATATCGATATTATGAATATCTTCAATAAAAATTTTAAAATTTTGGTTTTGAAAATAATATGGCATTTAAAAGAAAAAAATGTTGCCACGTTGCGTGTTGCCACTTCTGGCCCTTACGACTTTTTGGAGCCGGTTTGTCAATCCACCCATGATGTCTTAAATATCCTCTACCGCAGCCGTTTTTAGCTCTCCTGTAGTTGGGATTGGTATTCTTGCTCAGACTCGGTTTTAAGGTTTTCAAATGTGCTCTATTGGGTTAAGATCGGGACTGCGTGCATGGTAAAACTGTCCATGATAAAACTTAAATCCCGACCTCAATAAAGTACTCACGGACGGATCTTGCGGTATGGCAACGTGCATTGTCATGCATTAATCTGAAGTTGTCACCAATGACCGGAGTGAAAAGAATGACATGGTCTTGAAGAACTTCTTCCACGTATCTTTGAGCGTTTACACTTCCTCTATCGAACACAACAAGATCGGTACGAGTCACAAAAGACATACCTCCCCATACCATTATGGAACCTACCTGGTAAACTGCTATTTCAGTTATAGCGCATAGAGCAGACCTCTAATTTTGACGCCTGTAGACACGCTGACGTTCATCTGGGCCTCTTAAGGTCATTCTAATCTCATCTGAGAACATTTTTCCATTTTCACATTTATTGTGCCTGTGAATGATATTTAAATTTTAAAAATATGTATTTGTGATATGGGGTGTAAATGTATTATAAAATGTTTTAAAAATACACTCACACGTTTTTGAATTGTGAATGTGTCCAATAGTATTGTTTTAAAGGTAGCTTTATTCTTAATTAAAAAGACAATCAACATATTTGCCTAATGTGAACACGGAACCTGCAGAGAATTCGAAACGTGAATAAAACTAAACACAAACACGATGAAACCATTTCAAATTAATTTCATTTATAAACATTAATATTTAAGAAGGAAATTTATTGTGATTTTTCTTTAAATTAATGTCTACTTAAAATATATGATGATGTATTTACATTACGAGAATCAACTCCCGTGCTATCAGTAACCACCATTATTTACTCGGGGCGATATTAGACAAGTTGTCGTGGCGGCCCATTCGGTGCTAACGACTACTAAACTATATTAATAATCATTATTAACCTGCCAGCGACATCTAGCGGGGGGTAAGGGAGTAAAACGATGATACTCGCTACATTGGATAACATACACTGCTGCCATCGTATTCAAAATCATCGTATTTAAAAATGAATATTAAACGAGTTCTGTAATATTGTTTATATTATTACTATTCGGTAAATAAAAACTTAGATTTCGTACCTTTTCTTAAAAAAAAATGTTACACATCTTTCCTATAGATACAATCACATTTGGGAAACAAGTCACACTCTTTTGGCATGGGAATTGATAGGCATGTAGGTGTTGGGTCTCGCAGCAACTTACTTGATTCCAGACCCTTCTCCCTACCGTTTTTTTATTTTATCAGATAGGCCAGCCATGCTGTTACCTATCTTATGATCGACTTATGCGCCCTTCGCAAATAAAACGCACTAATTAATGTGTAATCAAGGTCCTCTAAAAATTATTGATATATATAAAAGTTAATGTTTCTAACTTTATTTGTTTGTAGGTGGGTAATCTTCGGAATACTTATCCGATCACTTATATTATTTCACCTATGAAAAACTAAATCATACGCGAGTGACATAGAATAATTTACGCGGGCTATAAGTCGCGGGTAAACTGGTAATTTTAATGTAATGGAATAAAATAAGAAGAGCAACGCAAATTTCTCTTTATTAATCCACGAATCTTAACGTCTCCTGGCTCAATAGATAACAAATGTCCATTATTGCGATATACTTTGATTTGTCAAAGCAGATGAATTTAATAAGACGCATTATGGCCGACACTGGTGTTACTTTTTGAAGGCACCCGTTTGAAGAAGCTCTTTATTAATTTCGCACATAATAACTTGGAACTTTGGTACAGGAGACAGGTTATCATTTTTAAATCAACATTGATTTTTTTGAGCTATATTTGATGTGTGGCAATATTTTTGATTTATTATTTTAAGTTTTCATGGTTATTTACCAATAGAAATAATATCGGGAACTCAATAAAAACAAGGTACATGATAGCAATCATTTTAATATTTTTTCATTAAAATTTTCACAAAATTATTGAAAATGTTTTGGTCTTAACTAATAAGTTATCAACCTATGACTATAATAATACCCACTGAAAACAATTTGAATAACTTCTGTTTAAGATGTTTTAATATCTCCTACATACTTAAAAAGTCCACTTGGTCCCTGGCACCCTGAGATGGGATTTAAACCCATGACCTTTCACAATCCGGGCGGCTGCTCTAACAACTGAGCTACCCAGGGACCTAACAGGATCAACGAATCTTTCAAGCACTTGTTTCTTTTTCGCTTCAATGTTCAAGCAATCCACTCAAATAGCCGAAAGAAGTATTTTTACAAATATTTAAACTTTCGATAAAGATGAAAATTTTGTTCTAATTATTATATTTGATCAGTTTCAAAAATTATTCAAATACCTCCTAAATTATTGTATTTAATGTTACAACTGTTACAAAAAAAAAGATGTATCTCTATACTTACAATAGTTTGTTGCGAACAAATAACAAATCCTTAATAAATTATAAATTCTGAAGATTAGCATATTCTAGAAAATTTATTTTTTCATTAAATTTTGTTCATTAAATTTTAATTAGTCATAGGAAGAAATTAAGTTTTAAAATAATTACTATGTTGTAAAATATCTTAATATGAAGGAAATATTTCCAATAAACAACTTAATAGTGTAGACATAATATTTTTAAAAAATAGAGTAATTTAATAACTCTTTAAAAATGTCGGTCTCCTAGACTATATCAGACGATACTCCCTAAACAGGGCAGCTATTGTATGTTTTTTTTTGCGTTCACACAATGATCGCGATCACTGGAATGAACTGCTCAGTCCAATTCGTATATCTATTGCCAGTTTATTGGTACTTTATTGTGTAACGACTTTATTAAGGGTACTTCAAAGTAAATATGATTTTATTGTAATATTACTTTTATTATATTCCATATTGTATCGTACTTAATTGATTTTTAAGCAATAAGATTACCTACATATTTCTTCTAATATGTTTTTCAACTTTTCACAATATTAGTTGCTATAGCACGTATTACGTATGGGTAATGATGGTGCTTTCATAGTCAATAGTTTTCTTTATTCTAAAAAGGTAGCAAAATGTGTTGGGATAAATTTAAGATCAGTATTTCGACGATTATCTTCTTCAAACAAATAAATGAAGTAAGAAACCACCTCTTTATTATATTAGTATAAATTTTACGACGAAATTCCTACGATTGGTTTGATTTTGATTTCATAGTAGTATCTCTAACATACAATGGGGCTATTTTGTTTGTTAAGTTGCCTTTTCACTTTCGTCTTTAATTCCATTTATGACCACCCAGTCAAAAAATGTGCCAACGATTTCCCCGGTAGCTAGTTTTGCCAAAAAAAGAGTTATACAAAAGAACAATTTCTTACTATTACACAATACATGCAAAGTAGGCACCAACATAAAAACCTTTTATCTATTCTCATTGTGAATACATAATTATGTTTTTTTATTACCTCTTAGAATGGGTTGGCGTAATCTATATATAAAAGGCTTAACATTTAGTTTAGTGATAGAAGCTTTACTTTTTGTACTTAAGGATTTGTCGCCATAACATATTGTAAAAAAATCCCTGGTACTATATCCTTTAGCCGGTCTGAAAGCGGTAAACTAAAAAGTTAGCGAAAGGATTTTTGCGGTTTTTGTCAACGAACGGACTAACTTGCAATGAAGGTTTAGGTGTATTCATTAAGACTGAATAATAATTAACTGATGTATGGTACAACAGTGGTGAAAAAAAAAATATACCGATTGGAAGCACACTGTGAAGTAGAAGTTCGCATTTCAAACCTACTTATTGAATATAAAGGTTTTCATTTTCAAATAATAACTTTTGGATATTATCTAGACCATAGATTTTGTGTATAGTCAAGCAAAACTCGACGGTGTTGTATTATTTTATTAGAAAGTTCCTTATGGACCAAAGTATTTGTCAAGAAATGTCAAATAAGTCCAACTCGATGGGGTCGATTCCTTTAATTACAATTTACAGATCAGCTCCGTTGCATATCAATATTCCCGACTCTAAACCGACTCTAAAATCGGCAAGTTTGTCAAAGACTCAAAATTTCACAAACACTAACTAACTAACCGGCGAAGGTTAAAGTCTTGTAAAACATCGATTTATGAATCTTTGTTCAAATCAGATTTAATTATAGATATAGAAACTCTTTTAGTATAGTTTTTGTGAACGACTAATGGCGTGAAGATATTAAAATAGTATTAAAATTAGGATTGAAAGCTCCTGATTTTCTTTATTCGCGCTCTAAATCACAAACCTTTAAGGGAATAAAAGATACAGTCACTAACGCAGGTTCTTTACTTATGTGTAATACATAAAAATTCTTCACAAATAGTTTATTACACACGCAAATTACCACACGCAGTGCTATACACTCTATGAATATTTATGGGTCACTACTCTGCACACACTTTGTCAAGGAGTTTGTGACTTATAGTTTATTTCGTCGAATTTGCAAGTGTTTTTATGATAATGTTTATATTGTTAGCACACACATTCACACACAAACTCATACAAACACACAATTTTTTTCAGTATTTAGTACAATAAAACAGTAGCAACACATAAAAAACAAGCTCTTAAAATAAATAGCAGGGGTTTTAACTCTTAGTTTATTGTTAACGTTAAAAACCCTTTAATAAGGGTTGCGGGATAATAGTAACAATTTTCAACTTTAATACAATAGTTTAGAGATTAAAATTGTTAACGAAATCTTTTCATCGGTTAGTGTTTTCTAAAATAATACGAGCATTGTGAAATTGTCCAAGTTCATTGTTGGCATACGCTTAACTGACAAGCTGACTGTATATTTTTTTTATTTCCTTCTCTCTGAAATTACTCTGGAATCGGTCTATGTGATCTCAGTAGGTACTTACTTTCTGATTACCCTCCAGGGTATAAACTAACTCACATTTATCTCTCAATTTTAATAATCTTCTAGAAATATATATACTCGATTCCGTGCGTTTGACAATTTTGTATCATGTATATACAATGTTTAACCTTATGTATTGAAATTGATGTTATATGTTTTAAGCTTCATAATCAAGTTCGAGAACTAGTAAATATCTTGTTAAATTTGCCTTCTTTTAACCCAAAATTGTCGTTAGTCACCAACACGGCTTAATTTTTCTGGTGTACATAGAAACTAAATTTCATGAAAATTGGCATTTGTCCAAGTTGTGACCTAAAAGTGTTTGTAATACATTTTTTACACAAAACAGATCTATCTGACCTATTTATTTTTTAAGATAATACTTTTTATGTCGCTAGCTCATAAATATTTTAAAATCTTAAAAAAAACAATATTATATGTGTAAAAATGCACTAAATAGTTTAGTTGTTTCTGTATGAATAATTCGAACTAAATTCTAGGAATATAAATAAAAACAAGTTTTTTTTATTTTCATTTACAGCGTAGTATTTTACACAAGGCTACGTTTTAATTATACTGCCATAAACTAATGATTAACGCACATAACAAGGATCGATATAGAAAACGAACGCTTCCCTCTCTTTCTTGAAAATAAAAGTTTAAACACCGAGCATAAAATAGTTTAAAAAATCTCAACTCTTTATGGCAAAAATATGAGTTTAGTTTTCCTTAATTGTAAAATATAATTCTTGGAAAATTCTTATAAAGCTAACATATAAGTAATCGGTAGCGGGTGGGTTTCCTGGATAGAGGGAGTTCAGAATTTAATATTGGCAGCGCGCGGGTTAAGGCGACGTGCAAATAGAACGCTATGAGACCGCACCCCCGCGCTCTAAAGGAGAAGCATATTCGGATTAAAGAATTATCACAAACAAATCTACAAATATACTAAATATGAAAATCATAGATGCAAAAAAAAGAATTAATAAAAAATTATACTTTCAGAAAAGTACAAGTGAAATAAAATAAATAAATCAAAATCAAAATTATTTATTCAGTCTAGGCTGTTACAAGCACTTGTAAAAGTCGAGAGCTACGCCATCGGTTCATAAATCTACGGCGGGAGACCTTGTACCGAGAAGAACCGGCAAGAAACTCGGCAAGGGCTGCTTTTTTCTCCCTGTTTTATTTCATACAGAGCGTCAAGATTGGAAATTGACTTCATTAAAATTTGAAGTCACTTTCCATTACAATATTACGAACGAAATCAAAACGAACGATCTGAACATAAAGCTAAATTTAGCTTTCGCATATGCTTATATAAAAATAAATATATTACGAACGAAATCAAAACGAACGATCTGAACATAAAGCTAAATTTATCTTTCGCATACGCTTTTATAAAAATAAATATTGATTATTTGTTTGTTATATGTTTTGAAAAATTCGAGACACAACGAAAGCATAGATTAATTTTCCAGCTTTAATCCAGCTAAAATTCTTATGGAGATTACAATTTAACAATTTAAAGTTACTTTTTTTTACTGATAATGAACGAACATAGAATGAGTTAGCTACTCACTGTTTATAATCTCATGCAAATCATAAGAGCCGACTGTGACTTGACTGAAATTTGTTAAAATACATTCTTTTTCTATAAAAAACCTTATAATTTTTCACAAATTTCTTAACTGAAATGCTAAGCGATTACTCTTGTATAAAAATGACGTTTCATTTTTTATTTAAACAAATATCTAATAAGTGCTTGGCCTTAATCGTGTGTCTGCGGATATTTTTACAAACGTTATTACGGCGGTGGTGCGAGCGCGGGGAGCGGGGCGCGGGGGCGCGGGGCGGGCGTGCCGGTCGGCTTTAGCTTTCTTTATTAAATTGTCGTTTAGGGGGTCGCGCATTAACCGAGCCTTCGGACTAGGACACATTGGTGTACTTAACACAGTACGAAGTACGCATAATGAATTAAACAGTGACAAATTTTATAATCTCGCTTACGCTGTGGTTAGCCCGTTCTATTGCAGAAGTTAGGCAACTTCCGCGAAGGCTGATATCCGAATGGGTGACCGAAAATTCATTATCTTGAGCTCCTCCGTGGTACTGAAGAAACTTACATACTTTCTGAAAAACTTGACTATGCCTGCGTGGTGGGTTTTGATAATTTTCCTTATTTTATTCCATTTATAAGTAAGGCTTGTGTCCCAACAGAGCGGACATCATTAAAACGCAGCGCTGTCACACCATAGAGGTTCAAATAAAACCTACTTCAAAATGTAATTAAGGTAAATATCTATATTAATATTTTAAACTGAAGAGTTTGTTTGTTTGAACGCGCTAATCTCAGGAACTACTGGTTCGAATTGAAAAATTATTTTTGTGTTGAATAGACCATGGCTATATAACATCACGCTGCAACTATTAGGAGCGAAGAAATAATGGAAAACGCGGACGAAGTCGCTGGCGGCCACTAGTATAGAGATATAACTGAGCCATCGAGGATTGGACACGTGGTAAAAGTTTAGTATTTGCAATAAGAGCCTGAGTCACATGTCTGTACGAAGAATATTTGTGTTAAAAATTCAATACAAACCTATTAAATTAATATTTTATTAAATCTTACAAAAAGCTCTTTGGTGTAGAAATGGAGTTAAGGTAAAAATTGGGATAAAAGTTTACACATACTGTACTATAGTTTGAAACAAGAAGCGAAGGGGGTGCATGATGGGGTAGCGAAGGGAATTAACCAAAATACAGCATAATTACTATGTTTATAATTATTAATAATTTATGACATGTTATATCGTCAATATTAGTATGATTCGATTCAGTCTTTGGAAAATCAATTATCACTTTGTTTAATAATTTAATAGGAATATTATGAAAAATCATCTATGCCCCATACTATTGGGCATGATGGGGTAATGAAATCGATGATGCTAATTATTCTGACATAATAAACAAATGTGTACTCCACATTATCATTGTCCACGCCAACACAAGTATTGTGAGCCCGACGTCAACAGAGCTGACAGGCCACCCAAGGTTCTGACGATGTCAAAAAATTGTGGTTTTCATCATTACAAAATAAGCAAATGGCATCTTCATCGTTGGTCTTTTGTGTTTTTACTGAGTGTTGTTTATTTTCTGTTTTTAGCATTCCTTTTGAGGCCCTATCATGCCCCACTCTTGCCTCAAAAGGAAACTTTTAACAAAAAGAATTCACTGATAAAATGTTTGACTGATAGATACAATTTATATGTAATATATTAATATTGGTGATTCTATTTGCTTTGAGGTCTGGTTTCTACCTTGCCAAAGAATCAGTCTGGCCATTCAAAGAGGCATCTTACCTATCGGCAATGATTTAGGGGATTTTTTTTACCTGGTATAGTTTTTTATTTAATCATAACCGAATAACGTTTTAATGATAATTTATCAAAACACTAGTGTCTAACAAAATTATCCAATAGGTTAGTTTCGGTATTTAAAAATATGGTTCGAGTCTCTGTATGCAACCTTATGCGCGGTATCTACTGGTGTTTGCTCACGTGGGTAAATTGCGGTACTGTCAGTCAACAGCGCAGTTCCACAGCATGAATGGTTACAATAAATTTAATTATAATACAATATTTACAGGCGTTTTATTTATTTATAAAGTACCTGACGAATAATTTTTCTTTCTTTTGATATTACGGGTGTTTTAATTTAGGCTGTGGTTTGTTTGAAAAAAATTAAATATTTTTTTGTTGTGTTTAATATTTTTTCCGTTTTCTCTTTCCGAATATTTTTCGTAGCTCGAAAATATGAAATTTAATTAACCGAATTGCTCCAACCGTTCTTGAGTTTTGTTTGTCTATGAAATAAAATGAAAGGTTTCGTGTAGCTCAATTGATAGAGCAGTCGCGTGAATCGCGAAAGATTATGGATTCCAATTCCATCTTGAGTATCCGTAGCAAACCCCTAACTCCCTCGCCATGGCTCTAGTATTAGGACACGACATCTAAGCGATAAATTCATAACCTCTTTACTAGCAAATTAGTTTTATGCAACTCCCGACTCTAGTAGGTACCTAATATTAGTTTCTGAAAGTTAATTATATAGGATATTCCTTTAACATAAATATAAATTAACTTAACTTTTCAATATAACTACGTGAAAATTGATCAAATATATTAATAGATAGGTAATTATCGTAAAAAACAAGGTTGACAATCCCTTTTTAAAAGCTACTTTAAAATACAGTACCTTCCCACTGCGCCCTCTACCGCCATCAACATAAACAAGGTAACGAGTTTGTGCGTTTTTCGTTTCGAGGCATTGAATAAGGCAACTTTGTAATTAAAAATGTTCCTGCTCTCAACAGTTTATTTGGGCACGACTTAATTGAGTTTTGTACCGTACGATTCAGTTTTCTTGACAAGGACTAAATAAATACCGTGCTTGGGTGTATTAAAATTGTTGATTTGAAGAATAAAAATATCGCCTATATTTGGATAGAATACACCTATAATACTTTTAAACTTTTTTTTAAATTATTTATTAGTGATACAAGAGAAAAGTAAAGATAACATTCATTAGTAAAATTATAATTTACTTGCTAATAAAATAAATGCAGAAATTAGTACGCTTAAAATACAGAAGAATATTGAACTTAAGTATTTTTTTACAATATTTCATTTTTTTTAACCTTTTTATGGTGTATATCTGTATATTATTATTAATGTAAAAATATTATTTATTATTAAAGTTTCATCAACATTTATAAAAACTGCAGACTCGTATGCCATCTATGAACAACGTCAGTCAACAAAAATGAATCCACTCTCCGCTAGATGGATTTAAAAAGCACAATATAGCATAGCAGCTTATATGCATGAACTTCGAGCTTTCGGTACTAAAAAGCGCTTTTGTCGAGAAGTAACTGTTTATAACTTACACGATAGATGCCGCTATAGTTCCTCTTTAAAATAACCGTAATAAAAAAATAATCGTTATAAAATAAATTGTAGTTAAATTATAATACACTAGCTATTTTCCCGTGACTTCACCCGTGTAGATTATAGCTTATGTCATCCGCGTAGCTTCTCGTTGGTAAAAATTAAAATAGGTTTGGAGCAACAAATTCAAATTTAAATAAATAAAAATCAATATCATTGATTATTAGGTTCGCAAATTTACGGCGGAATACTTTATATTGAAAAGAACCGGTAAGAAACTCAGTAGCGTCTGCTTTAAAATATTTTTTGTATGTGTTAATTTAATTTACTACGGAAATGCTTGTGCTACTGTTATAGCATCATAATATAGCTTAACTTATAGTTTGTAAAGTGAAAAATTAGTTGTGTTAATCTTATAGAAAAATTCAATAATTAATTTAAATTTTACAGATTAAACAGTAAAAAATATATTATCGTTCATTTAGAACCTATTATCATTAATAAATGATTTTTAAAGAACAAAGTAGTAGTTAAATATTTGCGATTGGCCAAACACTTTTTTTTTAAATAAAATACATAATATTGCTTAATTTATGTTTTTTCACTAACTTTTCATTTCCTAATAATGTATCTAACAAGAAATTTAATCTAACCTTTTCAACAAAATTCGTTGGATAAAAAGAGCACTCACGTTAATACGGTGGTTACATAAAAACCTCTTTATAAGGCCCAATAAGGGAATCCAATAAGGCGCGGGGGCGGGACGGAGGGGCAGCGGGGGGAACAGTAAACCCTCATATCTCCAGCAATTACGACAAAACAAATGAGAGCTAACGAAATTCACCTCCGAGAGAGATCCGACAGCGGACTAGGGCTGCAATAGAGTAGATTTAGTTGTATTTTATTTTTTATAAAATAACACTGAATTTTAAATTAAAAAGAAAAACAAGCCAAGTGCAAGTCTGCACGAAGGATTCGTAATCTATTACATATAAAAAACGCAAAAAAAAACGTTTGTTTAATGGGAGCTTCCTCAAATATTTGTTTTAGTGTTTGTTATTAAAGCGGCAATACAAATCTGTGAAAATTTCCACTGTCTAGCTATTACAATTCATGAGATACAGCCTGGTGAAGAACGAGCAGATAAAACGGACGGACAGCTGAGTCTTAGTAAATGAAGGCATTTTTATCAAATAATATGTTAGTTAGAGCAAAAATTTAAAAAGGTCTTTTATCCTTACATTGTTTTAATTTGAATTAATTATTTTAAGGATAAATAAAAGTCTCCACTGCTTCACTGCCAATCTCTGTTCGCGCCCGAATGCCAAAGGGCTGTGTCGGGTGTTTTAGGGTTTTTTCAGCGGCTTTTGACTTGCAAATTGTTACCGCGCCGCGCCGTCGCCCGAGGCTGCCCGTAATTAAAAATCAGACGCGATTGCAGCGCTTCAAGCGGTGAGTAGCAGAACTATATATGTAATCATTGTAGTTTATGCAAAAAAGCTTATCTTCAATAAAAACAGTTGTTTCAAATAGTGTATTAAAACACAAAATTGGAATAAACTACCGTAGAGCTTGTGAGAATATTCAAACAGTTCAAAATTTTATTCTTAATGTTTTTCCTTCACGACCCTAGATGGCACCAAATCGTCATTGGTGAAAAAATTCTCAATGCTAACAATGAAATATTTCCCCTTTCTAATATTAGTACAGATTTTTTCTTTACAATTTAAGTTGATATAGATATGTACCTATATAAAATTCTAATATTATAGAGACATCGTCACTATTATTTTTTACTGATTATCACACTTATAATAATACTTTATTTGTTAATATTCTGATAATAATATAAATCTATAATAATACATACAAATATAAATTACCTTCTAATTTATTACTCGGTTAAAATATCTTTCAAACCGCTCACAAAATCACTTTCATAATTTTCATTCCTTTTCTTGATAAAAACAAACTCTAAATTAATGCAGCAGTGATTTTTATTAATTGCGTTCATTAATTAGAGCCGCATGTTTGATGTTAATGCTTACATCACGTGATTCCAGCAATGTTCACTAATTGTCGGAGCTATGCTCTTGTAGTCCAAGAGACATGGTGCCGACGGAAAACAGAAATGTCATCATAATAGCTCTTCAATTTAAATTTATGGTATTTTTAGTGTTTATTAACAATTAGTATATTTAAGTAATATTTAATTAGTGTAGCTCGGTAGCGTAGTGAATAATCTTTGTTATTAAGCAACTTTCGCAGGGATAACGGGATGGGTGACCGAAAAATTATTTTCTCGAGCTACTCCATGCTTTGGAAGGCATTTACAATAACGATATTCTGCGTTGAATGATAATTTACAATAATGATAAGTAGTTTTATTGTGGAATGCGACCGATAGCGTAGCGATAAGTAAAATGCTACTTTTAATTTTTTATCAAAAATAAAATTAAAAATATATTTTTTATGATATAAAACAATGTAACGTTTTTATAGCCTATTGCTAAGGTCTATAAGCTCTGCTTCCCGATTACAAGATATTTTATTATCGTCAGTCATTTACTCCGTTACTATAAAAACTTAATCCAATAAAATATCCAATCACTGTTACAATTTAATTGTTTACTCGTCTAAAATCATAGATATAACTATAGTTATAGTCATGTAGATGAGTACCCAAAAAGGTTGTTTTTATTAAGTACAATATAATAATACAAATAGGCTTATTTAAGCGCCTTTTTGATTAATATGATATTAATAATTTGGTGCATGTAAGAGGATAAATCTATACTGATAATGTAAAGAGAAAAGATTTTATTGTATATGTTACGATCAAAGACCGAAACCGCTCATTGAGCGGAAAAATAACTCACAACGTGTTATGTTCGGTGTAAAACAACCACAACGCAAAATTCATGTTATAGCTCTAATGAAAACGCTCACAACGCGTAAATACATAGCAAAATTCGTGTCTTTACTAATATTATTCGATCTCAACGCGCTGTAGCTTTAAAGAAAAATCATAAACCATTGTGTTTTCAATAAGTTATCACTTAACGAGTCAATTTTTTTAAATGGGATCATTTTATATGTAAAAATAACAAATTTGTTTTTAATGCCACAAATTTTTGAACGTTATATTTAATAATGGCAAATACATATGAGCAGTGATATCAGTATTTTTACACCAAAAATGCATTAATACATTTTACATAGGGAAAAAATAATTTTCTAAGGACATCTTCCATAACATTTGAGACCAGTAGGATCCACATCGTAAAGCACTGTGTTTCATAATTAAATATAGTTAAAGAAAAGCCATAAAGCGTTTTCATGGCTTTTCTTCATTGCCACACCACAACGCGTTGAGCTCGAATAGCATGTCAGTCACGACATAAATTTCACGTTGTGGCTGTTTTACTATGACCACAACGCGTTACGCGTCGTGTCTTTGAGCGTAACATATGCATCAAATAGTTTCCGAAAGTACTAACTAGTAAATTATAAAGTGATTAAATAATAAAATCGATTACGAAAAAAAAATGGATTAAAAATGGGTTTAAATTAATCTCACAGTGAACAGATTTTATTTTGTTTAAAAAGTAATAATGAACATGAATGTCCCTTGGACTATTTTATAACAGTTATTACGTCTAGTATTAATCGTTGTGATTCAGTTAGTGACGGTGAATGCAAATAAATTAAGTACTGGACAAATTGTAACGACTTATGACCACCTTAAGCCCGAGAATAAATATCATTCCACTCACGCCATCGGTCACGAGTTCAACCCTCGTACGATGACTGAAAGTCAAAATTTTCAATGTAAAACGTAAACATAGTCGGCTAATAATCTGTCTCGTTCGATTTTTAAAATACCGTAGATTTAGGTTGGGTTTGGTTATAATAATTCTAGCTAGGACAATATTTGTAATCTAACTTTGACATACTTACATTGAAATTTATTTTATATCTTTCTTTGAAAAAAAAAAATACAAATAGTTCTAGAAGTAGTAAAGTCTTGTCAAAAGAAAAACAAACAAAATACACGAACAAACTTAGATAAATAATTTATTAGAATATGTTTGACAAGTTTATCCAATTAAACAATAATTTGTTGATAATAAGTTTAAAAGTAGATTAATTAAAAAAATGCGTTATATGTTAAAGTCTGTATATTAGTACAATAAATCTTAGTCCTTCGACAGTGTATTCATTTGGAATATTTTAATAGCAATGCCATAAATACTTGTAATTCAGTTGTTGAAGCACTACGAGTTTTCGTAGAAACTTCGTAGTTGCTACGAATGTTGTAAGATATCAAATGTATGTTTAAATTGTGGATTAATTACATACAAAAGACATGATGTAAATTGAAATCAAATTGTTTTTGATAAATAACGTACGTTTAATCATATGAGGTACTTAATAATTTTTACATAGATTATTAGAATACTAACTTTTTACGCTAGATCAGTACCAACATCTAAATAAGATTTATTTAGATCTTCTTCTTTTGCCTAAATTAAAAGTTTGTCTAATTTTTTTCGAGGCAGCCTCGCAATGTTCATTGAAGTCAATAGCTGTACTTTAGGTTTTGTTATAAGAATGGCATCACATTTTAATAGCGTGGCTGTTAGTAAAGTTTAAAGTATAATTCCAAAGCCTCCCAATTGATATACATTTGTATACTTTATATTAGAAACAATATTAACAATTATTTAAACATAGTCATGTACACAATTTTAATACTAGAAACAATGATAAATGCGTTTTGCTGTCATGATGTCAATTTTAAATTTACCATTGCCTTAATTTGAAACCCATATTAAGAATTGTCTACTCAGTAAAGGATATTATAGTATTAATGAATATTTAAACGACAAAATCTGCTTGGTTGCTTGGCTTATTTTTATGTTTATTAAATTATTTATCGGTGAGTTTGTTTGACTAGACATGTGGTTCAATTGACAAAAATACTGTTTTACTTTTATATTTTTTCATATTGTAATGGAAAGTGAATTCATATTTTAATGAAGTCATTTTTCAATCTTGACGCTCTGTATGAAATAAGACAGGGAGAAAAAAGCAGCTCTTGCTGAGTTTCTTGCCGGTTCTTCTCGGTACAAGATCGTAGCTTTCAAATTTCTCAAGTGCTTGTACCTAGATTGAAAAAATAGTTTTTATTTGATTTTTTCTATTATTGTATTGCTAATATTTGATTTTATTATTAGATTATTATTTTTAATTGATGTGACCTATATTTTTGACATTTTTTTAATATTTGATCGTAAAAATTCCAACATTTAAATTCAATTTATTGTTTTATTATAATATAATCTTGTAACCGTTTTGGATGGAAACATCTGTTAGCTTTTAAGACTTGTTTGTAATAAGTAAACAGCACATTAGGCTATACAAAACTGTCAATTTGCCCCACTTGATGTTAAACCCTAATACATTGTCGGTAGAGTTCAAAATCAATTAAGGATATTTGATTGTGGTAGTCTGATGTGAAGCCGTGTGTCTCATTCTTTCGTATCTTTTACGCGGCCTCCGCTGAAAAAAGTTGTGTTAATAGATTTCTTCGAACTTTCTTTGACTCTTGAAAGCAATCTCCATGTTAATTCTAATCCAATCCAATCACGATCTCAATTTCCATCAAATATAAGCTCGTACTTTTGGAAAATATACTCAATACTTACCTACTCAGTGTCAATTAGTCCATTCAATGACCACGCAATATTGAGCAAATTGGCGCTAGTGTACCAAATCAAGAGTACGTAACGTCACAATTGTAATATCAATTGATCGCGAACCCGTTCGAGAGTGTGCATGCTGGCGTTGTATGTTGAAGAAGAGAACTGAAAAACGTTTGACATCTGGTGAACAGCGCGGTAAGAAATCGCCGCGCGTCTTCAGTAGACATGCTCGTACAGATCTACAGTCCACATCGAACAGCTTCACTTACAGCCAGTTGCACATACGCCTATTAAAATTGTCATTAGTTTAAAGCGACATTATCCTTATAAAATTGATATTCCATAGAGCTTAAAGGCGTCATTAAACATTAATGCACAAATGTACATTAATTTTTAATGACGCCTTTCGTCAACTGACCGTTAGTCTCAATTATTGCCTTGGCTTTTTACGTCGTATCCGGTTAAATATTTATATGTCCGGCTTATATAGCTTTTGTTAGGAATTCGCTTAAATGCTAAATAGTGATAAAAATAAGCCTGATTAATGATATTGATTAAGTTCAAAGCCTCCCCGATCACTTATGTGAAGCATCGCTCTAATAAAAATATTTTTGTTATGATGCCTGTATGGACACATACTCGTGTAAGCTACACTGTTTTAAAACAGCGTCAAATTCGATAGCGTAGTACTGTGACAGCATCTGGCTACAATTAAATAAAACCTTTATTATACTTCAAAAAGGTTTTACATCATTAAATATCTATGCTTTTACAACTCTGGGCTCGACGACGAGTTCGAGTCTGTTTTTATAACAGAATGACATTGCTGTGTAATATCCTACTTTAACAATAGCGTTTGCATCATTTACTTATTAGTCGTGGTAGGTACCCAAGTGTAGTGGGTTCACCAAACTGGCCAACTTGTTAAATACGTACGACCTGACAGCTGTGAATTATGTCAGCGTTGTTAATTCATACATGAATAAGAATGAAGCAGTTATTACAGAATATAAATAAATAAAAATGTAACACTAAATACGTTGTTAAGCTTTAAACTCAACAAACGAATGAATCGATTTGGTTACTTCTTTCTTTATGCGTTTTTGAAGTTAGTGAAAAGTTATTAAAGAAAGAAAAAATTAATTAATTATTACTATTAATTATTTTTTTCAAAATAAAAATGAATTTAGCGTTGGAGTAAATTTACGCTAAGACTGCACTTAGTATTAGTCAAAATTCATATTATTAAACAGAGACTTGGTAAAGTTTAAGCTAGTAAGAAGTTCTATGGGAGTAATATTTACTCCTAGAAAGTAGTGGTTTGCTTATTCATAATATAATATAAATATGGACTAACACTAAAGTTGAAATTTTAGCGTAAATTTACTCTGACGCTCAACCTTGTTTATTTAATACCACTGTTATAGCCAGTTGCACAAACGTACATTAAAATTGTTTTTAGTTTAAAGCGACATTAGCCAAATAAATGTGACATTCATTAAAGCGTAAAGGCGTCTTTAAAATTAAATGGACGTTTGTATGTGTGTTATACATTATTATATCCCAATTTTCATATAAAAATAATACAATATTACTACATAATCGACATAAAAATTTATAATAAAATAATGATTTTACTTCGTATAAAAATTATGACAAAATTTTTGATAAATTAGATAATTACATTTGTAATTAGCCTCTCTTCCGCATAAGCCTCTCCACGACAACTATTTCCATACAAGCGCACTTAATCCTTCATGAATTTTAATTAATGTTTTGTAAAACGCATGTTTTGTTGCCAACTAGAATAATCATTTCGTAATTTGAATAGTTTTGTCTTTTGCGACGCGCCAACGAAATTATGTTGAAACGTTTACAGTTTACATAAATGATATCATTATACATGTCAAGAGATGGCGCTGCGGTGGTAATTTGGTCTTCTATTAATTTATAATGATAATTTTTATGAATTCGGTTTAATGAAACTTTCCTGAATATCTCCATTTGTCTAAATATTAGATTTGTTTGCTAATTGGAACTATTAGTTTATGCAAATAAAGGTATAAATTACATCCATACACAAAATATAAAACTAGCGTCTGATCTCTTGTTGAGCAAAAGGCTATTTCTTCGATCTGGTGCAAATTTCATAAAAAAATAATTAATATATTACATTAAAAAATTTCGTGCACACAAATAAAATCAATTAATTTTTAATAAATCACTACAAAGGTGACATAAAACATGGTAAAAAAATCACTACCCTCAATGTACCAAAGCTCATTCGATAAGAATGAGTGAAAAAAATAAGAAGAATTATTAGTCTTTGGCACTCTACACTTTTCAAATCGTGATTATATAGTTTTACAAAATACGAATATTATACTTAGGCCACAGATACACATAAGGTTAGACAAAGTTGATCATTAGCGTTAGCAAAATTGAACACCGTCAAATTTCTTGTGTAGTGTAGTGTAGTTAGCCATTTCACTCTCCTATCTCCTGAACCTGTGCATTGCTCAGTGTGTCCCCAGATATTGAACAGAAACGTTGCGTACAAGAAATTTTTTTTTTCGGTTTCTCCTTATCGATATAGTGATTTGTCACGAACTTTACGTCTATATCTTCAGCCAATTTCTGAAACAGTAAATAAATTGATTTTAGCTCTTAGACAGACATCACTGCCCTAAAAGTTTAATCGAGTCATTTAACTCTTCATTTTTCATCATTCATCCTATGGTTATTACGCACTAACATATTTCCATGCAAACTACCCATTTAATAAAACAATGTACAAAATTTGTTTCATTAACGAGTAGAACTCGTAATACTATTTCGGTTACAATCAGCCAAATGAAGTTCGCCCTCTTGATGTTGCATTCTTTTGCAACTCAATCACCTCTGGAGCAAACGTAACCAAACCTAATCGTAGCTCGATTCAAATTGATTCATCCGATCGCTTTTTACGTGGTGTTACTTTGGGGCGCAAACGCAGAGACGCATTTGGAATTTGTTGTAGACTAAGTAAAACTCATTTGAACAAACTTTTGTTGGGGTTGTTCCATAATCATCCTATGACATCTCATCCCATTTGTTTACTCATCCCAATGTAACGGTTTATAATTTTTTCAATTTATAACGCTTCTTATGACACATTTCAACCGAAGGCAGTGTAAAGTCAACATGTAGTCTTTCAATATTGAGATTTTGCTTTCGCGGCCGCTGCCATCGGAAACGTAATATTATCAACTTACTAATAATTTAAATTAAGTGAAAAGTATAATATTAAATGTATTTGAAGTGATATTGCCGTATTTCACCTCTGGGAAGCTTCACGATGATCATTCATACTATACATAACTTCTGGGTGTTGAAGCGCTGGCTTCGAACTACTCTGCTGACACTGACACCCACACCACTGGACCTCTTCGGCCGTACATCTCGCCAGAGCACTGCCAGGATAGTAGACGACCGAGACCTAGCTATAACGAACGGTTGATTAGGGCCATATAAAATTGCACCTATCTTATATACTGATCCACGTTGCGTGCTTGCCCTTTTCAACCCTAACCCTGAGATCTCATTTCTCCCTACTTTTTTGGTAGTAAACGTTTATTATAAAAATTAACTTGTTTTATTACCCATCACCTGTAAACGCTCTTACCGGTCCTAAATGCACCAATAACCATCTCTCCCATTTTATTTTCTAACTCAACCTATAACCTTACTTTGGGGGTGCGAACGCAGAGACGCGCGCAAAAAGACAAATCAAACGAGCCAAAACTTAGCAGGGTTGTGTTGTTTAATGTGAAATGATCCAAGACACCTTCCAGGTCGAATCTTATACTTTGTTTTGTATATTATATCGGACCAAAATCCACGTCAAGACAAATCAAACTCAAACTCAATGGGATTCTCAAATTAGCTCTATTTCATGATAATATTTTATTGGTTTCAATTCTTTAAAGTATCTAAACTAAAAAATAAATATATTATTGGGATTGTTTTAACGCTACTTTGTAGTCGCATGTTAGCAAATACTCCTCTATACATAATAAGATAGTAAGTTAATTTCTGTTATCTAAGTGAATTGTACAATGAAAAACGAAGTTTGACACGTTAAAATCTAAATTTAAACTAGTTTGTGCTACCAATGACGAATTATTCGTCAGTTGCTATTACTTGGTTTATTAAATTGCAAAAAAAATAATAAGTAAAAACCCTTGGTTCTTATTTCATCGAAAGTTCATTGTAAAACTAATATTAATTTTGAGAAAACCATAGACACAGAATAATAAAATTAAAATATACGTACATAAGAAATTTAAATTATGTTTTATGAGCAATTTCTTTTTGTATTCCTAGGAGGAAAATATTCTATACCACTTTTAAATAAATTTAGCTTGTTTATATCCTAAATGCGTCCCTGTCGCGGGTTCTCGTAGCCCCCTTTCCACGGGAGGGGCCGGTCCTAATAACATGTTAATGCGCCGTTTCAGCGCTAATCGAGCGCGCCGCGACTATTCATTTTGTTACGAATCAATTCGCGTCGGTTCACATGGAGCCAAAACAACATTTTAACAAACTAACTTATTTCAATTAGTATATTTGATTAATTTTGCATTTATAATGCAACAGTGATAGATGTATAATATTTAATTAAAAATGCTTAAAATTCATCAAATGGGATGTGAGAACGAGATGTGAGATTGACTTTTGACTTTGACTTTGACTTTAGAATAATTATGTATATTAGACAGTATTACATAATTATTTTGCTTAGATCTGAATCTTATTAAACAGCTGTAAACTTTATCGGGAGAATCTCAACATACCATAGGTATATTTGTGGCATTATACAAGAATAAGATTTCAATGAGTATACATCTACTGTTAAAAATACTGGTCAAGAAAGCTTATTTTATGGTATTATGATTATAAAATAGCAGATAAGAAAGCTTGGACTTTAGATATTTCCGCAATTTTCCAGGTAATTTTTCTATAAGCAGGACATAGCTAGAACGAACTTGATTTGATATTAGATTTTTAATCGTCATGTAAACCGGGTGTTACTTTTAAGGAACAAATACTGTTTGCGGGAAAAACAGTGGCTAGAGTCAGTTTATTGAAGGGTGTCCTAGCTAATGTAGAAGAGAACTACCTACTTGTGCTTTAATATACCTAGTGTCAACTCGTAATTGTGTCGGAACGACTACATTAATCTATTCAATATTATTATGATAGAACAAATATTTGTTTTTTGTTTGTTATATGTAATCGTAAATTATAAACTTCGGAATATTTTACAATATTTATTTTATTTATATATTCTTCCATCCTTTCCATCCAGGATCCATTGTGAGATGCAAGTTTCAATATATATCGGCAGCAGTCGATATCAATATATTGCGTCACAACGCTGATATATCTATATTTTATATATATTTTTTAAAGTTCTAGGAAAATATCAAAAGATCTTATCTAAAAACCTTAAATGTAAATAAAATTAGTATTTTTATTGTACTAATTTTACTACCATACAAGTACCATAGATTTTTTATAATTACTGCCCTAGTAATTGTTAATAGCTATTAAATTTAGGAGCCGCAGTTTGGCAAACGTACTTTCTAGAAGCTTGTTCATATTTAGTGCGATGGTTGCTCCAGTTTAAAAAAAATCTCCATAGGCGAGTCGCACTTGCGAGTAAAGGATTCTGTACCATTATCTATGAAAAACGCAAAAAATCTGGTTTGTTGAGCCGCCCATTAATATTAGATCCTTACTTGAAACTCGTAAATAACACGATATTTCAAGTTTTCCATTTTTTTTATACTGGGTGACGTAAATAGGACAAATAGAAGAAAAAAAAAAAACAAATGAATACCGCCTAATAAAACACAAATACATGTAAATATAAGTAAATGGCTGTATAAATTTGAATTTGGAATTCCCAACCAAGGAGGAGAAATTTGTGATTAAAGTGTCCAGTACGACAAAACGCCAATTTCATATGTAAGGAGCTAATATTAATTTTATTTTATTTTTTAGTATTTGTTGTTATAGCGGTAACAGAAATACAAAATCTGTGAAAATTGTGAAAAACTATCTATGACGGTCCATGAGACACAGTTTGGTAACAGACGAGACAAACAGAGGAGTATTAGTAATAGGGTGTTCGTTTTTGTCCTTTGGATACTGATACCTAAAAGGCGTTTCGTGGCTGCAATGGAAAATATCTCATTGCCACTTTTATTAGATAGTGATATCTCAAAAACGTTTAATTTAAGAGTTACATAAAGTCCAGAAATCATCCTGAACGTGATGGGGAATACTGTTTCACCTTTCACAAATATCTCATGTGTAGATTAGCAGTTGAATATTATAATTAGGTCAACTGATATACTTTTACTCTTTGGATTTCATTCGATATCAGGTTTCGGTTAGTTGGTATTTTTCGATATAGATATATCGATAGCGCTGTTTCTTCAATATCGACATATATCGATATTTTATTTTTGGGAGTAGATAACGATATATCGGTTTTCCTATATATCGTAGCGTCCTAGTTCTTTGCAGGCTAGGCAAAGAAACATAACATTTGTCAATTTGTCGGTCTCTAGTGACGTAGGCAGAATTAATTGACCATCAGAGAGCAATTTATCATAATTTCCGACTTCTTTTATTAATGTTAAATATTAAACAGATTCACGTACATTGTTCAGATTCCAAAATGAGTAGGTAAAGTCCCGTAATATGGAGTATCTGAGACAACGAAGGTATCACAACACCCAGACCCGAGATATATAAAAGTTCACTTTTTATATTGACCCGACCGGGAATCGAACCCAGGACCTCAGAGATGGCGACACCTAGAAACCGCCGTGCGAACCACTCGGCTACGAAGGTAGTCGATTAATCGACTTTAATATGGATGTGCATAATATTTTAGACATTAATTTATTTCAAAATTGTTTCACTGGCACTTATTGTTCCCGAGTAACATGCATGACAACATTTTAATATAAGATATCAGACTCCCAGAGGAAAACCCCAACTGAGTTAATAGGGAGTCATTTAAGTATGGTGTGTAAAGTTGTTTGAATTTTTGTACTTTTTAGAAAGTGTCAGGTTACTATTTAAGCTTTTTGAAGTGTTAAGCGTTCACGAAAATAAAATAACTCGTAGGAAAGGAGACATTTATTATCTTTCATTATTTATATACGATATTTTTGTTTACAAGTAATCATGGCTACAACCACTCAATGTACTAAAACTATATACAATGATATAAATTATATATTCACTTATTACATAATATTTACATCACACAATGTTTTTCTAATGTGAGAAAATACAATTCTTGATAAATACACAAGTTATTTTGTTGAAAGTAGTAGAAAAGACTATCTAAATAAGTATTGGATAGTCTAACTTAACGAATAAAATGTTAGATTTTTAACCAAATTCAAAAAAGGTGGTTATTCAAAACTACATTTGTTTAACACTCAGTTTCAGAAACATCTATTCAGGTTTAATGAGGAGCTCTAGTGAATATTCTAAATTTGAAAACATGTATCAGTAATATCACCAATGAGTTTTAAGAGATGTTTGTGGAACTGGGTGTTTTTTTTTTATATTAACAAAGTAGGAAATTATCGCGATCCAGCGTTAAATGTATCTTAATAAAAGTTCGTACACTGCCATTAAAACAATTTGTCAGGAGACAGCGGCTCCGATATTTTTTAAATTAAGTTGGTCTCAAATACAAGAAGTAAGCTGTGACAAAAGTTTAAAAAAAAATCAAGATCATTATTCTGTCTATTTTATTACTATTTACTCATTTTAGTACTGACTGAATTCTAATGGAAATCTTTTCACAAGGAAATAGCAAAATAGCAACAGTGTCTTACAATTTTCATCACTCTTTTATAATATAATAAAGTATGGAAATAATTTGTTAAACGTTTATTGGCGGTTGAAACGATTAAAATCGTGGCAAAGTATGGGACAAAGCGATGAAAATATAAACATATTGTAAATATGCAGGTGCAGTTTGAGCTTCATCACACTCTTATGTGAAGTACATATCTGTATTTATCAGAAATAGGGGTATAGAGAGTAAACGGAAATAAATACATATTATTTTTTCTCTCGTAGTGCTTGATATACTATTACCGATAATCACACTTTTATCCTTATTATATTTGTAATATTGCTTAAACTAATTATGAACAAAACAAATATTTTATACTCCGCAAGCAGCGCATGGCGTCTCGCCCTTAATACTCATTATCAACAAGGCGATTCTGTAAAAATAAGTACTCGAATTCGAATTCACTCATGCGATTCCACGTCATTTACTGAAGAAATTCTATTGATTGCATTTTTGTATAAAAATAAACAAAACTGATTGATTCCTATGTCTCAAATTCCTATATATTTCGAAACTGACTTCAGTTATGCCACGAAACGTTATTATAAATTCAAGGTTGAGCGGATGCCGCATTTTGAGGTGAATATGGACACCTGAGTTATTTCGAATTGGATTTTTACAAAATCGAATGGCTGAACCTTAATTTGTTTCAGAGTGCCGTGACTTTATAACGACGACATGACAGAAGTGGTATCATCGCGGGAAATTTGAAATTTAAATTTATTTTTAGACTTTGACTTATGATATTTTTTTATATATTTTTAGATAGAAATCATGTATCTCTATAAAAAAAAATGTTGTCTACACCCCTGTTCTATTCTGTCACATAAACTATCTCGCACATGACGGTGATTGTAACGCTGTCAGAGCGCAGAAGTGAAACGATTCAAATCAATGTGAAAAAGTAATATAAGTTCATTATACAGCAGCGTCGAGCTACAGCCTAGAGCTTCAATTTATTGAAGCTTCATTGAAGGCTGTTTTACAACAGAATAGCATAGTAGAAAGCCATTAGCCATTTGCATTAATATTATTTAATTAACGGCGTTATTTACGAAAAAGGACTTTTAAGGACGCATCCTGCTTAACTATTTATACAGATTGATAATAATTTAGTAAAATTTAAACATACAATGGCAAAATTGCCCAATAAATTGAATGTAAAAATACATATTTTCATTGACGTAATTATAAAAATTAAATAGTTAAAAAACAGTTTTGAGAGTTGAGATATGGCAACATCAAAACAACACACGCCTACATTTTTTAATTGTTTAAATACATAATGTACAATTAAAGCTTATATAAAATAATCTAATTTTTAAGGGATGTAAGTAACCACTCGCATTTTTATAAATAAAATATCTTTCCTTACATTTAACATTTTTTACATTCATCAATAATTCAGAAAAATCAATTACACATTGTGATCTCATTTTAATTAAGAATGCTTAAACTATGTTAATTTACGATAATAATTACGTATTGCTTTTAGTGAGCTACCTTAATGAATTTTTTATATAGTTATGTACACACAGCATTATATCAAGTTAATATTAAGACCAATTTTAATAATTTCAAAGTATTTCGAAGTAACTATCAATAAATTAAAACTTGAAATTGATGGAAAAGAAAACAAATATGAGTAAGGTAGTGCCGCTTTATAACATCCACTATTATCGAATGTCTTATTAATAAAAAAAAATGTTCGAAAAAGAGAGTACTTAAAAAGATTTCGACGGACTTAAAAAAGGAGGCCCTTCTTAATTCGGCAGAATTTTTTGTATGTAGTAACATACCAAGATATGTTCGTTAGCAGTGGACTCAATCTGATGATTTTTCTTTTTGTTTAAAAAAGATATATGCTTGAGGAGGTGCCGTTAAAATTTTACTCAAATAGGGTCGGTAGATTTAGTTTTCCACCCAAAAAGAACTAGGTGAACCACATCTTCTTAATTATATTAATATTCTATAATACTAATTCCAACTTTAAAAAAAAATCTTTAATACTACAAAACCGTTAAACAAATTCTGTTGAACTTCATTTGAAGTAGTAGGTTTTAAGGATTATTTTTCACTTTTTGTTTCTTTTTTTACCAGTATGGCTACTAAAGTGTGACTGCAACTATTTTCCCCTTCAAGATATATATGAATACCCATATAGTTTATATTTTCTATGAAGTTTGACAATTTGTCTATTTCTATTCTTTTTGAAATAGAAAAAATATAATAAATATTTCGACCATATTAAACAAAACCTTATCGGTCCAGATTTTATAATAAATTGTAGCAATTAATTTTTATTAATTTAAATTACGCTATAGATATGTACATTATTGCTTATATTTTATTATCTCTAACTTGATTTCTACTAAATTTAATGATATAAACGTTTGTCCTGAAATTTATGTTACCTTCAAAATATATAAATAAAGTTGATTACACATTATAAACTTAAAAGCCTCTGAGTATGACATCACATAATAAGATTAATTTAAATGCTATCAGCAAGTAAGATTTATCTACTAAAACGTTTAAAGTATAATGCTTCTGCAATGACAAGTTTCAGTAAAAACACTTTTAAATTAAAGCATAAATAGACAATATTATAAATGAAGGAACCTTTATTGGAATGTATTCATAAATTAAATTAGGACACAATTAAGTACTACTTTTGAAGTATCATATCTGTATTTGATTTTTTATTAATATTTCTACATCAATTTCTCAAGGTGTGAATCATATAAAATATAAAATGGCTTCCAGAATAGGGTGGTTCGGCTGTACCCTTTTTAGTTTTTTGCTTGATTTGGCGGGAACACTTTCATGCCTCCAGATAGATACAATTAATAAACGGCAAACTAACTTTACATTCTATACCATAGTGAGTCCTTTGCTTAAACTTTCCACGTGTTCTTTCGCTTTCATTCTAAGTGCGGCTATAGATGATGAGCGGGGGTCGGGCGGTGCGGGGGGTGCGGGCGGCGCAGGAGCAGGTGGCGTTAGATAACTAGGGTAACCAGACGGTGGGTGGCTCAAGAAACCTGAAAAATAAAATAATTATTTTATTAACAATTGATTAAATAAAATAGAGAAATTTAAATATTATTGACAAAAAAATATGTAAACAGCTAAGTGTTTCAAATTTGTTAGTTGGCATATTTAAATGAAGTTATCACGTGAACACTACTTGACTGATTTAAACGAGCATAAATACGTTTACGTTGGGATATAGTTATTTAAGTGTATATACCTTCCTGATAAGTATGTATTATTATTTCATATCACACAAGACTTATTGTCATTGACACATATAACAGCAGTAAAAACATACTGAGAAAATCGCTAGGTAAAACAGATGCACATAAAGCAAAAAAATATATCTACTTAATACCTATATATGCTGCCATAAGTTGTATAGCAATTATAATTCAGATGCGGTACTAAACAATATTTACCAGGTAATGCTGTCAGCAACGGTGGTGCCAGCCATGGGTCCACTGGTAAACCGAGACCACTAAGTCGCGGTATAGCGCCGCCTGCACCACATCCATATTCTGATAGTCCCAATCGCGCTGCTTCCATCTTTTCTTGGCGACGCCATTTAGCACGACGATTCTGGAACCACACCTGTAAATAACAATAGAATCTAATAAATCACACACACATGACATAGGCTAACCTTTAGGCTAATCACAAGTGTATGACATGACATCTATACAATGTGAGCGAAATTAAAAGTTTAACTTATTACATCTGTCATTTATACAAATCTTCATGCTGTTAAAATAAAAAAATGTGCACGTTTTGGAATTGATTTCATTTGTCTCTAAGTATAGTCAAGTACGTCAGGTTATATAAAACTGTAAAAAATCGATTTTAAACCTCAATACTTAGATTTTGATTACCCGTTGAGGGTAGAGGTCAAAATCTATTGTAAAAAATTGACTTATTATACTAACTTGACGTACTGTATGTATTTGGCTATGCAAAATCACTAATTAACATAAAAAAATGATTTCAATTGTCAAAACCAACTTGAAATTTTAAATGAAGATAGATCTACTGTGTCCATATCCACATTAATAGAAGACTCGTATATAGGTGTCATCATTTTTGAAGTACAAGCTTCGATTACACGGTGAGTCATGTTATTTCATGTTTAGGTGGCACATTCGTTACTTCAGATTTACAGTATAACACTTGAATTGGGATCTGGGCGATATATATGATGTTGTCTTATATTTATTTACTTAAGTTATAAAATGTGCAATCACATTCATTACTTGATGAAAAATGAATCGTAAACAAACACAAGGAACATTTGAGAATAGAAGTTTAAGCTAATTAATGTGCCACAATATATTATAACAAACTTTGTGACCCCACCGAGCTTCATACCGTTAAAGCTTAGCTAATAAATCAACGAAAACACGTCACTTCTAAACAGTTTCGAGGCAGACATAACAAAACTAACTTCGAATATGGGAAAGCATGAAACACGAACTCAATCACATAAACGGTGTACCATCATTGTGCCATGCACCCTAATACAATTTTTTTGTTAGCCCAAATAGGTTCTTAAATTTATGATATTAAAGTTTATATTAGTTTCGTTTATAAAGTATGTATATGATATGAATGTGGTGTCAAATTGTAGTGTGAAATGATATATTCGTGGGGGTCGGTGGAACGGTAAAAATACGAGTCGTTCGCGTGTTCGTTTCGATTTCAGTATGGAGACAGCGAGTTAGTAGCATGCGAGCTTTGATGCCACTACTGTCACAAACATTAAGAACGTTTGACAATGTGGAGACACGAGTGTGGAACTTCAACGACACTGTAATGTGTTCAGACGATATGAAATACTCTGACAATTTGGCTTGTTTGACCTGGGCTCAGCTCTAAAATGCGAATTAAAGGTTAAATACAACTGTCGGTATTTCACACACATACGGACTTCGCAATATGACCATTGAGCCTTGACATAATTTTATACATTGATAAAAAAAAGAACCTATTACTTTTACGTTGCATTTTGAAAGTAAAAAATATTTTTCATATTGTATAGTCAAATTGTTGGCTAGTATTAAAAATAATAGCAGTCCTTTTATATAACTAGTGGCAAAGTAGAATAGGCAATGTGAATGCAAAATTGACCAAATTTTACAAAAAGATATTTATTTATTATAACTACCAACCTAAGGCACAATTCTGAAACTGCTAGTTACTATGTATTATATGTAACTAACTGGTAGTATTATAAGATTTAATACTCCGACAGTTGAGAAGATGGCTTTGGCCATTTTAAGAGTTACCAAAAAGTGAATGTTGACACATCACAGTTGTCAAAGATATCTAAATATATGTAACTCGAAGGTCACTGACTGACATAGTGATCTATCAACGCACAGCCCAAACCACTGGACGGATCGGGCTGAAATTTGGCAGATAGGTAGATGTTATGACGTAGGCATCCCCTAAGAAAGGATTTTGATCAATTCTGTCCCCAAGGGCATACAATAGGGGATGACAGTTTGAATGAAACTTTATTTCAGGTATTTTACACGATATAATGAATAAATATTCGTTAGAAATGCTGCTCAAAGTAACTTTACCACGCGGACAAAGTCGCGGGCAAAGGCTAGTTAATAATATTGCCGTAATGCAATATTTTGTATATATAGTTAGAACGCCTTAAAGCGCCAAAATGCTAAAAGGGGGACAGTAGATCTTTTGCCCTACCCATAGCTAGATCAAAACCACGATTTAAATGTCCTAGAATGTACTCTGATTCTGATTCTGTTTATACCTGTATATTTCATAATCAATACAAGCATTATTTATTTATACATTTAAAATTTTGGTACGACAAATAAGTGGTCTATAATCACAAGTTTAGATCACGTGCCAGTATTTGCGATAACTCGTTAACTACGTTTCGCTGTTTCTTGCATAATTAATTACTAATTGACATTACATCGTACTGCATACACTGTATTGTTACATTGTGTAATAAAAACACGTCATTGATAATTTGTGTTGATAACAATCTTGTAATCGTTCCATTTGATATATGAAACCCGCAAGATAATTATGACTGCATAATGTCAAAAATCCATTATGGCACTTTTAATATTAAAATATTTTGCTAGACTACAAACTTGTCTTTAAGCGCTAATGAATGTCAAATTTGTATAGGTGATGTCGCTTTATTCTATCGACAGTTTTAATGGACGTTTGGGCAACTGGCTGAATCATCACCAGCCTATTAATGCCTTTTAAAGCCTGATCACCAGCAGTGGGGGCTCAGGCCTTCCCTATGGATGGAATCGAATCGAATCGAATAGGTAAAATTCAAGATAATATTATTTTGGTCACTCAGCCTATGGCCGGCCATTGCAAAAGTTGCTTAACAACCGTATCGCAAACCGAGAGCACTAGCCATTACGCCATCGAGCTCCTCAACTGGCTGTTATACCATTTAATTATCTATTCATTATTTGTTTCCATTGAATTTGTATTATCCACTTTCTTGAATTAACAAATGTAAGAAAGTAAGTGCGTCTTATATTAATTCACAAATAAGTTAAACTTGTAAGGGTTGCGTGTTTTAGTCGTTAAGGACGTGTGTGATAACCCTGCATGAAGTATGGTGTCTGTTTGTGCCACGGAGCGCGGGGCGTCCAACAAAAATATTCAAGTCTTGTTTATTTATGTTCCGTATCCCACTTCATAAACGGTTAAAACTTTAAGTTGTTTATTAATTTTTATAACTATAGACAAATTAACGCTTTTCATCAATCGGAGGAGTTGCCGTAGAGAACTTAATGACATTTTTGGGTAATTCGGCCAAAATCAGTTTCGAAATAAGACTAAGCAACAATTATTTAGCAGTTGCGTCGTCGAGATTTGTGTGAAGATTTAACAAATATTTATCGTCCATTTATTTATAACTCGTTTATCATCAGCCCTTTTACATCTCCACTGCAGGGGCTCAGGTTTCCTTATGGATGGTTAAAGAAGCTACTCATCAGTGCCCCATCAAAACAGTAACATATACATGCAAACTGGCTTACAATGATTAAAATGCAAAATATTATTTATGTGGATTTGTAGTTTCTAACCACTGCAGATGCAGTAGGGACTAACGAACGGCTTAACCCGCCTTCCGAAGTATAGATAATAGTATTTTGGTCACCCAACCTATACTTAACAGGACTGACGAATCCTTCAAGCACTTGTTACTTTTCGCTACTATTCTCATCAATAGAGCGTATTCTCATCAATGTTCAGGCATCCACCCAAACAGCCAAAAGAAATATTGTTACAAATATTGAAACTTTCGATAAAGATGAGAATTTTGTTCTAATGCAAAATTAATCAAAATATAATAATTGGTACAATTGACTGTTTAAATGACGAAAAACCCGTTAACTATCTTAACTGTCGTAGTACATTAATGAGATTAGTCGTAAAAGTTGTGTAATTTGCAATTATTATTTCCCCTAAATTAACTAATAAAAATACAGTAGAACTACATAGAAATGCTCTTTGACTGTTTCTAACAGCTAATTTGTAGCGTTTGTGCAGTAATAAGCGGCGACACGCAATACCAAAGTTTGGAACGTTGCGGTGTCAACTATGGCTCGTTTACCCTACTTAGTTAAACGTTCACGTCTAAAACAGATTCAATATCTGGATTAAATAATTTTTATGATTTTTATTGCAGTAAAATATAATAACGAATACATTTCTAAGTATTTTTATTTTAAGATTGTGATTATTTTACTGGAATGTTTTATAATTCACCGTAATTCAAGCTTTTACAGTACTATAATAATCACGTAATAGCAAAATGTGAAAATTACATTTTGAGGTCAACGTGGGTGAGAATTTTATTTTGTATATAGACTATGAATATTTTTATATAACATTATTTTTTTATGGGATAGGGGGCAGACGAACAGACGGATCACCTGATGGTAAGTGATTACCGTCGCCCATGGACACGTGCAACACCAGAGGGGTTACAAGCGCGCTGCCGGCCTTTGAGGGACGAATATGCTCTACGCTTGAAAGTTTGAAGGTCGTATCGGTCCGGAAATACCGCTGGTGACAAACTATTCCAGAGTTTGACTGTGCGAGGCAGGAAACTTCTAGAAAAACGCACAGTTGAGGACTTCCAACCATCCAAATGATGGGCGTGGATTTCTTGTCGCGTGGATTATTCTATTTAGACAGTAATTTTTTGTTTCAGTTTACATTAAAAGATGACTTAGTTTATCACTGCTTTACCGCAGGCGGTACCACGCGGGCAAAATGCGGATTATTGAGTGTTATAGACCAGTCTTTGTGAAAGAAGCTTAAACGTCGCATCGCAGAGCGAATGCACAAACAATAAGCCATCACTAAATACATATGTATGTGTTTGCAAAAACCAAAATTTCTTATGTTTTTTGAACATATTGTTATGTTTTTTTAACATATGAAAGAGTACCTAAGAAGTACATTTTTAAAACTTAATTATTTAGTTCATGTGTAATATAACATAGTAGTCACAAGACAACAATGGTTTACACTGTTAGTTTGTCAGTGTCCCTGTCGCGATAATTATGACATACCGCTAGTTCTTATATAAAATTTACTTCATGACTTCACTATTTGTTCTTGCAATGTTAATTTGGAGGACTGTTATATAACAAACATAATTAGGAGCGACAGGTGACTTACGAACAAATAAGGCTAAAAAACAGAGTTCTTTAACGCTATATGTATATGTAAGTAAAAAGGGCACTTCCATAACCTATAGTCCATACTAACATTATAAATAGGAAAGTGCGTTTGATGGTTCCTTCCGTATGTATTTTTAGAGTAAATATAGTTGTCAGGTCTAAATGTAACATATGTTGTCAATATAGTTTACATTACATTTTTACGACGATGGTGAAGCCGGGGGTAAAAGCTAGTAGTAAAGTGGAAAGAGAGCCATTTAGTTTATTCATTTTAGTAGTAAATTTGAAAGTTAAATTCATGTTCTCATAGTGCTTATAAGAACTTATGATACGTAAAAACATTAGCATAGGAAGTTTTGTAATGTTATAAGTCTAAAATTTCTGTGCTTAATTTCAATAATCGGAATCTGACGAGCTGATGAACATCAAATCTGAACTTATCATTTTGGCTTTAACGGCGGGAAAATATGAGCCATGTAATTTAAAAGATTTTTTGAATCGTTGAAATATTTTTATTTAAATATTCAATATTTCCATATAAAGTTTTTAAGCATAAACGATAATTAAGTTCTTTAGAAGAAATACAAGTCCTCATAGTTTACCAAACAAAATTAAAATGTTTTAACCCAAACGATTTCCATGTTACATTTATTTGATCACCAACATTTTTCGAGATTCAATTACAATTACAAAGGATAAGTCAAAATAACAAGCTCCACCCTCGCCAAATGTCAAATCAAAAAACAAACTTCACAGTAACAATGGCGGGTAAATATGACAGATGTCAGATATGCACTTGTTTTGTGGCGTCCTCTGGCGCGTCGCGGGGCGTTCGATTTTTGAACGTTTATTGAATTAATGGTTTGTTACATTATTTTGGTCGTGATTCGTTTATAATGCAATTGGATATGACGCACTTCAGACGTTAATCAAATGAGAAATTGATTTTAGTGTTACATATGGCTTTTTTTCTGAGTATTTTTTGGGACAGCAAGGAATCTATACAGTTTCACCACAGCATTATATGTGATGATCCAATATGAATATATTAGATATCATATTTATCTTTCCCTATGGACTTATTATTTTTTTAAAGGGGCCGTAATATGACATGATTACATGTTTAGCAATAAAAAAATAGTACATTAAAAGTTTAAAGAAAAGCTATTGGAAAATAATCTCTAAAGATTTTAGAGGTAAAGTACCATGAATAAAAAAAAACTTCTATAATTGATGTTGTGAAAATAGTTCCTTAGCATTTATGCTAAGTGAAAAAATAAATAATTAATATAGAATTTAACAGTTGCATGTGAACCTCCATTCACCGGTTTTAATATGACATTCGTATAACAAAATTATTAAATACAACATGTTTCATTAACATGAATTTTTCCATCATTTAATAATAAGAATTGTTTATGTGGATATAATTAGACTTTTAAATATTAAAAAATAAAACGTTTTGGAAATTGTAACCGTCATTGGCTTCATTCTTTCACAGATTTAAATGGCCATACTACACGACGCGGATTTACCCGAAACTAAATATCTGGTTACCCATCCTATCGCTAACCTTTGCAAGTTTCTAAACCTCAGTTACAACTGATTAAAAAAGCTCACTATAGCGCCATCATTTAAAATAAAATGTATTACAATGGTGGCAAATAAGTAAAGTTCAGAGCAAATAATCTAATTTACCAGGCATTACGGTTAACAAAGCTTGTTCATTATTTTCATTCGATATCGTTCACGTGAGCCGGTTAACGCTCACAGTTAAACAAATTTAATTTTTATTACGGACGCTTTATCTTTAAGGAATGTATTCCATTGAAATCGTAAGCTATTGCGAAATAATATAAGAGATCAAAACAATTTATGAAATAATTATTGATTTTGCAAATACCTACCTAACATCATAGAAAAATATCTTACATAAAAATAATTGTAAGATGTAAACTAATAAAATTAATTTCCAATGATTCACTTAAAAATTTAAAAACAAGATTTAATACAGTCATAATTTTGCATTTCCATTATTAATTTTAATCTACAATGCAACCTTTGTTTTTTTATTTCCTATTGGAGTAAGTACGAGTACCATGACTTGAATAAAAGCAACTCTTATATTAATAAAATTTCACTATATTTAATTAAATAATTATTAAAGTCACAGTAAATGTGACATATACGAGTGTTATTGTCTTACTTCAGTCTCTAGCTATAAAAGTTATTTTGTCTTTATTATGTCAGGTCTGGATATTATGGTACTGTTGTTGTTTCAGATATTCTATCTATATCTACGAGGACCTATAATTGTTTGTCTTGGAATCTGAACGATGTCAGTATGTTGTCTAATCTGATTTATTTAAAAAAAAATAGAGGATATTTTATTTAATTTTCCCAGCTCATTCATTGAGTGAGAATATGAATTTCACGTGACGTATGTACGTCCATGTAACACCGCGACAAACTATTAATGCGTATTTCTCGCTTTCGGTGTACGGTCACCACATCAGGAGCGGGGTGAGGCAGGCTTCGGGGGTTAAAATTAACGTGTTATTGGGGTGAAATTAAGGCTGCTAAACATTTCGTGCTCAGAATTGTTCGGCTAATTGGCCCCGTGAGGCACGCGTGCTTATGGACCCGTGTCAGTTATGTTTTATATTCCGTTCAATGTTGGAAGTAGGTCGGCACTGTCTTTCGGTTGGCTGCAGTTCGATTAAAAAAAAAAGATTTTACTGAAACTGAAAGGAGCTCATGAACATTAATCAATGATATAAAAAATTGCGTTTGGTTAGTGATGCGTAGGTTAATCATCTTTCGTAATGGCCGGTCATAGGATGGGTGACCAAAAATTTGTTACTTTAACCTCCTCCGTGCTTCGGAAGGCACATTAAGTCATAGCTCTCGGCTGCATCTGCAGTCATGAACACCCACTTATCCACACTAGACCAACATGTTGGGTCATGGCCCTTTCTCCCTTCCCGATTCCATCCATAGAGAATGCCTGTATCCCAGCAGTGGATACATTAGTAGCTAATAATTGTAATTATGATTAAACATATAGGCTACTATTTATCTCAACTAAACGATTCTCTACTACTTTATAAAAAGACTTTATTTATTATTATATTTGATAAATTTCGCATTCATAATGCTATACTGAAAAATGTCCTTAATTTAAAATGCTTAAAAATGGATTTTTAAGATTTTTTTATTAAGACTTTATTTATTTGTACTTTATTAAAAGCGAATACTGTTTGTAAGCTCCCGATAGAGATTCGGATACTCCAATGATGTATCGGGTTACCGCCTGAAACACGGAGGCAGCTTGTTACAGATACGGAAATGTCATAAGTCCTCCCGCCATGCCGCTACTCCCTCCACCTTATGTTACCTTCCGATAAGATAAAACAAGCAAAAATATGTAAGAAATCCCTCACATAAACGCTATTCCTCATACAATAAGAATTTATACTGTTGCGCTAACCCACAGAATGTTGCTTTCAAAGATTTATGTAAGGTACTATTAGAATCAATCAAAAACTTATCTTATCTTTTGGTATATTATATCAAAAGTAGTGTAATGTTATATTAAAAATATAATAGTTTCATACTTGTTTTGTTCATGATACCGAGCTTTAGTCACCTGAACGAAATAAGTATGGGACTAACATATTTTTTATCATAAAACAAATCATTAAATATAACTTTATACCATTTCTTCGAAATGTTGTGGGTTGATACGTTATTACTTATCAGAGCCAAGTGATGTGAACTTAAAGTCTATAACTACTATAAAAGTTTCGAGTAATTTAGAAAACTTCCGTTACTTTCAAAGCAAGCGAGGTGTTTTTATTTTTATAAATAAAAAGAGGTCGATTTTACTGCATTATAAATTCTCTTTTGTACAACTAATAAGGCCTATGTTAAAATTTTTAGAACATACAAAGTTTTCTACTAGTGGAACTTTGGTCGCTAGTTTATATTTTTGTAATTCACAAAAATATCTATGTCATGAGGTTATGACATTATATATAAGTAGCCTTCCTATGCTCTAGTTTCCAAAAATAATTTATCTAAAATAAATATTTTAAAATGCATACATGCACATGGCCAGTACATCAGATTGAAATTAGCAATGGAATGGAAATTCGCTATCTATCATAGCTGTTCAGCGTACATTAAGATTTTAATATTCTTAACAAAAAATGGTTAATAAATCGACCAATCCCAGATACCTAGAGATTTTACGCATTTTTCATTAGATTTTTTTCCAGTATAGCATTATGAATGCGAAATTAATCAAATACAATAAGATTTTAATTCCGATAGAGATGTTTTTCAGTTAATGGAGGGTATGTCCTTATGTACCAGACGATGTCGTCAACAGTACCCAGAAGCTTGTGTCATTCGTTGATAGATTTCCACGGATTTTATTTCAGTTCGAGAATGTGTGGGTAGAGTGACAGGCTGATGGATGGGAAAAACGTCTAGGTTTGATACAAAAAAAAAGGAAACGCCTCTCTCGACGTATTCTCAGATTTTTATTTTATAACCAGCTGTCAATCGAGAGACAATTGAATTGATGTTACAATTTTCTGACTCCTGGTGCCGGCAGATGGAAATATCGATCAGCATTACAGTAGATCAATATACACGAGTATATTTATTATTTATTTATTTATTACTCAATCATGCATCAGCTTACAGAATACTCCATCACACTGGCTCATTATACATTTGTCATAATAATTTCAATTTTTACAAGTAAAAAAAAAAGTATTTGTACTGATATTGAATTACGTCAGATTTACAACCAATAAATAAGCAATGTCAAATTGTGAAAAAATAATCAAAATATTAATTTATATAATTTAAAAAAAGAACATGAATTTAAAGTACGTAGTAGATAAATGTCTAACAATAATATAAATCAATGCTAAGGATTACTTAATTTATAAAGAATCTAGGATCTGTCTAGCCGATGATAACAATCGGCCCATACCATCAGCAAACAAATCCAAATCCTTGTGTTGAGCGAGCACATTCCCGAGCAAGCGTATCCCACGCGCGGTAGGAGCTTGTGCAGCATAGTTAGTTCGTGTGACCGGCCTTCTCAGCAGACGAGGATAGCGGCGAGGAGCCACCAAGCCGTCGGCGGAAACCGGGACCCGAGAGGGAACTGAGAGATAGAGGGTATCGAATACATGTGGAGAATCCACCCTGTGGTAAATCACAGCTAGATAATATGCTATGAGCAGAAATTTCCTTCTAAAGGTCAACGTTTCGACACCTACCATCCCACTCACAAACAAGGACGGGTAGAGGAAGGGATAATAACCATAACACCTTTTATATAACCAACGGGTAAATTTCCTCTGTATTCTTTCTACTAATAATTTGTATTTTTCCTCATACGGATCCCAAATGATCGCCCCGTACTCGAGTTTGCTGCGCACGTAAGCATTGTACAGTACTCTTGCCACTGCCAGACTGTCGAATTCCGAAGATGTTCTAATAATAAAGCCCAACATCCTACTAGCAGACCTACAAACGTTAGTCACGTGTTTGTGAAAGTCAATCTTAGTATCTAATATTAGCCCTAAGTCTCGAATATCGTCAACTTTTTCCAATGGGGTGTCAAATAACTTATAGTTATTATGTAAAACCGAGCGTTTTCGTCGGTTAACATATTATATATTATAGTTGAATGTTATAGTGTTTGAATCTTATAATATAACGCGCAGTTAAGATTTGAATACTGAATTTATATTAGCTTTTTTTAATTTTAATAGGTTTTCTGCTAAAAAGACTTTCTCAAGTACCGATAATTTTTTCTCTTATTCTGTTTTGGATTTAGGTATGACTATCTTGTAATAGATTTATTATAAAACTAGCTTTGAGAAACGTTTAGTGGGATAAAAAGTATCTAAGTCAGCTAATACCCTATCTGTATACCAAATTTCATCAAAATCCGTTTAGTAGTTTCGGCGTGATTTATGAACAAACATCCGAACAAAGAAACTTTCATATTTATAATATTAGTAATATAATCTATCAGTGTCGCTAGACCATTTTTCTACAATTTAATTTATTGTTCAAAAATAGATCAACAGGTAAACTTTTCATATTGGATCGATTTTGTATGCCTATAACTAAAATATTATTTAAAGAAGTTGCCATAGCAGATAACATGTTTTGCTGTAATATACGTACTTAGATATATAGATTCAGCATTCTAATTGCGAAATATCATTGACAAGATAATATAAAAACTAGACAACTTTTTGTGCTATATGCATATAACACTGTTTTTATAGTATATTATAGTATTTGTGTTACAGAAGTAGAAAGAAAACGGCTTACGGGAACTCACCACAGACTAACAATATACTCACCGCGAGCGGCCGAAAACTGTCAACCCTGCAATGGGGATGGGGACCACACTTACAAGACCAAAAAATATCAGAAATATCAAAAGTATCATTTTGTCTCTCGATTAGGAAATGTACACTCAGCGTTGGTCTTCATATTATTTATACTATCTCAAGTAGATAAGGACCTCAGACTTACTACGATTTAACAACTTTGTTTTTTTATTATACTGTTTTATCTTTAGCTTTTTAAATAAATATAAAAAAAAACTTAAAATAAGAATAATTTTATTACCCGTCTAACGCGAAGCGAAAAGGAGGGTTATGATTTTGGCCGCTATGTATGTATGTAAGAATTTTCATCTGTTCTCTTATAACTTCGAAACTACTCATCGTAACTGAACCAATAAGGTATCATTGGAAGCATCTTCTTTGTCCACGTGCTATAGGCTATGTGCTACATTAAATTGGCAACAGCATTTGATATCGGGGACTATTATTTAATCATTCCGTATAGGATATCAAATGAAAAGTCTTAATTAGCATCTTATTTAAATATACAAAATTGTAATAGTATGAAACAGCTGATTATTTTTTCGTGAATTCAGTGTTGCTCCCATAGTAAAAGTTGTACGGTTTACTTAACTAACCCACTCCACGAAGTTCTAGCATTTGCTTGTGATTTATATGTGGTGTTATATTATCCGACTAAAATCCGACCACAGCTAAATCATAAAAAAATTTGAAACAAGAAATTTGTTTTATGACGATCGCTATTATATGATAGCAACAGCGTAGTTATATACCATTGATCATAACATAACTAACTGTTGGTACATATTCTTATTGAAAATGCTTAAAAAATCCACTTAGCCTCAGGCACTCTGGGATGGGACTCGAACCTATGACCTATAATATAGCTATAATATGATAGCAACAGCGTAGTTGTATACCATTGATCATAACAAAACTAACTGTTGTTACATATTCTTATTGAAAAAGCTTAAAAAATCCACTTAGTCTCGGGCACTCTGAGATGGGACTCAAACCTATGACCTTCCGCAATCCAGGCGATTGCTCTAACTATTGCACTATCCAGGACCTAACAAGACCGACGAAATTTTTCAAGCACTTATTACTTTTTCGCTACTACAGAGCGTATTTTCATCAATGTTCAGGCAATCCACCCAAACAGCCGAAAGAAATATTCTTTTACAAATATTTTAATTTTCCACAAAGATGAAAATTTGTTCTAATTATTGATCAATTTTTCATGAACAATGCTATACTGGAAAATATTCTTAGTGAGAAATGCTAAAAAAATAGTAGTAACGAAAAGCAACAAGTGCTTGAAAAATTCGTCAGTAATGTTAGGTCCTGGGTAGCTCAGTGGTTAGAGCAGTCGCCGGGTTCGAGAACGGTCGTGGGTTCGAGTCCCATCACAGAGAGCCAGGGACATGGTAGATTTTTTAAGATTTTTCATTATGATTTTTTTTTCAATAACTATAGCGTTATGAATGCAAAATTGATCACATGTAAACAACTATTGCTATATTTTTAGTCTGTTATATTCTTACTTACTAATAATAGTGTTTTGGATTAATAATTTTAATATTTTCTTAAAATAAAGGAAATTATTACATCAACTTTATAATAAAATGATTACCTAGCTAGATAAACACATAAAAAATAAGAAGTAGAAACAAAGTTAGGAATCCACACCAAAAAACACAACAATAAAAAACATGATATCGAGTAAATCTGCTGTTTTTTCTTTTGATTATGTATCAAAAGAAAAAACAGTAGAATTGAACTAAAAATATATGTATGTTTTACCAAAATTACACATAATTGTTAACAGAAATTATTAAGCGATTGTTTAAGGTTTTTTGAGTCAGTTTTTTTTACTCATAAATAATTTTTATAATTCAAATTAACCATTTAAGAAAATCACTAACAAAAAAGTTTCTAAGAATATCCTATAAAGATCACAAGTAGGTATGGCGCCACGATCGATCGCTTCAATTCTTTATTTACACAACAAACGAAATTGACTTTCAGATACCCTCTCTTTCTAACACCGAACACAAACATGAACAAAAAGTACTTCACGTTCTTTCTATTACGCAAGATAAGACGCGAGACGCAAATAGATTGACGCCGAGGTGTAAAAGGGACGGCGCAACATCGCCATCTTAGGATGCAGTCCGTGGACCAGAAGTTAGCCAATAACTCGTTGTGTCTAACACAAAGGAGCCTAAGTGCCGAACAATTGGTTAAGGGAATTGGTCTTTATTATGTTTGTGGAAGGTTGGGTTTTTATTGCGGGTGTTGAAGGTAAAATTAATAATAACGTTTATAGGAGATTGGGGAGTCCTTAGGGGAGGGTTCTCAAGTAATGACGGCTTGTTTCTGATGGGGACTTGTGATGGAGTCTGCTCCTGAAGCCTTTTATGTTTATGACTATTAATTTGAGTTTGTTACATTTCAAAGCGTTTGATAGTGATGATAGGTTATTTTGGTATTTACTTAATTTTAAATTTTACGATTGTTGTTATAATATTCAATACTTGGTGTTAATATACGTAACAATGAACGGCCTTATAAACGTACTGCCTATACATATATAGCTAATTTCTTTGATAAATAAGTTTAATTATATCCGTCAAACTGTAACGGATCTTAATCCTTAAATAATGGTTTTTAAAGTTTAAAATTTAGTACAGAAATTTATATTTCATTATTTTGTTGTACAGTTTGAAAGCCTATCATTATTTGAGCTATTCGATGAGACAACTATTAGCTCTACACACCTAAATACATAGTTTATTTGCTGCTTATAAACGAAAGGTCCATAAATCAAAAGGGCAAAGATCACCTTTAATAAAAAATGTGCCCATAATTACCCTTCTTTGTTATAAAACAAAAACGCCGATTTAAATTGACATCATCTAATGACATCTAATCTCTTTATCACAAATATTTTTACAAATAATTCCGTGAAATATGAAAATATGGCATTGGGATAGTTTTGTAAAAATAATTTTGACCAATTTTCACTTGTGGGACTTTCAAATCACTGCTTATAAAAATAAGCAGTGATTTGTCAAGTATGATTTGGAGTAGGTACTTACAGTTGACAGTAGATTCATCTTGTTATTCAAATCTTTCAAATTGCTCCTATTAATTATAAACCTTAAAGTGATTAAAGATATTTTGAAAAATTACCTAGTGCAGAAAGGCGTTTTGTTACAGCCACATGTGTCGCTGTATATAGGAGAATACAAATGGAGAGCATCGACATTTATTAAAAACAATCACCTATCTCAATAGATATATAAAGAACTTACCTGAAAAAATCTTAAGTTATTGACTCTGCTTTATTGGTTAATCATCCCTCACTGCCATAATAAACCTAACTAACTAATTCATTTTTTTTTATTTTAAATGAGTAATGTAGGTAATAATCGTGCTCTTATATAGCCATATTATATTATGCTGATTATAATTCAACGGCATGATAATCCTGCACAAAGCATAAAGCATGATGACTTGTTCGCCACGAATGCGGCACTCAAAAGAGTATTCATTAAGATAATCAAAGCCAACAAACGCGTGAGCATAGATTAATTAAAAACATTCCGTTCACCAATCGATGCCCAATAATAGACAACGAATGAAGCAACATCACTAATGAAATCACACGACCGCGCTCGCGACAAATACTGTAACGCCCGAAACGCGATCTCTAAAACATCAATCACTCGGAGCTCAGTTAATCCACAGCTAAATTAACTCACGACAAACATACTACATGCCCTTAACTACAACAACGCTTCAAAGCAAAATCAACCTTACCACCATGTCATAACTACTGTTTTCGAAACAAATTAAATTACATTTTATTACTAAAATAAACGACTTTATCGAGTTCGGTATACGATCGTAAATTGAATGTAGCGAACATTATATCTCTGGATTTCATTTTGTCTTCCCATCACTTAGTTGTTACGTATTTTGTATAGACGTAATTACTGTAATATGAATACAGCAAAGTGAACTTTGACTCGAGTGAATAAGATAAACCTTACTTTGTCAGTGGTTTTGCGGGTGAAATGCGTTTTTTCGCTCATTAGAGAGACATTTAAGAGTTACTAAGCGTAAATAACCTTTTCTCGGGCGTGAATATTTGCTAAATGATATTAGGGGTCGTTATTGGAGAAAGAAAAAGTTCGAGGTCGATAATTACTTTACTTTGACGATAGCTGCTCGGTTCCGTACATTTCAGTTTGGTTTGACGAAATGAAATAATTAAATAGAGTGTATTAATATGGTACAAGCAAGAATAGAGAATACAAAAATAGTTACATTTTCAGGCTAGTAAATGTCTAAAATAATTCTTAATTTCTCATTTAGGTATTTATTAATTCATAAGTTTATAGCGTAACAGACGGACTGAGACAGTGGAGAACTTTGTAATAAAACATGGTAGTTTTTTTTAAATTTCAGCGTTTTAAAAATACAATATTCAGAATACAAAGTCATCAGAATAGTAAAAAAACTATAATATTTATCTTGCCATTGTTAGTGTAGGTCAAATCTTGAAAGCTTTTGTTCCCGCTTTTCCATTGAACTGAAATTTCGATGAAAATGCAATGTTAATACCGAATGGTGATGGAGTCAGAAGGTGTCGCCGTGAGACCGCTGTAATTAAACGACGTGAACCCATAGAATTTGAGCTCGCTGAATTTATCTTGATAAGGATTTTGGACCGAAATAATTTTAAGTGTTTGATAATGGAACTGGAAACTTCCAGTATATTTAATTACAAAGTTCTCATAACTAATGGTTTGATGTTGTTATGTTTTGTATTAACACTTACTTACTTATTACTGTTGAATGCATGCTGTTTTACAATTTTGGAAGCCTATTGTTGCATCACGTGGTATTACTGTGCGTAAGTAAGTATAACATTTTTGTATGATTCTATACTTCAAGTTAATATTAGTAATGTAGTAATGGTTCAATTTGAATTCAAGAGTATTAATAAAAAAATAATTTCATGGCCAGATAAATCAAGGCCCGGTGCTTCAAAAGGCTCTCTGTAAAAAAGCAATTAAACAAAAAGCACACACACTCCATACCCGATTGTCACGCCATAATTATTTTTCCTCTACAAAGTTGATTCGATTGCCAGTTCGTTTTTTTTTTGTCGATAACAATGTTGCTAACGAATCGATTCTATTTGCTCGTAAGTAATTTGTTTTCAATTGATTCGCCGAGTTTTATTGGAAACTCGCGTTGTATCGAATGAGGTTGTCCATTTAACAGGCCCGTCAGTAAAGGTTATATTGACGGCCCAATTAATAAAGTTTACCTTTCAAACGAAATCATTTTATAATTCACTTAATTTTGTAATTGCTTTTAGCTGAATTGAAATATCAATCGGCTAATTGAATGTCGCGGATTATAGTCAGAGTTGCCTATTATTAGATTTTGTTAGGTGTGTAAACTTGGCTATTTATTGAATGTTAAACTTTTGGGTTAAATATTCAATATATGTAAATTGAATGAATGAAACGATATCGACTTTTCATGATATATTTTATGATAATAAATTGGTTTAGGAACGCAAACTAAAAATAAATCAACCAAAACTATAATACTAATGTTGCTAAATATATCTGAATTGAAATCTGAGCAACGTATTGATTTTGTTTCATATTTATTATGTTTGTTTTCTAGTATTTATAGATATTATCTACTGCATCACAGTTAAAATTTCAAATTAATTAATAACAATCAGTATTGTGTTTCGTTACAACCGAAAATGTAAAGAGTTTCTATTAACTTGCAAAATTGAATTTTTCTCCCAAACCCTTCGGGGTGTCGGAGTCGCAAACAACGCCGCGTGCACACAAGTTAATAGTTCTCATATTAGGGCACGCTATTACCAGGCCCTGATCCTTTGTGCAAATAAATAAGTCGTTATTAAGTACCTACTCTGCCGAGAGGATAAACAGAGGGTGGGCCCCTCTATGGTTAAGATGCGTTGCGCAATAGATTCTAAATGACTCGAATGTAATGGACTTTAGATTAGCTCAGTTCAAAAATGGAACAGTTTTACTATTTGAAAGATATATGGAACAGTTTTACAGAATAAAATGAAATTCAACCTCTTTCGATCATAACACATAGGTATGGAAAAATATAAAGACCGAAATCGATAGATGATTTGATCGGTTTGATTTAAAATTATGAAAATACCAATTCTTTTTCCAATTAAAAAAAGACAAATATTATACTTAAAATAAACAAATATTATAATGTTAAATTGTATGCCTTATTTATTCTCTAACATTACTCTATAATAAATGGTCGCTGAACACGAATCAAAGTGTAATACTAAACTAAAAACGTGACACAAACATGATTCCATTTGCTATTATTTAATACCCATTGTAGCAACCATTCCCACCGCCCTACTCCCTTCGAACCACAAAACGATGGGGCCTAATTATGTGTCCAATTTATTATTACTACCTACCCTCCGAAAAAAATACTATAAAACATATTCAAATGCAAATAAGGTAAACAAGAAGAAATGGTAATACTTAGTAGTTATTGGGTAATTAGGAATATAACTCATTTTTGCTACTGTAAAAATTTATGTATAAGAGAGATTATAAAAAAATATTTACAAAGCCATAGAGAAGAAGCTTAAATTTGTTTTCTGTAAGCACCTATAAATAAACGCCAATATTATTATCAAAATTTATTTGAAACGCTTTAGTTTTAAACTATGTTTTATTTTTAACTCAGAATTAAAAAAATATATATTCAAAAGTGATAATTTTACTGTAGATAATTAAACTTTCTCCTTATGGATCAGTTCTATTCATATATTTGTACTATTTTCAGCTTTAGTTTGTTATTTTTATTTGATAATTAGTATAGCATTTATATCAATATCAACTCGTACTTACTTACGTACCTACGTTAGTCACAATAATAGAATTGAAAATTACGAAAGTAAGTCCTTTCAAGATTAATTTAAAAGTCATGAGAATTTGATTCATTTGTAGTCTATGGTACAGAAATATTTGTATTTCATTTCGAATAAAAGCTCTTTACTAATTAACAATAAAATGAATAAATATAAAAAAAACAATCGAGTATCATGAGCTTTAGATTAAACATAAATAAAATCCGTATTCAGACTCGAATTCCTAATTTGAATTATCTGAAACAAATTTTGGAAATATTGTGTCAAATGCAGACACATTTAAAAAGAGCATAGTGAAAGAAAATCGACTTATCTGTATACAATCAATAATGATTAGAAAAAAACAATAGAAAAAAAAAACATTATTTTTCATAAAGTTTAAAAAGAAATAGCTATGTTAAATTCGCAAAGTAAAAAGTTTTCATTGTTTTCATTAATTTACATAAACTATAAAATCAAAAATGTTCTATTTTCAAAGTTAAACGGCACACGAGGAATAGGAGTCTGCTAATCTGGCGACAGTATCGTTCGGGCGGACACGTGCGTTGCACGCGTCCTGTACTAATTACAGTTGGGAGTTGACGTCACACACAAACTGGCCAATTTGGGGGTATTAGGTTACGAAAGACATAGCCCACAATATTCACAACCAAATAATTAAAAATCTGATATTTTCTTAACAATACCAAGAGAGAAATTGGAATTATTACATTTGAAAACTTGTAACACCAATTGACAACCTTCCAGGAGTCTTCAATTTTAAAGGTATAATTATATTTGATCAATTCTGCATTCACAATGCTTTACTGAAATATATTCTTAATGGAAAATGCTTAAAAAAATCACTTTGTACCTGATACTCTGAGATGGCATTGGAAACCATGAGGGCATTCCGGGTGACTACTCTAACCACTGAGCTACCAAGGACCTAATAGAACTGAGGAATTTTTCAAGCACTTATTATAATGCAAAATTGTTCCAATATAATATTTAGAACAAATTTTCATCTTTATCGAAATTTTAAAATGTTTCTTTCAGCTGTTTGGGTAGATCACTTGGACATTGAAGAAAATGCGCTCTGTAGTAGCGAAAAGTTACAAGTGCTTGAAAAATTCGTCGGTCTTGTTAGGTCCTGGAGCCACTGGTTAGAGCGGTTACCCGGTATCCGAAAGGTCGTGAATTCAAATCCCATTTACACCAGGGACAAAGTGAGTTTTTAAGCATTTTTCATTAGGAATATTTATACGTGTTGGTTACAGAAGCGGAATTAATTAAAAGTACAATAGGGATGACGACTGGGTAAAAAAATGCAATTCTACTTAGTCCGTCAGTCAGATAATAGAAAAATATTAGATATGTATTTTTTTTTATTTCAATTTAACGAGAAATAGCTTAGATAACAGGCACTAAAGTTGAGGAGTGGGGGCTTGCTACGTCATAGTTTTGTAAATAACGTACCATAACGTGACGTCATGCGAAATTTCAACTCCATGTATTGCCGTTATTTTATGATTACGAAAAAATAAAAAAACACGTGTTTAATATTTTCCAACACTCTACCTGACAGACAAACAAATAAAAATTTGTCGTCATCCCTATTATATTCACTCTACAGTATACATATTATATTTTGAATCGCAAACAAAATTGGTCTTGTAAATTTCAAAAAGGATACAAATAAGTATCCGTCCCATAATTAGGATTCACGCGTTTGCTAATATCGATTATTTATAAAAGCACAAAATAAAAATACCCACTTCCAATTTAAAATTAACTTTTCTCTAAACAATACAAAGTCTATGATCAGTTAGCAAACTGGGATGCCTAATTAGATTTTGTACCTCCTACGCGACGCCATTGCTTAGATGTTAATTTAGTATTTGAAATAGACTTTATTTATCTAACAAACTTAGACACTGTGAAGGTTCATACAATTTACAACATTATCTCGACGTATTAGATTCTGTTTCTAAAACAACATCACCTTGACTTACGCTATTAGTTCTCTGATACTAAACATGGATTAAGGCTTTAACTGACGCGATTCAGCTCAATTCTAGATTTGAATAACAATTATTTTGTCAATAGAAGTTTAATTGTATATTAAGGTACGTCATAATGACTTTAGTCTTGTTTTTATTTTCAATTAAGAAAAGTGGTTCGTATGCAATTTTTTAATTTTTTACTCTCTCATATTTGTTGACGCCGCTTCATTGCTTTACTTTTCATATTTAACTTTTTTCTAAATTATATTTCGATTTCCCTATGAGTGCACCACTAAAGGAATATCTGGTGTACTTTCGGGGGTCTGCTGTTCTGCGTCGCCGCCGTGGACGCTACGAACTATGAAGGAGGTTGCATTACGTACGCAACCTCACCGCTGGCCGCATAGACGCCACGACGGCATAAAAAGAAGAAAACTTCTTCTGTCATTCGCCTTTTGTCTTTTCACAACAACGCATCAATAATATCTACCAGCCGCATAAATAATATAAAAATTTCGTTATAATAAGTATACCCAGACTGAACACCAGAAGGATAGTGGACGGAGCGGTATTGGCGTTCGTGTCCAAGTGGCGTACATCAGTTCAGTAAGTACTCTCGATTTTATATCAGAGTTCCATCGGGTGTGCTCTAAGGATAATCTCTTTCTATATTTCTTTTCTTTCGCTTTTATTTCTCTTTAACAATTATTAATAACCGCATACGATTAAGATCCCGCGTGAGGTCTCGGCTATTTACACGCCGCCTCACCATTATTTATTGGTCCTTCGAGCCGGATATTGTATCAGCGTTTTCATACTTATTTGGAAGTTCATAGATCATTGCGTAATTCATTGGCAATATATCTCGACTTTCATAAAACAGCATATCTTATTATTATATCTATATAACATATAATTACTTTATTTCATTCCTATCATACTTATTTCATTTAATTACACAATGTCGGAAAATAAACAAAATAAATTATCTATACTTCATTGTAAAAAGGAGTCTTTATTTTCACGTTTTAATCGTTTATATAAGTTGTCACAAAATATTTCTACTTTTGATTCAAGATCAAACGATGATTTCGTTACTGAGACGGAAACATTAGACAGTTTATTCTCAAAATATGAGAGCATTATAGATGATATTAATGAGCTTACTTTATCTATAAATGCTGATGCGAAGCCGGATTATTCGGCGCTTGATTCGTGTCAGGATTTATACATACGTATTAAAAGTGCTCGTAACAAAATATGTTCTGAGTCTTTATCTTTGCGATCTGATTGTGTAAAATATAATAAAACTTCAATTAAATTACCTCCGATAGAGTTGCCTAGCTTTGACGGAAAAATTGAAAATTGGTCGATATTCTATGAGACTTTTAAGTCGAATGTTCATAATAACGAACAACTTACCGATTCACAACGTGTACAGTATTTAGTTGGTAAACTTACGCATTCCGCTCTTAAGCTCACTGCGGGTATTGTACCTACAGGGGAGACGTATAGTATTATTTGGGATAGTTTGGTGAAAAAGTACCAAGATACGCGTACTTTAGGAACTCATTATCTTAACAACATATTTGAATTAAAAAAATGCTCTAATTCAGAACTTAGCTTAAATTCTTTCATAGAAACTTATTCTGCTTCTATTTGCGCTTTAAAACAATTAAATATTCCGGATATTACAGATTTTATATTACTACACGGTGCCTTAAGAAAAATGGACAGTCAGATTTTACAAACTTTTGAGTTTTCAGTTCGTCATAAAGAAATTCCATCATATAAAGATTTAATCTCTTTTATACAAGATCAAGTAAAAGTTTTAGAGCGATCTAATAATAATAATAATAAGACTTTTCAATTTGGTGCTCGCTCTGTAAGTGAAAAGAATAATTATTCAGCGCCATCTTTGCCACGAAATACAAAATCATTTGTTTCTCGTAACGAAGCATCGGCGCCTGGAATAAAATGTAATTTATGTGATAGTTTGGACCACACACAATTTTATTACTGTCCGAAATTTAAGAATACTCTCTCTACTAAAGATCGATTTGAAATTATCAAATCTAAGCACGGTTGTGTAAATTGCTTGAGCTTGTCGCATACATTGTCTAATTGTAGGTCTAATTCCTGTTGTAAAACATGTAACAAACGACATCATACTTTATTGCATTTTGACAATAAGTCACTAAATATCACTAATACGCATATGGAGATTGGAAGCTCGACGTCACTAGAGAACAATCTTCTTTCTTCAAATACCTCATCACATCCGCCTACTAAGAAGGTTACAGAGAAACTGCCTACTGTAGCATCTTCAAACTTAAAGTCTTCATATAATAATGAACATGATTCTAATATAGCACTGCCTAACATGAATTCATCGCTTTCTTTTAGTGTCCAAAATCATTCGACGGTTCTTTTGTCCACCGCTCAGGTTTTCGCTAAATCTTATGATACTGGCAACAAAAAGTTAATTCGTTGTTTAATTGATAGCGGCTCACAAAATAACTTAATTACAGTTGATTGTTGTAAATTACTCAATTTATGTATAAATCCACTAAAAAATTCATATGTAAAAGGTATAGGTTCGGGTTCGCAACCTTTACATGGTTTTGTGAAATTTGAAATCGAGTCTCGTTTTGATGCAAATAAAAAATATGATATTTACGCTCTTGTAGTGGATTGCATCACTGAACAGTTGCCATCTCATTATATTGATAGGCAGGATTTAAATTTTTTGAACGGATTGCCACTTGCGGACCTTACTTGGAATATACCCGGTGAGATAAATTTAATTCTAGGTGCACAACTTTTCCCGTATATTTATTTAGGTAATCGATTAAATTCAGATTCTAGTGCTCCTTCCGCGATTTTGACTTCATTTGGCTATGTATTAATAGGTGACTGTCGAAATAATAATTCTAATCATCTAACGAAGTCACGTATTACGTTCACCGGTTTATCTTGCAATGAATTGGATTTAAATTTGCAAAAATTTTGGGATTTGGAGGAGTTACCTCATAAGCAGTTTTTGAGTCCTCAGGATACTGAATGTGAAAATTTGTTTACCAGTTCTGTAATGCGTGATGATTGTGGACGCTATTCCGTTTCTTTACCATTTTGTGATGACCCAACGCAATTAGGGAATTCTCGTACTACCGCTTTACGTCGCTTATATGCTTTAGAACGTCGATTTAGACAACAACCTACACTCAAAGACAATTATAATAAAGTAATATTTGATTACATAGAAAACGGTTACTTGATAGAAATATCTGAAAGTGATGAGAATGCCAGAGGTTATTACATTCCTCATCATGCAGTTGTACGTTCAGATAAACCTATGCCTAGGATTGTATTAGATGCTAGTTCTAAAACTCATACAGGATTATCTTTGAATGACGTGCTACATACGGGACCTAATTTGCAGGCAGATCTGTTTTTACTTTTATTAAAATTTCGATTATTCGCTGTAGCTTTCACCGCAGATATTAAACAAATGTACTTACAAATAGGCGTCATTTATGGTGACCGTAATTATTTAAAAATTTTATATCGCTTCAATGATAAAGAACCTGTTCGGACCTTTCAATTTTGCACAGTTCCTTTTGGTCTCAAAGCAAGCCCTTATTTAGCAATGCGAACGTTAAAACAACTCGCTACTGATATGTTTCCGCATTTTCCTGAAGCTGCAAAGGTAGGAGAAGCTAATATGTATATGGACGATTTAGTTCATTCAGTTCCCGATGAAAAGTCTGCTGTCAGACTATCAAAAGAACTAATTGCTTTTTTCAAATCTGGAGCTTTTGATTTAACAAAATGGACGAGTAATTCTTCTCTTTTAATGAAAAGTTTGCCTGATTCGCATCGAAACCACGTTGATTTAATTAAAGATGTTAATACTAATGTATCAAAAGTTTTGGGATTAATATGGGATCCAAATGAAGACGTGTTGAAATTGACCACTTGCCAAGTAGACGACAAATGTACTAAGCGATACATATTATCAATTGTAGCTCGATTATTCGATGTATTAGGTCTCATAGCTCCAGTTATTTTATATGCAAAGCAACTAATTAAAGAGCTTTGGTTATGCAAAATCGGTTGGGATGAGGTTCCTCCCAATAACGTCATACAGCGCTTTAATACACTTATCCAAGAATTTCCTTTGCTTTCTTTACTAGAAATACCGCGACATATTGGGGTTTTCTCTAATTGTTCTGTCAATATTATTGCTTTTTGTGACGCAAGCCTCAACGGATATGGAAGTGTAATATATTTGCACACTACTAGATCATCTGGGGAAGTATCCGTCCGTTTATTATGTGCGAAGTCCAAGGTTTCACCAACAAAAATTACTACACTTGCTCGTTTGGAGTTGTGTGCCGCTCTTCTTATGGCTAAGCTAGTCAAAGTAGTTCGAGATGCATATGAAGCATCATATCCTATTTCTGGTATTTTTGCATTTTCAGATTCTACAATTGCACTCTCATGGATAACGTCCTCACCACATAAATGGTCAATTTTTGTGAGTAATCGTGTTGCTCAATGTCAAGAAATTTTAGCCCCACAACATTTTTATCACGTCTCTGGTACTGATAATCCTAGTGACTGCTTGTCTCGAGGCTTACTTCCGTCACAATTAATCTCGCATGATCTGTGGTGGAACGGACCTTCATGGTTGCACAATCCAGTCTCGAAATGGCCTGTGAGACCGTTCTCTCCCATCGATAATAGAGAGTTACCAGAATACCGTACAAAAACATTAGTTACTACCGCTGAGTGTAATCAACCTGTTCTCTATGAACTTGCTTTACGTTTATCCTCGTGGGATAAACTGTTACGAATTGTAATATATATTCTTAGATTTATAAGAAAACATGATTCTGTTAATACTGTGAATAATTTATTTATTGCAGAACGAATGGTAATTCTTTCAGTACAACAAGTACATTTTACTAATGAGATTGATTTAATAAAAAAAGGAAAATTAACTTCTAAAAAATTAAGAAATTTAAACCCCTTTCTCGATAAAGAAGGAATCCTCCGCGTAGGTGGTCGGCTGAGACATTCTGATTTACCGTTTGATGCTAAGCACCCTGCTATTCTACCGAAATACGATCATATAGTTAATCTTATTATTCAGCATTTTCATGTAATAAATTGTCACACAGGAGCCGGTCTACTTATATCAATTTTACGACAGCGCTATTGGATTTTAGATGCCCGATCTGTAACTAGAAAGGTTGTAAGGAAATGTAATTCCTGTTTCCGAACAAATCCTAGACATCCTTCTCCAATGATGGCTGATCTACCTTCCTGTCGTGTAACTGAAACTAAGGCTTTTGTACATACTGGCGTTGATTACGCAGGTCCTATACGCATTACTCTAGCCCGCAGAAGGGGACAACAGTCTCAAAAGGCATACATATGTCTTTTTGTATGCTTGTCAACTAAAGCCATTCATATTGAATTGGTTTCCGATTTGACTTCTAACACATTTTTATCGGCATTTAAAAGATTTATATCCCGACGAGGTCCAGTTTCATGTCTTTATTCCGATAATGGAACGAATTTCGTTGGTGCAAAAGCTAAACTTGATGAATTATATCAGTTTTTACTAAATTCTGATTTTAATGCAACTTTAAAAACTGAACTCAATAGTCATCGAATTGAATGGAAGATGATTCCACCCAGAGCACCGCATTTTGGTAGTTTATGGGAATCTAACATTAAGAGTTTAAAGACACATTTGTATAGAGTAATTGGAAATCAACTGCTAACATTCGAAGAATTACAAACTGTACTTGTACAGATTGAATGTATAATGAATTCTCGCCCTTTAACTTATATTTCTTCAGAACTCTTTCCTGAAATTATAACGCCAGCTCATTTCTTAATGTCAACTCCTTTAAAATACTTACCCGCGACTGATTTAACTAATGAGAACGGTAGACTTAGCAATCGTAAACTACTATTAGATAATATGGTCAATTCATACTGGAAGAAATGGCATAAAGAGTATTTACACACGTTGCAAATTAGGCAGAAATGGATAACTACAGATCGCAATGTTCAAATTGGAACAGTAGTATTGGTGGGTGAGGAAAATAGTCCTCCCTTAACGTGGCCTTTAGGTATAATCACGGATGTCTTTCCAGGACATGATGGTATAATACGAGTCGCTATGGTTAAGACTCAGAACGGTAGTTTCAAACGTCCTATTGTGAAATTATATCCTTTACCGAATCAATAACTATAACTCATTATATCTTATTAATTTAGATCATTCACATTTTTACTTTATTATATTATGTATTTTAAGAATTCACTATCACGCTTTGAAAGTTCCATGAACTTCCAAGGGGGGGAGAATGTTGACGCCGCTTCATTGCTTTACTTTTCATATTTAACTTTTTTCTAAATTATATTTCGATTTCCCTATGAGTGCACCACTAAAGGAATATCTGGTGTACTTTCGGGGGTCTGCTGTTCTGCGTCGCCGCCGTGGACGCTACGAACTATGAAGGAGGTTGCATTACGTACGCAACCTCACCGCTGGCCGCATAGACGCCACGACGGCATAAAAAGAAGAAAACTTCTTCTGTCATTCGCCTTTTGTCTTTTCACAACAACGCATCAATAATATCTACCAGCCGCATAAATAATATAAAAATTTCGTTATAATAAGTATACCCAGACTGAACACCAGAAGGATAGTGGACGGAGCGGTATTGGCGTTCGTGTCCAAGTGGCGTACATCAGTTCAGTAAGTACTCTCGATTTTATATCAGAGTTCCATCGGGTGTGCTCTAAGGATAATCTCTTTCTATATTTCTTTTCTTTCGCTTTTATTTCTCTTTAACAATTATTAATAACCGCATACGATTAAGATCCCGCGTGAGGTCTCGGCTATTTACACGCCGCCTCACCAATATTAGTAATGATAAGCACAAAAGTGCTCGTATATTTTATTTATATTGAAATATTAAAGTTTACTTTTTCTCACTCCAAAAGTATATCTCTCTATATTAATAATGAACTAACTTTACATTAAAGACAAAAACCTAAATCATTATAATTTTTTTGCGAAACGCGTCTATGAAATCAAAAATGTTACTAACATTATTGCAAACTTTCTATATTAATTAATTAGATGAAGACGTGAGTTTATGTATTATTATGTCCGTATATCTGTCAAGATCGGTTTTCTCGAGAAAAATGTTGAAGCTTGCCTATACTATTTTGGGTCTGGGTGTTGTAAAACCTACATTGTTTCAGATTTCTGAAGTCTCAGCGCTTCTTAATTTGATTACGGCATTGGATATATATCTAATTATTTAATCTATAAAGGATATTTAGTACATAATATATTGATTGTTGTTTTCCTTTTAACATATGTACCTACTCAAATAAGAATTAATTAGAATGTTTCCAAAATTCTCAATTAAATCGTTAAGACTCAGTCATCCCCTTAAATTATTCGAGACTCTTGAGGGCAGAATATTTAATTTCCTCGCCCTCCTTCGTAATTAATTCTCGGCTCGCAAATCAAGTAATTACGCAATTAAGACAATTGTCTCTCCTTAATACGGTATTGCGAGAATATTAAACAAAATTAAAATGAAAACAATGAATAATTAAGCTAATTAATTATATGAATATGGCTTTGATGTTCTTGAAATTGTTGAAAAAGATTATCGAGAATAATTTTAAACGAAACTTTTTTCGGGTTCCGAGCGAGTTTTATAAATAAAATGTTTTGTTTTATGTTTTAATTACAGTCGCTTAATCGAGATCGTTTAAAAAATCTTCACCATCAACATCAGCCATTGATGACTGCAAATGCAGCCGGGACGAGATAATAATTTTTAGTCACCCATCCTGTGACCGACCCTTGTGACAATTGCTTAAGAACAACTAGTAGTGGCCGCAGCGCTTATTCACAACGCCGCCGAGTAACTGAAAAATAATAGTGTAATAATATTTTATTATATGTTTGTAATAAATAAACTTGTCACCTACGGAAAGCTACATCATATGCGGATAGCTAAAATTATAGCATAGCTAAAATTTAAGCGGATGAAGTAGCAAGAAAACAGCTATATACCATAAAAAAATGTTTCTATATACCAACAGTGAACTATACTCTTTATATATTAATCTGCCGTGAATAATTCATCGAAAACATAATGATAAACTTATACCGTCGAACATAAACAACGAGTATATAATGAGACACGAGCATTAACGAGTTAACCGAGTAACAGCATTCGATTAGTGCCGAGCGAGCGTCGACTATCGAGTTACTTTGCAATTAATAACTATTATAACTTAATCCCACAAGCGCTTGCCCGCGCAACGATACAAAATTGCGACTAGAAATAGCACGGCATTCTTGAAAATGTTCAGGGAATGTAATTCTATACTCCTGTTGAATAGCATCATAATATTTGTGCTACCCATATCACAAACATTAAGCTGGCATGTCACTAATTGTCATTAATTGTTTCATCAGATGATGTTAGAAGTCCAATTTGTAGACTTTATTTTTTATAAATAACTATGATTTACATTGATTTAGTTTAACTTTAATATTTATTTATACTAATATTATAAAGAGGAAAGATTTGATTGTATATATGTTTGTTTGCATCGAATAGGCTCCTTTCACCTACGGGAAGTTGCATCATACGGGGTTGACATAGGCTATAATTTACGCGTACGAAGTCGCGGGATAATAGCTAGTTTATCTATTAAAGTGGTTTAATTGCGATATTTATTTTTTTGTGAAAATACATGTGTTATCTACCATAGGGGCCTGGATTGTAGGTTACTTTTAATAAAATAGAAATTAGCGAGAAAGAATTACTTTTTGAAACGCTTTTACGTAGCACAAAATATAGCGGAACTGGCATAAATCAAAACCAATATGTGAGAAAAGTGAAACTGTCGTCAACAGCATGTTTCTCATCTTGCAGAAACGATTCAACACGTATAGGAAAAGTGTAAAGAATAGTTTGCGTATCATGATAGATTGTAATTTCCACCTGGAACCTTGTAAAGGAACTCGCCCTGAAACTGTTTAAACAACATATTTTAACAATGAAATAATTTAAAATATTAAATGAGAAATCAAAAATCTTAATGGCAAAAAATTAACTTCAGTATTTTTTTGTATGTTATATTGTTTATTTGTATTGTACGGTCATTAAAGTTACTAGGCACATCTAGAGTATTTAAGTCGATTCCAGCTAGAACGCGTAAGCTTGTATAATTAACTTATGTGCCGCCTAACGCGCAGTTAACTTGCCCTCAACTTCACATGTACCCGTAACTGTAGTTATTATATCGATATACTACTCGTAGCAACATAGTAGAATATTTATTTATGTTTTATGTCATAATTTTAATAAAAAAGCAGAGATAATTTTTGATTTTGAAAATACGCAGCTGAGTTCAGCTGTATATGTACTATTATTATAGTAATTGATTTGATTGTTTGAAATTATTGTAGTGCTATTATGTTAAAAAGAAACTGGTGAAGTGCGGTTGTACTCGTGTACCAAAGCTTCTATATAAACTTGCATTTAACAACTATGATCAGTCAATTAGGTAGTACCTATATTTTTTTAAAAGGAAGTGTATTATAGCTAACTAAAAGATTAACCAAGTTCTTGACTTCATTTGTTTCTTTTCCTTTTCAGGTCCGGAACCCAGTCTCGAACTATAACGAACGCAGCACTGTTCTAGAGATTCAATCAAAGAAACCTATTTACAAGAACATAAAGGGGATATTAGAAACCATAAAAAGCGGTGAGCATGTATGAAAAGAGATTGGATGAAGCGAAAAATATATGTAAGGACCGTGTCCTGTGGCACTCGGTCCTCTCTGCCTACTCCGCAAGGGATACAGCTTGAAAATGTTCTAAGAGTATCTATAGTCAACTATATATCTATCGATACAAATGACCATCAATGTTTGATGAATCATTAAGGCTCTTACACCCATTTTTACTAACCTAGAACAAGTCATAGCTTGTGACGGGTTCGATGCTTGGGTCAATAAATAAGACTGACTAGCTTGAGTATGGATCTATTAATTGTATAAGGATAAATAAAGAAACTCTTTTTGGGTTTCTTGTTAAAAACTTGAATCGTCCAAGTTACAGATTACAATTCACTATGTTATATAATTTGTATTACAATGTCTCATTCTTAATCGTTGTCAACATTAAAATCATCAACATTATATTAAAATTTATACGATTTCATACGATAATATGTTGATTTAGATGTTATTCACAGATGATTTTCTACGAACTGACATCCATAAAGAGTATATTAGATTAGTCAAAATTTTAAATTACGAAAGACGAATAATAAAAAGAAATGATGTTGAATTTCAAAAACAGAAAATAAACGGTGGTATGGCACACCGTTACAAGCTTAACTAGGAAGCGCCTATTATTACGAATCGCCTAAGCAGGTCAGTTTAATTTCAAATTAATATTTTTCTTTTATGCCTTGACATATTTACGTATTATATACGCAAATATTTAGTGCAAGTAGCCGCATAAATAATATCATAACTTTAGACATTGCTTAATTTACTTAGGTGCTTCCTAGTCAACGGTGAAATAAGTTTTTACTTTAGGCGATTCCTAAATATTCTAAGTTTAGTGAAAACGGGCTTTAGAATAGTATCTATAGCAACTTATCTCTATCATAAAATTATTAGTTACAATAATCATTATCTGAACTAAAATCAGAAATTAGTATCTACCGACCATGAATTAAATCCTTGGACACCAGGCTTAACATACGTACGAAGTTTCTTCGCTACGCAGTTTATCTGCTAGCCCTCTCACAACATCCGTATATTGCATACTCGGTTAGCCCTCAACTGTCCATGATAAAACTGCTTCAACGCACCAGAAAAGGGCGTGAGAAATGAAAGCTGTTGACAATATTTGGCCGTCGGTGAAGTGGGGGGGGGGGTTTATTTTAAACACACCGGCTCATTCGCACTCCCGTTTTGTGACGACGACGTCTACTCATGTCATTTATCTTCAACAATATGAGGAGCGGGACATATGGCGGTAGCGCTATACTATACATATTTGACGAGAACATTGCAATTTTGATATGGAAAAGTCAAATTTTACTAAAACTTATTACTGTTTATTTAATGTAAAAGTAATTCAGATAATTATAGTTTTAATATTTATTTATTTAATATTTAACACAAAGGACATTTAATCAAAATATCTATTTATAATAAGTAACAACTGTGTATTACTAAATTACACAATGAGATATCATCATCATCAGCCTTTTACGTCCCCACTGCAGGGGCTCAGGCCTTCCTTATGAGATATGATAGAGAATTTTTTTTTTTTACTAATATGAAAAAACAGAAAGAAGAGTAATATATCTGGATGATTAAAAAAATGCGACATTTAGTTCTACCACTACTTTTTTAATACAGTTTTTGAATTTAAAGAATATATACCTTAGATACGAGGGTCAAACTGAAAGTTCTTAGAACTGGCCACTTATAAATAATATAATAAAAAAATAATTCTAAAATTTGAAAATATAACTCTTTGCCAATATTACTGAGTATATATTTCATTCATTTGTCATTTGTTTTACGATTTGGCGGCAAATTGAAAATTGTCTGTGTCACGTCATCATGAATTTAACACGAGAAAATTTTCGTGCAATGATTTTTTATGACTTTCGATGTCATTTAAGTCAACAAGAAAGTTATGATAGACTACGATTGGCCTTTCACGATGAAGCCCCATCTCGTGCGACTGTTTACAACTGGTTTAGTGAGTTTAAACGTGGTCGCACTAATCTCACTGATGATTTACGTGAGGGACGGCCTTCTACGGCGACGACTGAAGATAACATCTGTGTTGTGCGGCGTATGATAGAGACTGACAAAAGAGTGACCTATCAACAGATTCGGACAAGCTTAGGCATCGGTATGAGTCAAGTGCACAAAATCCTCCACGAACATTTAGCGGTCAGGAAGCTTTGCGCCCGGTGGATACCTCATAATTTGACTGAGGCTCAAAAACTCCATCGTGTGGATTGGTGTCGTAAAATGATTGAAAGATTTAACGGAGGTGACTCAAATGCTGTGTTCGACACAGGCAACACGCACACACACACCCACACACACACACACACACACACACACACACACACACACACACACACACACACACACACACACACACACACGCACGCACACACACACACTCACGCATAGGTTTACACACAAAAGTTCTACCGATACCGATATATATATAAACAATGGTTGTAAAATGTTCATTGAGATAAGAGGAATCACTGACTTCCAAAAAACAGATTTAATTCTAGTTTGGGGGTCAGGGGCTCACAATAATTTAGGTGCTAATTTGTAACCAAAAATGCAACATTATTAATTTATATATATAAGAGAATGTTATGTTTTGGTTTGAATAAAGATTATTATTATTATTATTATTACTAACAGGTGACGAAAGCTGGATTTACTGTTATGATCCTAAAACCAAAAGACAATCTGCTCAGTGGGTGTTTCCTTTCGAGGAGTTGCCAACTAAAGTGAAGAGAGATCGAAGTGCGGGAAAAAAAATGGTGGCCTCGTTCTTTGGAAGGATAGGTCATTTTGCAACAATTGTGTTAGAGGATCAAAAAACAGTTTCTGCAGAATGGTACACTACCAATTGTTTGCCACTTGTCTTGGAAAAAGTTCGAGAGAAACGACCTCGCAGTAGGATCCTCCTTCACCACGACAACGCCTCGTCGCACACCGCCAAGCGAACGATCGACTATTTGGCGACATCAAACGTTGAATTACTGGGTCACCCGCCGTATAGCCCCGACCTCGCGCCTTGTGATTTTTATTTATTTCCAAAAATTAAAGAAAAACTTAAAGGAAAGCGGTTTATGAATGCTGAAGAAGCGGTGGCTGCGTATCGCGATGCCATTGAAGAGACCCCTAAGGACGAGTGGGCAAAGTGCTTTTCCCAGTGGTTCCATCGCATGCAGCGGTGTATTGACGTGAATGGACAATATTTTGAAAAGATATAATAAAACTAATAACTGGCTAATGTAATCAGTTTTTGATTTTCTAAGAACTTTCAGTTTGACCCTCGTATAATTATATTTATAGATATAATTCTTTCAGTAATCTACCTATAGGCGATTATAAATACATTGTTTTATGGTTAATAAAATACGTGATATTTATTTTTTACTATTTTGGATAAGCCAGTATATTAGGTTATTTACAATTAATCAATGTATTGTCTTCCGTCTTTTCATATAATAACATCTTTTTCGGAATATAAAAAATCTATCTCCAAAGCCCCATGGGAACCCGAAGGTGGTTGTAATTTCCACCAATCGACGGGATATTGTGTTGATCGCGTTTATTTCTCTCATTTGATTCCCCCAATGAGCTAAATGTCGTTTGTTTTTCGATGGAGGGTGTTAAAGGAAATGTGCTATTATATCATAAAATTTTCCTTATCAATATCATTATTTCATGCAGGAATCGACTTCAATCGAAGAATAGAAATGAATCGAATCTTATTCCAAATTTACTTAAAATTACTAAAAGAAAAAGCGAGCGAAGTGAGAATACACTAACAGCGGCTGTCGAGCACTAAATGCTTGAGTGCAAGTTCCATAAATCATAGATTTCTGACACTAATTTGTCTGTAGTTTTTCTATTTAATTTTTTTTTCTTTCTTTAGTTTTCTATTCCTTTGTTCAAGATACCTGTTCAGCAGATTGATAAATAGAATGACATCTAACTTTAAAAAAACTTTACTAATGAAATACATACAGAAAAGGTACTCGTATGTGTTTAAGGTATCAGTTTATAGAATATTATCCAGACAATATTCTATAGACCGATTAAGTAATGAATTCAATGAACGACGTACAAAGATCAATACTTAATAAAAAAAATCCATTGAATAACTTAATCATAACCTACACAAGCCATTGTTAGCGAATAATTTGATTAAAATTTGACAGCTCTATCCTGTTTGAGATTATTTTTTTAAACAAAAAAGTGCAGGAAGTGAATGAATATAAAGGTAATTTGATTATAACTCGTATTATGTTTGCCATTATAAGTTGATATGTCGTGGCATTCAAAAGTTTTGAGTGTAGGGGTCAAGCTATGCAGGTAGATGAACAAAAATAGTATAATAGGGGTATAATGGTGTATAAGCTAATGACGGGTTCTGTACGTATCATGTCGGTGTGCATTACGGCTTGAGAAACTGAGAACTTGATATTTCCGTTACATATTATTTTGTACTCTTAAAATAATCCAGCAATGCGGCTATTTCCTACATATTCCTAAAATATTGTAGTTTTGTGAAATCGTGACTGATTTTTAGTAGATACTCATTATCCACTCTTGCAAAAGCTTTATAAGAGAAGAAAGTGTCATCATCACTGAGGTTTGATATCCTGCTGAGTCGATGTAGAAATTGACATTTCTATATGCCTAGGTCAATATAGAATAAACCTTGTCTCCGGTCTGGGTGTGGTGATACCTTCTTTATCTAAGATAGTCCATAATACGGGGGCTTTAGCTATTCATCTTGGAATCCGAGCAATGTATGTGATGTTATCTAATATTTATTTATTTGAAATTTGGTGGTGGTGTTTTGTAGGTTGTTAATATTAACCGCTCAATTACAATATATTTTTTATATAATACGAATTACCTTTTTATAATAACCGCTTTCATTAAAAGCGAAAAATTTGATTGTTTAGTTTTTCATAATGTCTCTATTGTAAGAGCGTTGAATAAATTCACCGAATCGTTATAAAGAGAAAAAATTAAGATTTAATTGTTTGTTAGTTGAATTAAATAGATTCCAAATCTACTGGACCTATTTTGAAACTTTGAATGCGAGTAACAGATTATAATTTACGCGAGTGAAGTTACGGGAAAATAGCTAGTCATAAAGATAATCACAACTTAAAACATCATTCAGTCCATTGTACAAACGTTCATTAACAATTCACATTAGTTTAAAACGACATTACACATCCTAATTTTCGGATTTAAAACAGTTATTAGAGCTTAAAATAGTCAGTAGACCTTAAAGGACATTTGTGCAACTGGATGATTGTCTCTAGACTATATTAAAATTGAAATCAAATGTATAGTACAATAACTTATAAATATATGTGACCTATAATAAGTGTCTATATCTTTTCCTCGAGTTATAGCTACGCAAATGTTCCGGCCTGACTTCTTAGGAGTGCAATTTACATGATATAATCTCCCAGTCAGCATGAGTTCCATTTATCATTACTTATGCTTCAGCGGTGTATACATACAAATAATAAAAAAACGCTTTCTCTACAGTTAACCAAGCTTTTGACGAAAACTCCCTTGAAATAAAAAGGCTCTGTATTTTTTATCGCTTCAAAACAGACAGACTGATAGACGCCACGAAGAAACTTTGATATATTAGGACAAATGTCAACATGATCTGTATGTAAACAACAAGTCGCACAAATAAACGATTTGAAATTTAAGAGCTGATTGATATCATTTCTACGAAGTAACGACAAAAATAGACGTTTTCTTAATAACTTTTTACTGCGAAAGCTAATCCGTATTCCATTGGTTAACAATAAAAGTGTTTTTCTGTATCATTACATAAACACCACTGAGAATTTGCCGCCATTTTGACAATGGGCCATGTTAGGATGACCATCGAACGATAAATTGTGAAGAATTTTAGGATTATGAAATTTTTCTTTTTTGTATAAACATAGATAATTTAATGACATCCGCAGGCATGAACCTTATAAACTAAAGAAGAAGAAATATACTAAAACTGAGTGTATGAAGGTCAATAGGAACCGTAATTATCTTAATTCATTGAATTTTATAAAACTGAGCACTTGTGTAAACAGATTTTGGTCCTGCCCACATCCAGTGGTTCCATGCAAACTATGATTCTTCAAAATAAGATAACAGAAAGAAAAATACATTTCATATGAAGATTTTTATATCATTCGTTGATATAAGATTCTAAAATCTTTTAAATGTAATGCCGATATTATTAAATAATGTAACTCTGATTAATATCTAAATAGTCCTATATTCCATTATTTTCTCTTTAGTATGGTGTCCCTACATTGTGCAAGCGCTCATAATCTGTCCAATTTACTAAACAATTCTATTCAAACAGCATTCGGAACCATTCAAATCGGCATTCTGTGAAAATAATAGCGGTTCTCGAAACAAACAGAGGAGTTAAGATATTTTGAACCTTATTTGCGTCAGTTTTAAAGTGTAATATTAAATAGATGTACCTAAATTATGATATTTGAAACTGTCATTGAAACTGCTGTCAGGATTCCTTTACAGGACCCATATTTTTATCTTGAATGTAGATACTTTGATGTAAAAATGCGTTAGATTAACACATTATACTTAGTATATGTGACATATGATATTTAGTTGTGATTAATTCAAGATGTTACCTACTATTTATGCATTTTTGATTACAACAAACAAATAAATTGGATAACATGTTTTATTTAAAATATATTTAGTCTTTTTTAACTAGGAATCGAGCTAATTATGTTTATTGGTTACTAAAGTTAAAATGATCCTTAAAAACACTTAAATATACTCTATGATCTAAAGAACTCATCAAACTAAGCAAAAATGATAGCCTATAGTACCTACAACCGCGTGTGAAAGAGCACCTGGCCCGCGCGGCATCCGCACAATCCTATAATCCCCATAATATGCGGGATTGGTCACAGGGCTCAACGCATTATTGCTCATTACTATGTTTTTGTAGGCGATTTTCTTATTGATATGCTATAATGTGGTATTGTAAGCAAAGTTTTGTTTCAAAAATAATGCTATCTTTTTTACTATTGTTCAAAACAAGAAAAACAAACTAAGCAGACATAATTAACCATCAACCACCGACCACAACAAGACAAAAGAATTTTTCTAGTGTTGTCTAATCTAATTTCTAGTACAGGCCTTTTTCTGTTCAATCAGCAAGATTTCAAAATAATAATTAAGCTGTTTGAAGTCAAAAAGCCATAAAAAATATCGTTTCTTAAATATTTATGAACATAAAAAAAACAAATCTTTTTAATTTAATTTATTACTGTTAAATGGGTTCACTATGGAACGATTGAACTGCGTTATCTGCATCTTGATTGAATCCAATGACAACAAAATCGAAGCTAGTGTATTTTATTCTTAAAAATTTTAGAATATCTATGCTGATATTGACAAACAAAATAGTATTATATTATTGAATAGCATAGCGTTAACGTTAACTCTATAACGCTATTGGGATGTTTTTAATGACTATGGTCAAATTGGCACGCACGCTACAATTACTAAAAATCGGCTTCACTTTGTTATTCAGCGAACTCCGTCTTTACTTTTTATTTGGTCTGAGTATGTATTATTTTATTTATTTAAACTGCTTTGCACAAATAAAGCGTACAAATGGCGGACTTAATGCCAGTAGGCGTTCTCTACCAGTGAACCAGATAGTTATGGAATAGATACTTTAATAAGGCAATACTTTAATAGCATAGTGTTAGTAAATACAGCACAAGCGTTCGAGACCACTGGAGTATTAGAGATAAGACCCGCGGTGGTTTAGCGGTCGTAGGCGATGCTGTAGCGGTCTTTTAACATTATATAAATTGTCACCATTAATCACCTTCTACAAATATTTAATCTGTGACAATTATTATTACATAAACATTTTATTTTTTGAGAACAAACCTCTTCGCAAAGAGAAGGCTCGCTAATATATATAAATAAAACTATTCATAGCCCAAGTCATCGTGCAAAAGGTTTCAGATAAATTACTTTCCTTAAACGACCGACTAATAAAGCAATTTGCGGCGGCTCATTTGTGGGCTAGTCGTTTAGTTTAACCGGCCGCTTGGCAATTATCTCTCTTTTTTGTTTCACACTCAATTTTTCCTAAAGCTCGCGGGAAAATTACAAGAACATCATTACTATACAAGACTAAAGACAAATGATATAAAGTTGTTTAGCAATAGAGTTTTTGGCAAGAATTCATAAAAAGCTTAAGTATATTGAGGTTTAGTACACACAGCAACACACCAGATTACATAATAAACAATGTTCAGTAGAAGATGGCCAATAGCAAAAGAGTTTTTTTTTAATACTCACAAACTACAGCAATTATTGTGTCTCACAAAGTGATTGTCAATTGTGTTTTTTGGAGATAATTTTGTACCTAAATAAGCGGAAAGCCAGCGGCTGCGCTGTCGTCCTGTATCTATATATAAAAGCGAAAGGTCCCTCACTTACTCACTCACGCACTCATCACGAAATCTCAGAAACTACAAGTGTCTTTTTAGGATGTAGGTGCTCACTAGGACGGGATTTTATGAAATACATCCTCTTTGAGGGTAAATTAGGGGATGAAAGTTTGTATGAATGCTACAAGTGCTAGGAGTTTCAAATTTTGCATGCGGGTTCATTTCTTTTTATTATTTACCTTTCGTAATTTGAAATTTTGACTAATCAAATAATTATGGATGTCAGTTCGTAAAAAAATCATCTGTTCTAAACATGTAAATCACATATATTGTAAATCTTATAAATTTAAATATAAAAATTTTATTAATGAATATATGTTATTAAAATAAAATTATTAATTATAGTGAACGAGAAAAGTGTTCCGTGAATCTAGCCCTAAAAACTCACTGATTACTTCTTTCCTGTAGAACTCCTTTTATTCCTGCATCTATGCTATGTTAAATCTCAATATTTTTGTAGTTACCAAGCTGAGATCTAGTTAAATTATAAAATTAATAATTTTCCTCAATTATTCGCACTCCAAAAACTCAAACACATACAAACATTCATCTGAATGTAACAAACTAACACCTAACAGAAAGTGCTCAACTAAAAATAGTCTGTAAATACATAAAAGGTGTTTGCGATGATACATTTCAGCTATAAGGACTTCATTGAACAATAGTATTCACCATTCGCTCTATAAAAGCGACGTTATTTTTTATTCCTATTACCTTTCTGCAACAATAAAGTGTCGCTAAACAAACGCTATAAAATTCTCCTAATTCGTTTTTAACAACCCTTCAAATTGGAAAAGTTTAACGCTATCAAAAATTAACCTTAACGCGATTGAATAAAGGTGCTTTTAGAGTTGCGAACCATTTAAAGGGTGGCACAGACGAGCGAATCGTTTATTAGCACATTTCTAGCAAGTCGAGCGTGTTGGTGATAAGTGACAAGCTATTGAGACGTGAAGAGTGAGCAAATGTTCTGTTTTTTTTTTTTAAATTGACTTATTTTTCGGTAGTTTTTTTGGTGTTGGTGATAATCATACATTAAATTTGTATTTTCTGTATATTCACAGTTAGTGTCACAAGTTTTATTTTTTTAAATATTGAATTCATTTTTTTTGGCCTAGTATACAATTCTACTCCTACGACAATTGTTTTTATTCTACATTTAGACCCTTTTATACCATTGTGCCAAAACCATAGCATGAATTAACGTAGTGTATTATTTATCCGATAACAATATTCTGTAGCCAGGAATATTCATTTAAAAATCGTGCAGACGAAAATACAGTTTCGTAAATTTTATGTATAAAGAAAATGACATATTAATAAAATTGAAAATTATATTAAAATATACGTAAGTCATATATCAGTGTATTACATATTGTGTTATAAGTGTAAGTAATTTAATTTTATCACAACCATTTTCAAGACCTTTTTAAATTTCGAATTGTGTTTTTGTTAAATTCCCATTTAAAGTGTAGCCACCCTATTCCTTTAAAGCGAGCCCGTCGTAGCGAATTCGATTACCATCACATCCTCGTTGTTGTGTTTGTCCCTAATGGACTCTAAATTCATTGTCATACTGTCAAATTATACAGACCCTTCATTTCAAATATATATTTAAGGACCGAAGCTCACAAAAACCTGGTCAATTTCACTAACTCCTAGTTACAAAAGAGATCGTATTTAGAAGTGGTTATTCGCATTAAAAGGTCATGCTATACTGGTCCATTGTAGGGTTGACAATAAGATATTTACGTCTCGATGATTTTATAAAGATTTAATTGATATAAAGATCAGATAAGATAAGATTCAATTTGCAACATTTAATGGGCGTTAGCAAAACTTTTTGTATAGTTCGAGTGTTAACGGAAAATGCGGGTCGCACACTTTATGCTTTTTAAGTTTTTTAAATTGGAATTATATTTTTTTTCAGACTAACTAATAATATGAATAATAATAATAATTTTTATGCAAATATCAAGTCGCAAGCATTACTTTCACGCGTATCGATTTCATTATTTTAAAAATTAAGTACTTACATATTTTATTGTAGGTTGTTAGCTGTTTGTGTACCATAAAAAACACGAGTAGTTTTCGTGTAAAGGGTTAATAAACAATAAAACTAATTTATTAAAATATTCTGCGCATTAATAGTATAAATAATTTTGATATCAATCTACTAATCTTTATTTTACACAACATTTAATATTGTTCGAGGTAATAAGAATTAATAATCATAAAAAATACACTCGTATTTATTTTTTCTGCGTAGGTATAGTGTTTAATATTCTTTATTGAAAATAAAATAGCATAATTTGAAAATAAAATATAAATCATATGTTCATGAAACCTCTGTTGAAGTATTAACCACAGTTGTTTCTTTTTTTTTTCAAATTATTTGGAATTCGGTCTACAATTCGCGGAGAAATCGGCGAATATACATAAAAAGATGTACTCGTCGAACATACCACTTCCTCCATTTTGATTTTGAAGTTTGCTAAAGTATAGTGCCACGTCAAGTTTAAGTTCTGTTTGTCATTGAGATGTACTTCGCGTATGTTATTATCTAAATAGAGATTATTATTGAAGCCACTAACTGTCACTACACAAATTGACACCATATGTGTATTTGTATCAGCCAACATCGACTCTGCTTAATCTCTCTATCCTTTAGAGATGCGTCTGGGACGGAAGCAGCCGGTAATTCGTTTAACTTTGACCGCTTGAACGTTATATACATCGCACCGATATATATACATACATACGCCGTAGGTCGACGACGTCTGTATATTTTGGTAACCAACTGAAGACCTAACAATAATTTGCATAATAACTCACTGATTGTATTTGTACCTATAATTGAATGGTAACTCATGTCACTACTGTAATACTCGTAATGTCAAAAGAATAAATATTACATGTTTAATAAACTAACAGATACTGTAAATGTAGAGTCGTGTGAATAAAATTAGTAATAAAAAAAATTAACACACTGTACAACATTGTGCCAAATCCAATATGTCTTCAGTCAGACACAGAACGCAACCCCGAGTATCTTTAATCAATTTAATGGTCACTCTCACATTTCTATAACCTTTTTCATTTTACAGAGATTTAATAACAACATTGCATAGATACACATGGTTACTCTAAATAACCATGACAGATTAGATATATTATTGATAGTATTTCCTCATTGTTCGAAACGAATAATCGACTCGCCACATCACTAGTTTTAAGTTGCTGTAACGGTTTTTTTTTTCATTATTTATTTCTTTTTCTATTGGTTCAAGCGAGTACACGCATTTGTAAAAAACCCGAATTTTATTAATTTGCACCTTTTAATACCAGACCCCTACATGGTCCTAATCTACGCCAGATATTAAGTTCCAGCTGATTCATTGGTTACGAAACCGGTTTACTTCGCATTTGGATTCTACGCGCAGTAATTGCATTGGGGATTGCGCATCGTAAAAGAGTGGTCGAGAGTAGTTCAAAGTATAACGGAAAAAAACGTTTGTGAAGTGGAGCAAATAAATTAATTTAAGAACCCAACACTCTAATCAGGTATTTTTAGGTGTACAATTAAGTTTTATATAAGGATGACAGAGGAATTAAAAGTGCCAAGTCGACCCCAGTCTCCCAGAAATTCTGACGAAAAAGACTTAATCAAAAAAAGAAGCGTTATTAAAAGACGGTTAACTGCGTTCGCGAATTATTTAACGACTTTAGAAGGATCCTCGTTGAGTGGTCTGGAGGCCAGGGAGTTACAACTACGAATTGGTAAGGTTGAACCTTTATATGACGCTTACGATGAGATACAATTGAAGATTGAGTGCCTTTCCGATGATGATTTACAAACAACCGAACGAATTGATTTTGAAAATAATTATTATCGTGTACTTGCTAATGCAGAGGGAATGTTAGATAATTATCAAAAGGCTCAAAATAAAGTAGAAAGTGAAAATAATTCTACCCGTTCCAAACATAATTTAGTTAAATTACCCACTATTCAGTTGCCGAAATTTTGTGGTTCATATGAAACGTGGATGGAGTTCCGTGATACATTTTCGAGTTTAATTGATAAAAATAATCAAATTGACCAAATAAGCAAATTTCATTATTTGAGAGCATCATTAGAAGGTTCTGCTGCTGTGGTAATTAAATCCATTGAGTTATCAGATTGTAATTATCCTATCGCTTGGAGGCTTTTGTGTGATCGTTTTGATAACAAACGTTTATTAATACAAAATCACGTTGCATCCTTATTTAATATCGAACCTGTCACAAAGGAGTCCTCTGTTAATTTGAAGCGTCTGATCGACCAGGTAAATAAGAATTTACGTTCATTGGAATCACTCGGTGAACCGATCGATCACTGGGATACTTTATTGATTTATATCATTACACAAAAATTAGATATAAAAACATTCCGTGAGTGGGAAGAACACAAAGGTAATTTGCCTAAAGACAAGCCAATAAGTTTCGAAGCCTTTCTTTTATTTATGCGTAATCGTACAGATTTAATTGAGACAATTGAATTGTCACAGAATAATACAATAAGTAACAAGAACTCGACTAAAATAAAAACTATGGTTTCTTATCAAGATCACAATAAAAATAATTCTAATTTATCGTCGCCGAAGCGATGCCCTAATTGTAATGATGATCATTATTTAAATAATTGTCCGAAGTTTCTAGCGTTAAATAGCGCAGCGCGATATAAATTGCTGCCTAGTTATAGGGTTTGTTTTAATTGTTTCCGTAGTGGACATTTCGCTAATTCTTGTAAACGTCCTGGTTGTAAAGTGTGTAAGCGCAGGCATCACACGCTTATTCATATAAACGAGTTTGACGCATCTAATCAGCTGTCTACGAAGATACCTACACCTGCCGAGCGCACAGTTGATCGCGATAAAAACCACATAGTTAGTTCGATGCCTACGCGCACGGGCAATCCGAGTGTCTCGCTCATTACGGGAAGCATCACCGCTGCATGCAATACATCCAGCCAGGTAAATGTCTTATTATCGACTGCGTTGGTAAAATTACGTGATTATAATGGTCGCGAGGTTGTCGCTCGGGCTGTTCTCGATAGCGGGAGTACATCGTGCTTAATGACCGAACGACTGCATAACAAATTGAACTTACCAGCTGATCGAACTAATAGAATTATTGTAGGTATAAATAATAAAACGTCGAGTATTAATAAAATGTGTCGATTGCCTATCGCATCCTTGAGTGAAAGTTACTCTATTTTTATAAATTGTTTTATTCTGCCGTCGATTACTGATAACGTTCCCGGGTGTCAGATTGATATTAAGAATTTTAATATTCCGTCAAATATTTGTTTAGCGGATCCTAAGTTTTATGCGCCCGCCGCCATTGATATGATCATCGGCGCTGATGTTTTTTGGGACATTTTAGGTTCGCAAAATATTAAATTAGGCGATGGAATGCCGATACTTTATGAAACTAAACTAGGTTGGATAGTTTCCGGTCCTGTCAATTGCGGCCGTATATCTTATTTTCCACAAATGAAATGTAATTTTAATCAAGTTGATTCCGTGACTTCTCACTGTTCTGATGATGACATTCAAACCCAAACTTACGCGGTTTTGGCAGCTCGAAGAAGTTGGCCGTCAGTCATCTCATTATTTTCCAGAAGAGAAGCATTGTGAAGAACATTTTTTAAAGAACACAACTCGCCTCGCAGATGGTCGTTTCTGTGTTAGAATCCCATTAAAACAAACACCGAACGTGTTAGGTGATTCATATCAGAGAGTGAAGCACTGTATGTTACCATTAGAGCGCAGGTTAAAAAAAAAAAATCAGTCATTTAGTAAAATGTACAATGAATTCATGTTAGAGTATGAGTCATTAAATCACATGACAGAGTGTGATCCGATAACATCGGTCCCTCATTATTTCATACCACATCATGGTGTTCTACGCGAAAGTAGTAGTACAACTAAGTTCCGACTAAAGAAAACCCCGCGGATTTAATATCACGCGGCATTGATATTTGTTCACTTCAGTCGTGCTCTTTGTGGTGGCATGGACCAGATTATTTAAAACGCGATCCATCGCACTGGCCTGCTACAGCAAACACTACTGAAAACTTGCCTGAAACTCGTAATGATATCTCATTACATGTTCGTGAATCAAGTCAGCATGAACTCATAGATTTTAATCGTTTCTCAAAATTGCTTAGGCTCCAACGCACTGTAGCATATGTTTTAAGATTTATAAATAATTTAAAAAAGGAAACGATACGTAAAACGAATTTTTTAGATTCTGATGAACTTGAAAAAGCCATGATTGTCATTTTACGTCAGTCACAGATTCAGTCATTTCCGGAATATAAGTTGTTAATTACAGGCAAGGACTTGCCGAAGAAAAGTCCACTTATAAAGTTTAATGTTTATTTAGATAACAATGATTTAATTCGCGTTGGAGGTCGATTAGAAAATTCAAATTTTTCATTTGAAAAGAAACACCCTATAATTATACAGTCCACACATCAAGTAACTAAGTTAATTTTTGAATTTGAACATAAAAAATTAATGCATGCCGGTCCTCAACTTTTATTGGCTACGATTAGAGAAACTTATTGGCCCATAGGCGGTCGAAATCTCGCAAAGAGGTGTTTTCGGCAGTGCATGCGTTGTCAACGTATGAATGGAAAATCATTTAATCCGTTAATGGGTAATTTACCTCAGCAGCGTCTTCAACCTGGTGGCTATCCGTTTGATAGTGTAGGTGTAGATTACGCCGGCCCGGTGGCCGTCGCGAGTCGTACTGGTCGCGGATGTAGGCTTATTAAATCCTACATTGCACTTTTTGTATGTTTCACGACTAAGGCGGTACATCTGGAGTTGGTGGGTGATTTAACGAGCAATAACTATTTATTAGCGTTGCGTAGATTTATATCACGCAGAGGAAAGCCCACTCATATATTTTCTGATAACGGTACCTCATTTGTGGGCGCTTATAACGATATTTCAAAATTTTTAAATAGTAATAGTGACTCACTGGCTTCGGATATGGCACAAGAGGGTATTCGTTTTCATTTTATACCTGCTTATAGTCCTACTTTCGGTGGCCTCTGGGAGGCTGGTATCAAGTCCTGTAAATTTCATTTAAATAGAGTGCTGGGCCAATGTAATTTAACGTTCGAGGAGCTCACTACCACGTTAGTACAAATCGAGGCGATACTTAATTCTCGGCCACTCTCTCCGTTGTCATCGGACCCCGCAGACTTGACACCACTCACACCCGGCCATTTTCTCATCGGCCGTCCACTAACTGCTTTGCCGGACCGGAATTACAGTGGCTATCCTACCAGTAGATTGACACGTTACCAGCGCATTGAACAGTTACGTCAGCATTTTTGGGCAAGATGGAGCAAGGAATACGTTAGTGAACTTCAACAACGAGTCAAATGGCAATCTGACGGATACTCTTTGAAGATCGATACTCTTGTCCTGTTGAAGGAAGATGGTCTTCCACCGTTAAAGTGGAAACTTGGACGTATTGTGGCTGTTCATCCCGGTACCAGTGACAACGTATGTCGTGTTGCGGACATAAGAACGGCGAACGGTGTTGTCCGAAGAAGTTATAGCAGGATAGTACCACTAATGATGCCTGGTGAAGATTTGGTTGAAGGACAAGTCTTCAACGCGCGGGGGCATGTTCGAAACGAATAATCGACTCGCCACATCACTAGTTTTAAGTTGCTGTAACGGTTTTTTTTTTCATTATTTATTTCTTTTTCTATTGGTTCAAGCGAGTACACGCATTTGTAAAAAACCCGAATTTTATTAATTTGCACCTTTTAATACCAGACCCCTACACTCATTCATTCCTGAATATACTGATTCGTTAAACGAGGCATACTCTAGGTTTCCAATATAAAACTAATTGTAAATATATTTTACTTCAGATTGGGTAAATATAAAAGATGAACATAAGAAACCATCTTAATTTTGAAAGAGAAAAAAACAGACGTAGCGACGCATGAAATTTCCAAAGTTTATTTGCACATACTAATAAAAATTGTACGATGAAGACTGTGAATTGCTATTCCTATCGTTGTAAACTCATAATAGTATAAATAAACATCTTTGCTAAATGGCTTTACCTTAATTCTATCGGCTACAATAGAAGATATGTTTCGCACTCATCTATCCCTTTAACTAAAGTGTCAAATTAGCCAACCACCGAATCCTTAACACCAACTTATCGAAGACACTTATCTAAAACCTTATATGTAACAACACAAGCGACATATTTCTTTGATTCGTTACATTTTTGCCGCGCTGTAAGAAAGCAATTAGAGGACAACCATTTTATGCGGAGCTCCAGAGACGCGTAGCGTAGACAGTTTCGGTAAAGAAAAATGGGGTCGGAGGGATCTTCTTGCATTAGTATAGCATGCTTGACATATGTTCGTCTCGCAAAGCCAAGGGATTGAGTGGTATAAGCCCTTTTGGTTCATTATTGCCCCTTTACCCTTTTTGAAGGGCCCTCGCTCCAATGTTTGAAGAGTTCTCTCGTTTCAGTTGATGCGAAAAGAAATTTCGTTTAGTTGAGTTTATTGATATTAAAATGTCATAGTTTTGGTGTTTAGTAAATATCTGTAGTCTTTTGATATTAATAGTGTTATAAAGATTATATTCTATGTTATAATTTTTTTTCGAAAGTAATGTATTCAAATAAGTAACGTTAATAAGTTTATAATTGAACCCAGCCCAGTGTCACACGATGATAAACTTTCCACACGTTTTTTTTTTTATTCAGCAGTAAAACCACATCAAAATCTTTTTCATGGTTTAAAAAGAGTTAACCCTAGCAGAATAACATCCAATTATGATCGTACGTACGCCTTTACTGTTATTCATGTTTACACATAAAAAAAAACAATTCTTACCTGTACTCTAACTTCGGGGAGATTGACCTTCATCGCCAGTTCCTCTCTCGAATATACGTCAGGGTAGTGGCTCTTCTCGAATGCTCTCTCCAACTCGTGGAGTTGGTACGTCGTGAAGGTAGTGCGGTTTCTTCTGTGCTTCTTCTTGTTGTCAGCTGCTGACCCTGGTCGGGGAGTTTCGTCATCGCTGCCCGGGGGTGACTTTTCATCAGGGGGTGTTCTACTGTAACCATCGTTACTGTTGCAGGAACCCTCACCTGAGGAAAAGAATATAATTAATACAGAAATCGATGATCTTACATCATTTATAATATTATACGATAATCAGATACAGTTGTTAAGCAAATTTCGCAATAAAATTACTTAACAACTGTATCGTAGACCAAGGGCACTAGCCATTGCGCCATCGAGCTTAAATATCATGTTATTATTTTTGTAACTTGGCGTTATATTTATATATTCTTGTCAAATATTCCGATTCCAGTTATCTAAAACTATATATAGTATGTACGTCCCACTGTCTGTACGATGAGATCTTTTAAACTTTACAACAGATTTTGACGCATGCAATGCATGCATATAGATGATTTAAGAGAAAGGTTTTATAAAAACAAAACTGCTCATCCGATTTCCATTTAAAAAATGAAGGGACCGCTTCAGGCTTATTTAATTTTGAAAATCGGACCACGATCCGCGCAGAAATAGGATCACGTGCATACATTAACAATAAATACTCATCGAATATAGAACCTCTTCCTTATCAGTTCTGAGTTATGTAGTTAATCATATAAACTTAATATGAAAATTTATTTATTTTTAACACTCCCGTATATCGTTACCATGTGTTATGAGAAGCTGGCTCCTCCTTAAATAGATTACTAAGTATTATTACAAAATAGATAGTAGAATGCTTGTGTGTGTGTGTGTGTGTGTGTGTATGTGTGTGTGTGTGTGTGTGTGTGTGTGTGTGTGTGTGTGTTCGTGTGTGGCTATGTTTTACAATCATCATATATTTGTCAGGATTTTAAGAAAGGCTTGTAATTGTTTGTGTGTCCTAAGTCATCATACTTATATTTATATGGCAAACATACTCTTATGAATCAATGAGCGAAACAAGATACTTTCATATTGAAAATCTCTTTCATAACTGAAAGCGGATGTTATTGCATACCTCAAAAAGTAGCCTGTTATAAATTTGAATATAATTGGTCTTACTTTTTATTGTTTGGTATTGTTTACTCTTTATATTTAAGACAGGGTGAGCCGCCATGTTTAATTAACTCTCAGTAGGCATGATTTTTCGTAAAAATTTTTTTGGTAATTTTCGTAAAGTCTTGTTAATTTACCAACATAAAACCTTGAAAATTCTTTATGTAGTTTTTGATTTTATCGAGTTTAATCAGACGAACGGGAATTGTTTTATCTTGGGAGTGCATTTTTTAAAGTATTGTGTGAATTGTATTAACCTAATTTACAAAGTCGCTTGCCAACCAATATATGATTATTTATTAGATAGACAACCGCTTATATTATTTCAGATCTTTACACTTATATTGAAAGGTGAAATATCTAAGTAAATTAACGTAACAAATATTACAGATATATAAAGATTTTTTATTATTTATACATAATCTGTCCTTAAAACGATACATGCATGCTATTAGATTGTACACAACTATCACTATGATAGCAAAGCAAACCACAATTACTATCCTCGGTAATAAATCAAACACAGCATTTATTTGCATATGCAAATATGATATATTCAGCAACCGCTTGTCTTGTATGTAATGTAATTATAGTTCAATTTAACACTTATTACAATAAATACAACAAGTACAATACAATGTTAAGGCGATTTGCAAATGTAATGTCTAAGTGGTATTTAAATAAAGGCTTTACGTCTTACTCATTGTACGTCTACAAATGGTCAATCTGAAACTTTTCAGTAGGCTAATTAGTTTTTTTCTTTATTATCGTAAGAACACAATTTCTTGTAAGAATAGGTTAGCACAAATTTATCGAGTAAAAACGTAAAATTTACAATACAATAATTATTAATTGCCCAATAACAATTTAATTCGCACTTTAGTTTATTGGTAGCATTATGGCAGATATGGAGAATAATTGTATACTGTGTAGTATTAAATAACACGAAGGAGGTTTAAGATGGACATGCTAATTCAAAAAAAATCAACAGGTACAAAATTATTACTACAGCAATATAGAGTAAAAATGACTACAGAAATATAACTACATAAATGATGAGTAATTTCCTTTCCTTTACATGTTACTTAAAAAGAGTTTCGTATCCCACAAAATAACTATAATCACTTTAAGGAGCTTCAAGACGATAAATTTCTGTATAATTTCAAACATACATCATGCCGTATCTCGCAATCGACCATGCCGGATGTTAGGCTATTAACCGCAATACAGTGACAAGCGGAGCGGGAGCGGCATGAGCAACGATAGCAATGTAGACCCTAGCAATAATCGCACCTCGGATCAACCTCATTGGTTACGATATTGCCTCTGCGCAAAGTTTAGCAATGTCGACCCTCGTACAACGCTAGGATACAACTTGCATTGCAAATATGAATTCTGACTATAAGTTTATGTGATAAAACAATGAAAAAATGTTACCATATTGGATCAGTTTTATTAAAAATATTTCCATGTTGAGTTGATGTTACAAAAAAGGTCAATTCTTTTAATCGATATTAAGTCTATATCTATAGCAATATACATTTATTTATATAGGTATATTTTTTTCTGATGACACTTTAGTATAACACTTATTACAAAAATTTGAGCTTAAGGTTGTAAACTTATAAACTTATTTTATTAGATATGCTGCTGCGTATACTTTAAATTAAAAAATAGACACTTTTATCAATTTAAATTTTATGAGAAAATACGAGACGTCTATCTGACTAAATTTTGGTTATAAAATTATTAAAGCTCTACCTATATATCCGACACGTTGTTCACATCACCATAATTATATATTGCTACAGTTTTATGTTCAAATTATATTTATAAAAAAATTATTCGCGTTTTCATTATATGTCAAAAATATGATATAGATATTGAGTATGTTGTCATCAACCCTCCAATCCGTTTTGGGCCAGCGTGGAGGGTCATGGCCCATCCTCCTTAACCATCCATAAGGTAGGTTTGAGCCCCTGCAGTGGGGACGTAAAAAGGCTGGTAATGATGATGTTTCACATAAAGTGTAAAAAATGATACATGGTCATTGATTACTGCTAATTATCATTATCGCACCTCTCCGCTTGTCAATGAGTGTGTAGCCTGTGTATCACTCCCCGAATAATATTGGTTCTTTACTTATTCGAATGCATGTTTCATGGGGAAATGTTTGTTTTGGAAAATTGATGTTGGTGAAATGATAAATTGTTTTGCGGCGAAGGGAAAATTGTTTTCTACGTGGCTATTGTGTTACCTTTAGCTTATGTAGCTGAGGAACTGAGGACTATACAAAAAATTATCTTCTCAATGAAAATAAAATAGATAACTTTGGATAAATTTGTACTTTTTAATTTAATATGTCAAAACATAATCTTTTATTTCAGAAATTTTAATCCTATACCGTTTAAAACTTAATCAAAAGTTAAACATAATAAAATAATATAGATTAAAGTTCTTATAGAATCAAAGTGTCAACTGTCACTCGTTTTAACGATTAAGAAATCAGAGATCGAAGTGACAAAACGACCCATCATTGTAGAAGCCGTGTCGAGCAAGATTGAGCGATCATAAGTCAAAACAGACTACTGTATCACCGTCACTTTCCCACATACAAAGCGACGGAACGAACGAAAGAGACAGCCGGTGCATTTAGATCACTGAAATAGATTACCAGCGAGCGTACAAAACAAATAAAAATATTATGAGCAACGCATTAAGACGTTTTACACTTATCGCGATACGATCGGCGCGTTTTTTTCTTTTTTGTAATAATTATCGATAATCTGGCAACACTCGCAAGCATTATCGTCCATAATGGCTTGTCTTGTTGTTTTTTAATGTGGCAACCCTAATCATGTGTCAGATTTGTTCGCATCGGCTACAGTAGGAAAGTTATTTAAAGAAGTAACTCACCTTCCTCCTTATTGATTGATTTTATCGTATTCTCATCTCTTTAGTAAAAGTAATGAAATATATTTCCGAAGGCTTGCAAATTCTCTCTGACGCGTTTATTATAGTTATTGCGAAAATGCTTGAAAAAGAAGCATTATTTTTCTACACATTTATGAATATGCATGCGTTTTTAATTCCTGTGTAACAGAATATTCCTACTTATTTATATCAGGCTTTCGCTAATATATCAATAATTAAATGATACACAACCAAAACCTTCTGACCTCCATTTAAACTGTGATCCGATCACGCTAATGAATTTCCAAAATGGCTGCTATATCATATAATTCACGTTTTTTGTCGGCCATTTTCAATCGATTCCGTTAGTTAATTGATTGTGATTAAGTCAATTTTGTTTCTGCCCTCACGTCATATCGATGTTGCTCAGACAGTTTGATAACCTGATATGTTAATCACAATTTCATTGTCCGTGTTATACGAGGCTGTGAAACTTAATTGATCGAGATGTTAGCGAAATACTCAACCTTCTCTCGATAATTTCGTGTTAGTACGCCATTAAAATTAATCAGGCGTCCGATTGTGATCTTGTTTTTGTAACGCAACTTCGTTTCGAATAAAGTACCATTTATGTTGCTGTTATTCCGCACATACCGTGGTAGGTAGGTAGATAAGATTCTGCTTTAACTTATAAGCTAGACAAGTCTACATATTCTTCAGTTTTTGTATCAGAAATCTCGGTAGTCAGCTTGTAAATTTATTTTATAATCAAGTATAAAGACTGCTTTTTTATGTAAAGTACGATTTTGAGACTTTTCCACGTTTAAAGTTCTATCATTTCAAATTGTAGTAATTATAAATATAAATAGTAGTCATATATAAAAAAGTGCAGAAATGTGGCCATATAAATATTTATAAGAATTGGATCATTAGTTTCTTTGTGAACGCCTAAGTTTGTTTACAAATACCTTCAAACTCTAAAACAGAATTGAAAGAATCGCGAAATAACTCTTAGTTACTACAAGGCTGTTAACAAATTAAATAAATTTCATTTAAGTAGGACGGTTAAAAGTATGGCCCATAAATTCTCGCCTGAATTCAAAAGAAGTTATTTGACTTTGTTAACCACCTTTCTAGATATTGAGAATTATTTTTGTATCTAAAGCAGCTACGGCGTATGCTCACATGATCAAAAGCCAGCGGTTAAACTATCTCCATAAAAATCATAGCATTCAAAGCTCAATCGCAATGTGAACGAAAAAACACTCTCACTACCCAGTTTGTAGGTATTAGTATGCATTAATCTGGTAGACTAATTATATTGATCTATGAGTTATCGTACAAGATTCTCTTTTAATATAGCCAAAATAAAGGTAACATTCTACAACAGAGAATGGATACGAATTAAGAGGAAACATGATTAGTGAGGCGGCATACTCAATGTCGGCGACTCGATTGTGCGGTGAAACGATTCGCAACACCATTATTGGCGATTATTTGATTATATGACTTCGAACGACCGCTCTGTTTGTTGATTATAGTGCGTTATTTTTTTTTCTATTTAATTGAAAATAACATACACTCTTGGATTGTATAGAATTAGTATTAAAAATAGTATTAACTGTGACTCTACCTCAAAATGTTTCAAGTGAAACATAAATAACGAGTTTTTGGTTTTATAAATGGGATGGTCAGTTATTAAAATAATTTGTTGAAATATCACAGTCAAAGGAAATAATAAAAGATTTTGTGCATGAGCAGATAAAAAATCACGGCGGTTGAAAAAGCTTTGAGTTATGTTGACGACAGCTTTGCCAGCCTCTTTAGATAACGGTTTTCTTAAATATATTTTGTAATTTAAATGGGACTTTTGTTAATTATTGGCTCTATGCTGTCTGTCTTGTATCTTGTGCTTTTATACGTAATAAATATTTTTTTTGCTAAAATTACCTTATTGTTAAATTATCTACAGTCCATTGTGCTTGCTGTCGATTTACAAGTTATAAATTATAGAGACCTTTTCCAAATATTTTGGCTAAGATTCAGTTCTAAAAATATTGATTAAATCATCATTACCTTGTATAGTACCAAGTTGCCTAATGTCATTTACATATCTTAATCGACTCGAATGCTTTTTTGTCGTTTTCATCAGCATGGAAAACAAAATTATATGAAGAACGTTTATAAAAAGCCTTATAATAAAAAGAAACTACTAGTCTACTCCCTACAATTTCCAATTATATCCAATGAGCCATCAATGAATCGAACGCAAAGCTAACGCAAGCCCATTGCAACCTATTACTTCAGCGGTCAGAGCGAGGCCCTAATCGAATAATCGCTAGTAATAGCGAATGTAAATCGATTGCACCGCACAATCGAATGGACGGCGGAGAGTGTGTAATCAAGTTTTTAGAGTTTCCACCGTGTATTTCATTGGTTTATGTTTCTTGTTTGAAATATTTTTTACATGAAAATGTCTTGGATTTACTTCTGTCTGTGTCTGTCTGTGTCTGAATGGATGAAATTTCATATAGGAAGACATAATGGAAAAATAAGAGAAAAATGGTGAAAGCCATATTTTGCTCTTCTTAGGTGAAGTGAGTGATAAAAAGTTCGCCGGGTCTGTTAGCTAATAAATGCATTTCCGCAATGATTGTATGCTATTATTTAGGGCTAGTAGGATATCAATATTGGCTATATTTCTTAATCTTATTTAACTAACACAATTTAAAAAAGTAAGTAGTTTAAAGGTGTTAATAGACTATACTAACTTTAACTTTACCAAAAACTGAACTAATTCCAAACACGAATATGTGTGAATGGTCCTTTAGTCTAGTAAGTACGGCGAGTATAAAATTTATTCCTTCATATTTTTTCTTGAGCTAACTAACACACGAACGATTGATCGTGCGATAAGTAACTCGATTAGTTAATTAATAATTTCACACAAATTATAAGCAACTTGAAGGCTGAGTTTAACGAGGGTGATATTAAAGGCGACCTTATTAATTCTTTTTCGTTTTTGAACATATTTAATGTTATTTAAATTATAAATATCTGAATGATACAACTACTATTTTTGTGTAAAACCACAGTGTCTTTATCAAATTGTAATAGCTTTACAATGTATCCTTTTAGGACAAAGCAAAAAGCCGTGGCTGAGTCGCCAGGGCACTCACTTTAACCTAGATTACTTAATTAATCTAACGCAATCGTAATAATAATTATGATAATATAATACATTATATAAAAAAGGAGCCACCGGATACGAGCCGTCAACGGTAGCTTTCGAAAATGATTGTTGTGAAACTATAATTCCACAATGATCGATGATCTATGCATTACCGCGGTCGATAGATCGATTCAGCTCGTGCATCCGGTTGGGAAACATTTATAAATCGTAGCAGCTACTATAATTACTTAATGTTTTGTAGACAGTTAAACATTTGAATGCGCTAATAATATATTACATATATTTTAGTGAAGTGCCACTGTTGTTACATTCAAGCACTTAGTAATATAATTGTTTTGTTTAGTGATTTCTTTAGTCTCTGTAATCGCTAAGCGAATGGATGATGTTGTAAAATGGAAGGTTGTCGCGGTATTAGTCTTACTCATGACCTAAATCCAGTCCGAGAGTCGTGAATGTGGTCTACGACATGAACTCATACAGCTCATGAGCACATTCGCCTTAACCTCAATCCTGTAAAAAGACAGATATAAGCAAAACTACGGCGGTCGATCGGTGAGTAGCTCGATCGCGTAGTGGTTAAGCGCCGCGGCCCGCGATCGCTGTCGTTAAGTAACTTTCGCAGGGGTCGGTCACGGGATGGGTGACCAAAAAATTATTATAAATAAATAAATATTTAACAACATCACATACATTGCTCAGATTCCAAGATGAGTAGCTAAAGCCCCCGTATTATGGAGTATCTGAGACAACGAAGGTACCACAACACCCAGACCCGAGCCAATATAGAAAATTTCATTTTCTACATTGACCCGACCGGGAATCGAACCCGGGACCTCAGAGATGGCGACACCTTGAAACCGGCGTGCGAACCACTCGGCCACGGAGGTATTATCTCGAGCTACTCCGTGCTTCGCCAGGCACGTTAAGCCGTTGATCCCGGCTGCTTTTGCAGTCGTTAATACTCTCCAATCCGCATTGGGCCCGCGTGGAGGATCATGGCCCATCCTCCTTAACCATCCATAAGGAAGGCCTGAGCCCCTGCAGTGGGGACGTAAAAGGGCTGATGATGATGATGATGACGCCGGTGGATCAGGTTATGTAGGTTGGATTCCACCAGCGTTATGTCGTCAATAAGTAACCCTGGCACTGCGTTTCACTGTGAGCCATATAAGAATTATATTTTGTAACAAACTAAATTATATTTTGTACTGCATAAAACTATTATATTAAATTTCATTAATTAAAGATTTTTATGTATGTGAAAATGTGCTGCAATTTCAATTATAAATTATGTTTACAGTTAATTTATTAGTAATACGTTATCACATCACTACTAATTATATAAAGAGTAAAGAGTCCATTGTATGTTTGCATTAAATAATATGTATATGTTACGCTCAAAGATCGAAAACGCTCAGTGAGCGGAAAAATAGCTCACAACGCGTTGTGGTCACAGTAAAACATCCACATGGCGAAATTCGTGTTATGGCTCTAATGAAAACGCGCACGACGCGTTGTGGCAATCACAGAAAGACCAAATAGCGAAATTCGTGTCGTGGCTGACATGCTATTCGATCTCAACGCGTTGTGGCAATGAAGAAAAGCCACCACGCGTATGGAATATTATTTGATTACGATGCACACTACTTTCCGATATGGATCCTACTAGGCCTAGGCTGGAAACGTTTTGGTAGATGTCGTTAGGAAATATTTTTTATTTTATAAAATCACTGCATAACGTGTTTGTTATTATGAAATATATTATATAAATTAAAATAAAACAATATTTGTTGTTTATTGAGATTACTTTATATTTAAAAAAATTAACGTAATAAATTACTGAACACGAAATGTTAATTATTTGGAAATTTCTTACAATTCACTTAAAATAATTAGGGATTTTAATTTTTTTATGACAATTTAAATTCTTTCAAGTAATAAAAATATTTAACACAAACATAAATGTTTATTGTCCACAATAAACAACAATAATGTACTTAAAATAAGTATTTGATTCCTATTTATTTATTTTAGTGTGCATCGTAATCAAATAATATTCCATACGCGTGGTGGCTTTTCTTCATTGCCACAACGCGTTGAGATCGAATAGCATGTCAGCCACGACACGAATTTCGCTATTTGGTCTTTCTGTGATTGCCACAACGCGTCGTGCGCGTTTTCATTAGAGCCATAACACGAATTTCGCCATGTGGATGTTTTACTGTGACCACAACGCGTTGTGAGCTATTTTTCCGCTCACTGAGCGTTTTCGATCTTTGAGCGTAACATATATACTGGACCGATTTTAAAAAGAACATACGCAGGTGATAAGTGCTATCAATTTCACGGGCGAGTTCAACAGAATATAGCTATTAAATTATATAATCATTATATTATATAATAAGAGATTACCAGACAGTTATCAAAGTAAATAGATTAAAAACAATATACGAGTAAATCAAAATTGCTTGGTCGACCTTAAAACTCATAACTTACTCGCATCTTAATTTGGATTGATTTTAATTGCTTCTGTGAGAACTGTTTAATAATTAATAACTACTAGAATTATAATGTTAAATAATAACCTAATTATAAAGAATTGTACTTAAATATCAATCGTATAAAAGGGAGTAGCTCTGGGGCTTGTGATTCAGATTTATTCTATCAATCTAATTTAAGCACAGATACTACACAATTGTAAATGTAAGTACATAAAAATGTAATGTTTTTCTGAAACGTCTTTCTATAATAGATATTAAATAGATAAATATATATTAATGATTATGGGTCAAAGTTCTTTGAAACGAAATGAATAAATGAACTATTCAAATTGAGAAAATTCAAGTCTCTATGACCAGCGGTTTAGGCAGTGCGTTATCTGTCAGGATATCTTTTTTTATATATGTATAGATAATTCTATATCTATCTCATATCGGTCTGAACGCGACAAACAAAAAACTGCATATTCATAAGATTTTCACAAACTAAAGTAGTATACAAAGCTGTAAACTGGCTGAAGTATGGCAATTAGTGTTGAAAATATCATCAGAAAGAACATGCCGACTTTCCACTTTACTTACTACATCTAAATTGCATATAAAGCCTGGACGGATTGCTAGTTTTTATTTTTTATAGATATATCGTATTTCATACTTGAATCACTATATATTATAAAACAAAGTCCCCCGCCGCTTCTGTCTGTCTGTCTTTTCGCGATAAACTCGAAAGTAGTGGACGGATTTTCAAGCAGTTTTCAACAATAGATAGAGCAATTCTTGAGGAAGGTGTTAGTGAATAGTAAATTTAGGTTTTGCACAAACTCATGATAGTAGTTCAATATATCGGAAAAAAAGCTGCCAAAAAGTTTTGAGTTATAACAAAACATTGTATGGTGGAATTGTACCTCTTTAATAGATATACAAAAAAGTCCGCTTTGCTATCTGTCTATATTCCAAGTATTACCCACAATAACCATTTTTTACGTATACTTAAATCAGTAAAATGATGGGTTATTTACGAACCTATTTTTAACAAAACAGTATTAATCCTTATTCAAATAAATAAGTTAGATACGTTATACATGTAATGTACTCATCGAAATTACCTTTTACACTATTTAAAAAAAAAATAACAGATGAATTATCGGAAAATAAAAATCTCCGGGCGAGCTATTAAATATCTATGAATAAAAATGAATCGCCGAAACGCATAACTTACGAATTCCAGTTCCGGTTCCGACTGCACCAACGATTCATGACACGATTTGTATATAAGATTTTTTTTAAAACGGGTATAAGGCGGTACGAAGTTCACCGGGTCAGCTAGTAGATTGTATAAATTGAAGTTTACATCAATAAACAATGAAAACTCATTACTTATAAACAAAGAAGTAATATCATTAACATCAAAATTGCAACTTTACAAGAGATGCAAAAATTTAAGTCAGCATAATTTTAGCTGGCGCTGAGGATATAAATACGTTACTACCATTAAAACACGAGACCTCAGATTTTGCGCCATCTTGAAATTGGCATGCGGGCCACACTGCCACAGAGGTTGTCAAATATAGATAAATAAATACCTCGACAGAGCTTGAAATGAAAAAAGCAGAATAGTGTTTTTGGTGAAAATCGTGTTTACTTTCTTGCTTGTCGATAGAGAGTCACATAGCGATTTGCGCTTTTGTAAAATGAAGGTATAAAAGTATAATCACTACATAGTATAAAACAAAGTCGCTTTCTCTGTCCCCATATCCTTGTGTATGCTTTAAAACTACGCAACGGATTTGACGCAGTTTTTTTTCATAGATAGGGTGATTCAAAAAGAAGGTTTTTATGAATACAAGACCACTGGCGGAATTAAAAGACAAACTTGTAACGGTGTGCCGTACCACCGTTTATTTCCCTAGGTTTCAGCATGTAAACTTTTTGTCTTTTAATATTCAACATCATTTCTTTTTATTATTCATCTTTCATAATTAAAATTTTTTAATCAAATATACTTTTTATGGATGTCAGTTCGTAATAAATTCATTTGTAAATAAAATGTAAATTAACATATTATCGTTTGAAATCGTATAAATTTTAATATAAAATTTTAAAATGATTAAGAATGAGACATTGTAATACAAATTATATAACACTAGCTTTCGCCAGCGGCTTCGCCCGCGTGCACCCTAGGGAAATGTTAAGTGGGATAAAAAGTATCCTATTATTTAAGTCAGCTAACACCGTATCTGTATACCAAATTTCATCAAAATCCGTTCAGTAGTTTCGGTGTGATTGACGTACAAACATCCAAACATCCAAACATCTGAACATCCAAAAAAAGAAACTTTCACATTTATAATATTAATTAATAGGATAGTGAATTGTAATCTGTAACTTGGACGATCCAAGTTTTTAACAAGAAATCCAAAAAGAAGGATGTAGGTATTTGTTTATTTGGTAATTTAAAATTTTATATTTAGGTAAGATACGGACTGTTTTTATATTCATTTTTTGTTTATTACAGATCTTTATTTATCCATATACAATTAATAAATCCATACTCAAGCTAGTCAGTCTTATTAATTGACTCAAGCACCGAACCCGTCACAAACTGTATCTGATACATGGGTATATGAGTTTTGGATGAAAGGTTGTTGTTTGTTGTTTTATTACTCGTACCGATGTCCCTTTGAGATATACGAACTAACACATACATAACTCGGATTCCAAGATCTAGACACCGCTAGCCCGCTAAAGCAGTCTTGAGTATACGATACGAAGAACGTACCGCTATATCCAGACTCGAATAACAAAGAAAAGTCCATTTGCTACATTGACCTGACGGGGAATCGAACCCAGAACCTCAGAGGTGGCGACACCTCGAAATGTATCGGTCGTCGTCGAATATGTATCGTTAATAAAATTATCGTGTAACAAAATGGGAAAATAATCTGAATTAATTTGCTAAACCAACTACGAAAATAAAATGGTATTGAGATATCATGTGAGACCCTGAGAAGGAGAGATCTAAAGCTAAATATAATTTCTTGCTGTCTTTTAAAACCCTCGTGATTTATAAAGACAGCAAGAAATTACATTTAGATGTATTTAACACTAGCTTTCTAGTTACTTTTCTTTTTTAATATAAGTGTGACAAATTAAAGTTTTAATATTCCCTTTTAAAATTAAATTTACTGAATAAATTTTATATAAATTAAAGCTTTATATATAGTAGAGATTACTTTCTATTAATTATAAAATTTAAAACAAGCGGAGGGTAAGAAATCACGAAAATAGGCAACTGGAAATATTAATCCCACGACGACGAAAGTAAACTACAATGATCTTGTACAATAAAATTAATATTATTAATCTATAAGGCTTTTAACTACATCTTTTAAACAAAAATCACATAATATTATTGTAATTTATAATTTTGATTTGGGCAAAGTCACATTAATCAAAACTTTAGTGGACTGCACTTAGAACTTTTATCATAGAATTATTATCGAAATAAAATCTGATAATTTTCGCAGTCATATTTACAGCATCAACAACTGTCAATATCATAATGAAGCTGATAGTTGATTTAGCTTTAATTGTCCATCAATAATATGGATGACGACTGCAGAAAAAACAAAGAAACTATTTACTCCGTCAGCCAGATAATAGAAAAATATTAGATATGTATTTTTTTACTTCAATTTAACAAGTAATAGCTTAGATCAAAGGCATTAAAGTTGAGGAGTGGGGATTTTATAGAAAATGTACATAAGCGTGACGTCATGTGACATTAACTCAATGTATCGACGTAATTTAAAGATTAGGAAAAAAAAATACGTGTTTAATATTTTTCAAAAATCTACCGGACGGACAAACAAACAAAAATAGTCGTCATACTTATTCTGTTATTTAATTATACTTTGAGACGTTGCGTTTCGAGTACCGCCCGCCATAGGTATAGCAAACGTCCGCGCGATTCCGAAGCTCTTTATAATAAAGCCACAGAAATAATTAATAATAACAGAAATAATGCTATTTTATTAAAAACATATCTCAGCTATGCTGTGAACTGTCAGTATACCATATCAAAATATATTAAGTAGTTTTACCCTGAATTTTCGCATTTATAATATTAGCGGACAATCTTATGGGTGGATAGAATCGTTTTTAATATTGCCTTTTAAAGTTAAATCCTGATTAAAGCAAAAGAAAACGATTAAAAAGCACAAAAATAAAGGCAATTGAAAATATTTATCACACAATGACGAAATCAGGCATAGTTATTTTTCATCGCATGTCATCGATATTAATGCCAAAGATGAGATTAAAAATTATAAGTTTGTCCGTAAAATTAACTTTAAGGTAACCACAGAAAAAATCCTGTAAGAATTTGATGATACTTGGTAGGATATCTTAAAAAAGTTTTTATTGTTTGTTTGAAATGTATAGCTTTCGAAATCACGTGACCAATTTAAAAATAATTTCATCTACGGAAAGGCACGCGGATGACATAGGTTATAATTTACGCTGACAACATCGCGGTAAAATAGCTACTATTTCTTAAAATGGAAATATTAATATCTAATTAAGAATTTATTCTTCGGCGCAATATAATTCAAACATCCTAAATAATACATTATCTTTGCAATAAACTAGATAATTAGAAGGTATCATCTAAATCTTTGCTATTCTATAAATATAGAGCTTTGAATACAGCGCTACCTAAGCATTAGAGGTTCATTCAAATAAAAACTTTAAAAATTTATAAAGGAGGTTTATTTTCATTGAACCTCTGATACTGTGACAGCGCTATGTTCGACGCTGTATTCTTAATAGATTTATACCTTTAGCTCTACTCCTACTCAGTATGAGCGTTGGGCCCGAGACGGCGTTTAAGATAGAGCGGGCGGCATTTTAAACGCAACGCCTCTAAGTATAATTAAACATTATATATAATGCTGGGAAATTTAATTAAATTATGATGTTGATAGTTGTCGATGCTGATACTTGACTGTGAAAGTTATTCATCAGATTTTATTAAAATACGAATAAAAATACTTTTTCACGAAGCTTTAAATCAATATGGCTTTATCTAGCACATTAAAATTATTAATTACATTATATGATGTGACTCGTGTTAAAAAATGTAATTATAACAATAATACGAATAATATCTATTTTATTGCCCAGCATATTGGAAGTTTAGCTTGACATAAATCGTCGTTCGATCGGTGTAAGGTCGTTGTACACCTTAATAATTCACCTATGTTTAAAATATTTTCTTTTCTTTATATTTTATTTACTTACTGTTTTATTGGATGCATCATAACTATAATTAATATAATTTGTAGGAGAACTATTTTAGATTACAGATACAGACCACGCAAAGCCTAATTATAATTTAGGGATTAGTTCAAAAATTATATTGTTGATATATATTTTCAGTATGTTCTCCCAAATTTTAGTAATAGATATTCAGTAATTATCAGTGGGTTTATTTTGTATATTCACCTACCTTTTAAAAAGTTACTAACAAAAATAGTATGACTCCAGTAAAATATAAAACTATATTATATATGTTTGCAATATTATCCTACCTTTGTTAATAAAGATTATAACCTAATAATGAAACAAAAATTTCAATCATATTATTATAAATTTTGGCACCGATACTAAGTTATTATTCATAACCCGCCAATGTCCGCTATATAAAACTAAAAAAAAAATATTGAAGAACTTACCGGCGCTTTCCACCGCGCCGGGCGATACCGGTACTGGATCGCATTCCCTCTCCTCTCTTCTCTGTTCAAACTCACTCTGCACTCTATTTACCGGGCGGGCACCATTAAGTCCTAGAATCGCGTCTATAGTATGCCTAGGCCCCTGACTAACACTCGGCACTTGTGTCAAACCCAATCTAGACTTAACCGACTCGAAACTCTGATTCAAATGCATCTGTTGCGCATGAAAAAACATTCCCATTCTATTTAATGTCTCTAAATTCTGCTGGTGTTGCGACAATGATAGCGATTGGTCTGTCACGTTAATTGATGAGTTCGAATTGGGACTGCTCATTTGTGAGCGAGGGCTGTTTGTTTCCGACCGATCCGGCGTTTGGTTGCCATAATAACGCTCTTCGTTCGCGTCCATCTCACACGGGAGCGCATTAGCGACTGGCGCGCGTTTTCAAACAACACTCCGGGCCGGTAAGGAGGCGTGGCTTAAAAGGAGGGGGATCGCAAAATTGCCCATTGAAAGTGCGAAATTTGGGGTCGCGTTGTGATTTTGTTTGGTAAGAAGCAAGAAGCGGCATATTAGCATTTTCCCTTGGAGTTTCTTCGGTATTGAGATGTGACGGTTGAATAGTTTTTTTTTTCGGTTTGATTGGGTCGATTGTGCTAGGTGTTAGTGTCATCGGGTTTGTTGGAGGCTCTCGTTTATTGCTTTTATTCGAGATTGCTAGTTTTTTTTTTACAATCTGGATAGATAACTTTAATTAAGATAATAATTTAGGTGTTTTATATAGCCTGGTAGAAAGAGCTTATTTAAAAATAAATAATGTATTATTTACATTCTTAATACTATACATATACCTATTTCGTTCTTTTGAAAATAAAGTAAAACCTCAATACTTGAAATGATAATAACAAACAAACTTACAATTACGGAAATGCCCATGAGCCCAATTTCAATTAATCAAACTAATCAATACGCAGCCAATCAGAGATACTTATCTCATGCGACGTTCATACAACCGAGCGAGACAGAATAGTAGACATCTGCCTGTTAACACACGAATTTAACCAAATCGGTTAACCCATAACCAAACAATAACAGCTTTTCCAACTGACCACTCAGATATTCACATAAAAACACAAGAGGCTCGCCTGATCGTTAGAAAATATGCTCTATGAGTAGGTAATAAAATCAATTGTCTAATGTGTGAAAACGGTTGCTTGTACCTTTTTAAATTCCCTGTCGTTACCGTCAATATAATTTTGTCTTATTCGCACTTTATATAGATCTCGCTCGCTCTCATCTCAGGTGTGGAAACGGTTGTCAAGGGGCGGAGCGTGGCGTGACGTCACGCATTGATCGACCAATCGCGAGGAGGATTTCTTTTTTCTTTTCCCGCGTCTTCTTTTGTCGACGAGTTTCTTTTGTCCGCGGCGCAGTGATTGTTTGCAGTTGAGGGTTAACTTTAGGAATAACAAGCTGCTAGCTTTGAAAAGATAAATTAATATTTACTGAACGCGGATTGGTAATTTTTGAATATACATAGTTGTCAATACTTGTAGGTTTGATAATAACCTCAATATAATTATTTTATTTACTCTCACATCAGTAAAAGCTAACTTATTCGCACATTGTCTATATAAAGACAAAAATTATAACCGAAAATCCATGGACGTCTATATTTAAAAATTATTGTCTTAAAAATGCACTTAAACAGTACCAATTTTAGATATTATTACCTTAAAATAAACCGGTTTGACAATAAATTGGTATAGAACAGTTTACACTGTTGCTTCTTATACCAAATTACCATAATCAAATTTGTTATTTCTACTACCTAATATAAGGTTTAACTTAATAATCTTAATTATTTAATATCGTAAATGATTAATTTAAGGCGCCTTTAATTACAACATTAGTTGAGTAATATCAATTGATTTGAACCTAGAAATAAAATCCGAACAAACTGCGATTAATAATGATAACAAACCAATGTAGTACTTACCTTCAGGTAGATACTACAAACTTTTTTAAATTTTCTCGACAAATAAAAAATTATACAGCCAATGTGTATCCACATTGCGTGGTTCGTTTGAGTTCTAGTCGAGGCAGTCATCCAAGGCAAATAACTCTCTTGCCTCGCCTCGTGATGTGGATTCACGCCTTTACAGTGTTCCTTCTACAATTTATTTATATGCAGTTCCTTTTCGAATATGAGTCTATAAGCTTTTTTATAGTGATACATAACATTCTATTTTAATTAGGTTATATGTGTCTTAGCGTCACAATCTATTTCTATTCATCTTATATTTAGGCCACTCAAAGTGCCGTTGATTCCATCTTGTTTTCTCATCATCTTAATACCCATCCATTGCCAACAAATATCGGTTACATTCAAAATTTCATATTTACATTATTACATACTGTCACTGATAGTTCATCTCACAGTGTTAAACAAACATACTTATGCACTACGCTAAACAAATATGCAATATAATTACATTAATGTGATTGCAGTATCCTTTGAATATTTAAAGGTTTGTTTGTGACAATTAACTCTGAAACTCTCCATTTGATTGGAAACACGCGACAATTAGTTTCAGTGCATTATAATGTCGCATTTTTTAATCCATTATCAATTTGTAATGGGAAAGTTTTATCGATTTATTTTCGATATCCTTACGAATACTATTATTTACAATATGTCTATTTCTGCAAGCAATATGTCTATTTTGAATTCAAACTGGGGCTCATCTATAAATTATATCATATATTAAGGGGTGTAGATGATGTGTGACATTGTGAAAAAGGTAAATACTAAATAACATAACGTCATATTTTCAAACTCACACTATTTTCAAATAACACGAAATTTGAACTACTTCCACTAATCGATACCAAATCAAACATTTGAAAAAGTTGAGTTTAAATAAAAAATCTTCTTTTGCCGTCGTAACTCTCATGTGACGCTTATGGTTCGCTAGTTTATAACGTTATAAATGGATACAGCTAATTCTATTTTTGCTCAATTTTAAATTAGAATCTTGTCGATTAATTTATTGAAATAAAAGATAAAATAAATAAATATAGAATATAAGACTACATATATCTCAAGTAAATTAGCTAAGTCCGCTGTCGCAGATTTCCACAGGCGTTATGTTGTGTAAATTTGCGACAGCAAAGGTCACAACAACGTGAAACATATCTTTTCTATATCCAACCGGCCGGGAATCGAACACGAGACCACAGACACGTAGAGACCATAGAGATGTGACATTGTAAATGCGCCAATACGAAATTGATAGGTAATATTCTGTTTATCGCGAAATTCCATTATTAACCCGTTCCAAAATGTCGATGTTTAATTTAAGTAATTTCACCCCTCTTTGGCTTTGATATAATAACAAGTGGTTAATTACAAATTCATCGACAAATTAAGCGAGTTTGCTCGAGATTGATTGGGATAAGTATGGGGTAGGAGGGGAGGGGAGGCGCTAATCTGCGACGACCATACTACAATTTGGACTAAAATGTTGTAACAATTGTCGATAAAATGATTTGATAACATAAAGATTCATTAATTATAGTAAAAATCTACTATGTAGCAATGAAAACCTTAATTGGCAGCCAATAAAGTATAGTAAACTCTTATTGATTTATTAAAGTTCATGAGCCACACAACATATAAATATAATCTACTAAGCAATTTTATAAAAAAATAGTTTTAAGTGAATCAAAAAATCATCATTAAAGTAAACTTTATATCGTTCAAAATGTTTTTCCCTGGCCTTCGTTCACGTCTTCTTTTAGCTGATAAAAAGAACGAGCGAAAACAACTCCAAGAGAAATAACGACATTTCCAAAAAAGCATTTAATTGCCAAATTAATACGAATTATTTATGTGTAACAAATGAGTTACATTTTATTTATCATAAAAAAAAGATAATTAACAAATTCGCTCAATAACTAAAACCTCTCAACTGTCCATAATTTTAAAATAAATTTTATCGATGTCTCTGAACGCAGCCGTCCATCGCCGACGGTCTCTAATTGTTGAATGAGGCAGTATTAAAGCGCCAATTAACCAACATTGATTGGTTTTGAGGTCCCTCCCCCCTCGATCCGTGCCTCCCCACCTGAAAGGGCTAGTTGTGCCTGATAATGTTTCGGAATGAAATTAGTTTTCTTTGAAACTAACCGAGTTTTGTCGTTATATGCATGTGGGTGTTTTGGTTTTACATTAAATTTTGTAAATTAAATTGTTAACAGAAATATCTAATAGTTTTTAAAAATCTAAAGCGGCTGCCTGATATTAACCTTCTGATTTGAGGAAGAATTTCCTGTTAAAATTTATTATAGTGCCACTTAGATAGAAAAAAATGTTAGTAAAACTTCATAGTAATTCATTTCTTCATTTTTCTATATATCTATCTATATACATATATATTTATATAATAAATATTAATTTCCGTTATAAATCCTATCTACTAATATTATAAATGCGAAAGTTTGTAAGGGTGGGTGTTTGTTACTCTTTCACTATTACTGAACGGATTTCGATGAAATTTTGTATACGGATAATTCTAAGCCTGAATTGATATAGTTTTATTTTTTATCCTACTAAAATGTTATCTATGGATAAATGTATTGTCAAGTCATCTTGTGAACAGTGTCGAAGCCGACAAGAAAGCTAGTAGGGGCAATACGGGAGACTTGATCAGGTAGGAGACACGACCCTAATGCGTAAATCCATCGTTTGGTATTATTTACAAAAACACTCAATTACATACCCCGTTCCTGAGTTTTCCTTTAGAAGATACGATGCAAACTTATACACGTACACTTAAATACATGTGTATGTAAACATAGATTTTTTATATTACATACAGACTTTAGAAATATTATATTAATAATTTCATAATAATTTCAATGATAATCGTATTTTTGCGGGGAAAAAAATCTCCCACTTTATAAAGAAAATTATACTAATATTACTAATTAATCGGCACACATTTCTTTAGTTTAAATTATTTGAGAAAAAATAAGTGGTTTCCTATTTCCCTTATCATTAATACTCGTCTCCCTCCCACCCCCCATAGTTTCCCGCTGACCACAGGCAGTGGTGCTGGAGACAAACCTTTGAGTTAATTAATAACATAGATTGCCCGTGAACCATTAAACGCTGAGCGCCACGGGTGGCGTAGGGTAACCAAATATTTAGTGATTTCAATAAAAAATATACCTACTCTAGAAGCTCCTTATAACTCTGTAGGAAAGGACAAAAGAGATTTGGCATAGTATTTAGTATAGTGTCTTTCCAAATACCACTTATTAGATGGATGAAAAACATAAATGTATTACTTAGAGTTTCTGCGGATTTCAAAAAATTTAATGCCGTTAGTCACATCTACACCTAATTTCCTTAATGGATTTTGTATGACACGTTATTCTGCATATCATATAATGAAAATAAAATAAACAACAATTGGTAGAGGCAAGATAACGTTCGTTGGTTCTCAATACTCTGCGCGTTTATTTTTGAATTATGTTTATAACAAAATTGGCATGAGTACTACTAGAAACGATGAATAAACTATACACAAATTGTAAGATAGTCTCGCTCTCCATCTGTATAAAGGTTTTTAGCTCATGCAATACAATACAACAGACCTTGATGTGGGTTCCATTTTCATTTATAATTTTTAAGGAAATCTTATCACCTTGGCGAAGCTAGTCTACATCACGCTGACAAAAGAATATGAATTCGACGCTGAAAGTAATTCTGCTGTTGAAATTAAACTTAATTTTCAATCAAGAAAATAACAAAAAATAACTTATTTATATATTTGATCAATTTCGCATTCAAAATGCTATACTGAAAAACATAAAAATCCCATCTAAGTGGATTATTTTTAGCCTTTTTTCATTAAGAATAACTAATTTTATTTATTTAATTATATTTTAGTTACATTTGACTACGGAATAACGTTAAAACAAATTCAAATCACAGTATTTGTTTAGTCTAGTTTAGATAGTCAGAGAGAAAGAGAGAGGAAGCGAGAGTAGAGAGAGTAAGCACTATCGATAAACTTATTGAGAAGTACAGAATCCCAATCTGAATATATATAACTCAAAGGTGACTGACTGACATAGTGATCTATTAACGCACAGCCTAAACCACTGGACGGATCGGGCTGAAATTCGGCATGCAGGTACATGTTATGACGTCCGCTAAGAAAGAATTTCGATCAATTCTACCCCCAACGAGATAAAATAGGAGATGAAAGTTTGTATGAAACTTTGTCAATTTTAAACTGATCGGGCTGAGATTTTGCATTCTTAAAGCTACTATGACGTTAGCATCCCCTAAGAAAGAATTTTGATAAATTCTACCCCTAAGGGGATAAAATAGGGGATGAAACTTTATTTCAACTATTATACACGATATAATGAATAAATATTTGTTAGAAATGCTGCTCAAAGTAACTTTACCACGCCGACGAAGTCGCGGGCTAAAGCTAGTGTTTTATATAATAATAATAAAAAATACATTGAATTAATTAAAGAAATGTTACACACAGCGTGCGTTTGATACTTTTATTGACTGAATATCAAAGCAATTATATTAAAACGTCTGTTATATTAAAATAAAATGAAATAATAATATCTAATCTAAAAATTAGTTATTAAAAGTAATTATGTGACATATTTGATTAAACACTATGGAAAATATACCAATAATAAAAAACTTCTACTCTATGGTCACCCTACGACACCTGCCTTTGTCACACTTTGATCTTCGCGAATTATCCTTTATCTAGCTAACAAATCGGTACAGCCAGTTTAGACGGTGATTGTTGATCGTCATTAACTCGGTAATTAGCAGTTTGCAACTCAAAGAGTTCAATTTGGTCGGTTAAATTGAAGTGGGGAACTTTTAAAGGAACCATAATAAATTTATCTACTGGAGTTTGATAAAAATTTTATCGAAGTCGATAACATTGACGTGAGAGATTATCAGAGTAAATTAAAGTTCCAGATCTTAGGACCCAAGTTTTATTCAATATCTATTGTCTTTAAATCTCATAATTAGATCATTTTACTTTTAATTACAACGCAGTATTTTATGTCTATGATGTAACCTCCTTTCTTGACTTCATCGACACAATTATAAGACATATAACAATAATTGTGACGTCAGTGATGTTACCTATATACCGTTTAAAGCCTCTATTTGACATACATAGTGGTTTACGGAGTACAAACGCCCAATTAACCATCTAGTCTGGTGCAGCAAGCGCACTATAGTTCATCTCGGCTACAATCTAGTTACGTGCCGTCCACTCTTGGGCACTAGTCACAGAGTACTCGGCACCAAGAGCTGGCGCACACTGACAACTTTATTGCCACTACTTGACTGATATTTCATTCATACCAACTCTATGGAATATCACGTATTTAAGTACGCCCTTAATATGTTATAGTAGCGAGTTTCTTTTTACCGTTCAAATAACTTTGATATTAAACCAAAAAAGTACTAATCTGAATTAAAACACCCAAATTTGACGACGAGCACAGCGCTGTTGAGGTAAAGTCTAAATGAAATAAAACATGCTGCAAAAGGTAATAAAGGTTTTAATTCTGCGGCCATAGCGTATATCTAAACAAAGAAATCTTAGTATAACGTATAATAATTTCACTAGTTTTATTTTATTGAAACTATATTGTCACAGTGCTGCGCTCAACGTCAAGGTTGTTTTTAATAAAATTCTTAAATACGATAATAGTAAAAAGTCTTAGTAGTGCTATTGCATAAAATGAATACCTTCTCCATAAGAAAATCTCTAATTTATCTATTCTGTTCTTTGCGGAATAACGAATTGTAATATTTTAGTTGTATTTAGACCATCTGAAGATGTCACCATATCTATTTATTTTCCGGCTTGGTCAATAAAGATATTGGTCTATATTGCCTCGAGTCTGATTGATGGTGCTACATATATTGAGTGTGATATAGATAACCTATATTGCTTCAGGTTTCGATTAAGCAATGGTTTTGCCTACGTAGTTTATTATCACAGTAAGTGTTATATTTCAACATTTATGAAATTATTCAATAACTAACGTATTTGAAACCTCTGTGCATAGTTACTCTGCGCTCCGGACACACGTTATCACAAGATGCGGGACAAGTAACTAACTAACTGACCGCTGCATCTCACTGCTGCGGTCTCTGATACAACTGTATATAGATAGAACATTATCACCAAGTACTTATTTAGAATCTATTACGAGAGGTCAAAATACACTGCTCTCGATTAGTTACATCGGACATAACGTCAGAAGCTATAGAAACTAGTTAGCATGTACAAAAAGAGTAATGAACGTCAAAGAAACGAAAGTTAATGCGTTGCAGTCGTCACTACCACACAAGAACATATAGAATACCATAAATTCAAACCTGCCTATAGTAGAGAACTTGAAAAAATTTAAGAAAATATATTTTTCCCGCAATAATAATATATATATTATACTACGTGCAATAAAACATGAAAAAGACGCCAGGCAGAAAGTTTTTTGTCAGTTCTTGACAGTAGAAGGTCTTCCTCCGTAAATTTGGGAAATATGGCGGAAGCTTTCGAGATTCATAAATGCTTATTAACAGCCTACTTTTTTACTTAAAGTAAAGGTAACTTAGAAAACGATAAAAAAAATATTTAATTAATTAGTTAAAAAGTTATTTAGCCTGACTTTTGTCTTTGCCTATATTTTTAAAACTGAATATTGATTATATTATTTTAAACAGAAACAAATTAAAAACATTTTTAAGCATTCGATGAAAAATTCTGTAAATTAGATTTATAAAAGTAATAAAATTTTGTAGTAAAGCTGTAAGATAATTAAATTCAGCCATTAACAACTGTTTGATACTAACACCGGATAAGTAATTTAAAATAATATTTTTAAATAAAACAATGTTAATACGACATGCCATGTCTCAAAGCTGTTCTGTTAAAAAAAAAAAAAAAAAATAAAATAAAAGCTTTTAAGGCTCGTGCCAATTCATGCAAAAAACGTTAAAGCTCTGTAGTATAAAAAATGTTTGTGATATTATCTTCAATTATTACTTTAAGTAGGTTAAGTGGGCCCTAAAATAAGCATGTCATTACACGTGCTCGCCAATTATTGCATTTAAGTTAGATTTTTTATCTTTTTATTTAATAAACGCATATTATACTATAGAAAAAACAAGCATTGAAATGTGACATATAATCTATGTTGGTTCTTAATAATATTGATAGATTCAACCTAATAAAGTACCAAGTCTCATATAAATCCCTTCGATGAATTTTTAATTAAACCGCAAACATACAGATAGATATAAACGTATATTAATCACATCAATATCTACCTCTTATGTTACTTGCATACGAATTTCGTTATAAGCTTAGATGACCACATATAATTGAAGATAGCATAGTTTTCTCTACGATAACAAGTCACAGAAACTAAGCAAAGATTCTAAATCCAAACGAGACACTTTCGCCCAACATTTGATCCAATAATTGGCTAAATAAAAACGAAACAGAAATATTCGCTGACTCATCCAATCCATCACTGAGATCATTATAACCCGGGCTCAAATTAATACCTGCCTATTCCAAAATAGATTTGATAGATTGGTAGTCCATTTTAATTAGAACCTTCCTTATTCAACCGGTGCACATTTCTGTATACGATTGTTTCATACATTTACTTTAAAGTGGGGTCTTCGTGTTCTGGTTGTTTTATAATACTACCTTATTACCAATGTTAATTTTTAGGTTATTTACGTTGTAAAGGACCCGAATGGCATTTAGAGTGCTTTTAGAATCGCCATCGATATATTTACACATAAACTTTTTACGTAATTATTACTTTTCTGCATCACTTTACGAATTTTAATATGACATTGGGATGTAAGAAATTATTTTAATTTTATTGATATTGATTTTATGTAAAAACATATTTTTTTAATGTTCTTTGAGCTTTTACAAATGTTAATAGTGGTTTTCGGTTGAAACCTAATTATGATTAGGAAACTATATTTTCTTAGTCATTATATGTATATTATTATTACTATTTCTGACTATTTATAGGTCAATCATAATAGTTTTCATTAAAAACTTATTTCAAAAATTGAACAAGAAAAACGAAAACTATATATAACATACCTTCATGTCTATATAAATACTTATTTCTAAAAATTTAATACAAATTTACAATGTTTCACAAGAAATGAATTTAAAAAAAAAATATTTCTAGCCAGCACAAAACAAATAATCTGTGGCTACTTAAAACAATAATAACAAAATTGAATCAAACACCTCTACGTTGTGAGTGGTAACAAATTGTTGGTGTTTGGAGTGCCTGATTGGTTCACATTGCTGCGTTGTACTGTCTTATTACTAAATATGTCTACAGGCTGATTCAGTTTGAGTAGACTTCAAAATTTATTTTTTTAGATTAGACTAAGTTTCAACTTCCTTTCGGAATCAATGTAGTGTATTTACTTTTCAAGGGTTCGGCAGCATACTCTTTAAATTGACAATCGTTATATCATGGAAAGTGTCGTTATTGGTTCTGCTCTAACTTAAATAATTATAATGCCGTAGAGTAGGTCAAACACATGTTATATTATTAAATTAAAAAAAAACCATATATCTCACAAGTTTATATTTATTATTATAAGTCAACGAACTTATCATACGAGGGTCAAACTGAAAGTTCTTAGAACTGGCCACTTATAAACAATATAATAAAAAAATAATTCTAAAATTTGAAAATATAACTCTTTGCCAATATTACTGAGTATATATTTCATTCATTTGTCATTTGTTTTACGATTTGGCGGCAAATTGAAAATTGTCTGTGTCACGTCATCATGAATTTAACACGAGAAAATTTTCGTGCAATGATTTTTTATGACTTTCGATGTCATTTAAGTCAACAAGAAAGTTATGATAGACTACGATTGGCCTTTCACGATGAAGCCCCATCTCGTGCGACTGTTTACAACTGGTTTAATGAGTTTAAACGTGGTCGCACTAATCTCACTGATGATTTACGTGAGGGACGGCCTTCTACGGCGACGACTGAAGATAACATCTGTGTTGTGCAGCGTATGATAGAGACTGACAAAAGAGTGACCTATCAACAGATTCGGACAAGCTTAGGCATCGGTATGAGTCAAGTGCACAAAATCCTCCACGAACATTTAGCGGTCAGGAAGCTTTGCGCCCGGTGGATACCTCATAATTTGACTGAGGCTCAAAAACTCCATCGTGTGGATTGGTGTCGTAAAATGATTGAAAGATTTAACGGAGGTGACTCAAATGCTGTGTTCGACATACTAACAGGTGACGAAAGCTGGATTTACTGTTATGATCCTAAAACCAAAAGACAATCTGCTCAGTGGGTGTTTCCTTTCGAGGAGTTGCCAACTAAAGTGAAGAGAGATCGAAGTGCGGGAAAAAAAAATGGTGGCCTCGTTCTTTGGAAGGATAGGTCATTTTGCAACAATTGTGTTAGAGGATCAAAAAACAGTTTCTGCAGAATGGTACACTACCAATTGTTTGCCACTTGTCTTGGAAAAAGTTCGAGAGAAACGACCTCGCAGTAGGATCCTCCTTCACCACGACAACGCCTCGTCGCACACCGCCAAGCGAACGATCGACTATTTGGCGACATCAAACGTTGAATTACTGGGTCACCCGCCGTATAGCCCCGACCTCGCGCCTTGTGATTTTTATTTATTTCCAAAAATTAAAGAAAAACTTAAAGGAAAGCGGTTTATGAATGCTGAAGAAGCGGTGGCTGCGTATCGCGATGCCATTGAAGAGACCCCTAAGGACGAGTGGGCAAAGTGCTTTTCCCAGTGGTTCCATCGCATGCAGCGGTGTATTGACGTGAATGGACAATATTTTGAAAAGATATAATAAAACTAATAACTGGCTAATGTAATCAGTTTTTGATTTTCTAAGAACTTTCAGTTTGACCCTCGTATTACCTACATCTAACACTGTAATCAGTATAGAGTGCAAAACCAGGTCTTTGAAACTAACTTATAATATTGAAATCAGTTGCTCCATTGTTTTTACTTTCTGAACAAACTGTACACAAAAATGCCTAATGGATCCACTGCCTCGTCATCCCGCAATCTTGAAATTAGAGTTAATTCGATAATATATACCCGATATCTACTCATGAAGTGTTTCCACAGTAGGTAATATAAGTTTTTGTTATTTTATTTCATGTAAGAAACTGGTGAATGTTTTAGTTAAACCGATTAATTATATAAATGCGTATTTACGATTTCTCGTTACTTAATTATGTTTGAATGGATTTTAGAGGAATATATCTGCTTTAACAAAAGCAATACGCCACTGTTTTATTGAAATATTGTTTCTCGGACTTCAAAATATTAGGAAACTTATAAGCATTATTATTTTGCTTAACTGTTGTAATAAATACTGTATGTTAGATTTTTCAGTTCGTTTATTAATTTAAAATTAGTAAAGAAATTATACAAAAGGCCGACTTAATGCTAATGTCAATAAATAGCTCATAAGGTAAAACATCTTAGGTATGAGATTTAAATTTTAATTTATATAACACTTTATTGTATAAAATCGTGGAGCATCTCACACTTATTACTATCGTACTGACTAATCGAATCAATGAACAATTGCTCGGAGAAGAAACTTTCGGCCTATTACCAAATGCACATTCTCGATGGTACCGTTTAAAATCTTCTATTTCTAACTCATTTTATTACACGATATATGAAAATAAATTACAGTCTATCTGGTTGTCAAAAAGATGTCAAATTCGTGCAATCGATTTCAAGTAGGTTTATTGTACAATGCGATTTAAAATCATTTGATATTTTTACTGTTTTGAAAATCTAATGTGTTGTTAACTGTATCATTTGTAACTAAAGACAGCAGTTAAGACGTAAAGTCCTTTTACGTCTTAACTGCAGGAGTTCACTTCCTTCGTTAGGCGCCTTGGTTAAAGATGATTAAGGAGGATAATAAAAAATATCATTACTATAAAGTATTTCCACAGTAGGTAAGTTTAGATTAGATTGTTACATTATTTCGTGTAAGAAACTGATAAAATTATTTTAGTTAAACCCACTAAGTATAGAAATGCGAATGTATGTTTTCTTGTTTTTCAAATACGTTTGAAGCGATTCAAGGAGAAATATCTACCATACAAAAAGCAATACAATCAAATAATACATGGTTTGATAACTTTAGTGATAATGAGACGATTCACTTTCAATCCATATGATTTACTCCAGTTTACTCTTTTAGTTTCGTTTACGTTTTCGTTTACTCCAAATCAATAGTTATGGCTTTAGATTAACTTAAAGCATTTTACCTATTCAAAATTTAATGGCATGTGTAATGAATCCAATTCGGGAGTACTAAATTGGCTTAAATATTTTATTCATAAGGTGAATACTATTAGATTGTTGTTATTAGACTTTGAACGATAGTTCTTTTAATATTAAAATTGAAAAGTTTCGTCGTCCGACAAAATACCGTCTATTATTAACTTTATAACATCTACTTGTAGATTTATTATCAAGCCCCAAACAGTCACCATAAAACGGGAATAAACCACTCAGTGTCTTCGCAGTTTAAAACAATGAAAAGTCTATTAAGTTGGAACAATATAATCTCCCTGATGACCAGCTGAAAAGGGGGATAAAATGGTGGGATGTCGGGTGGGGGTAGCATTACTAACGCCTTGTGATCCTGAAGCAAGGCGGCAATCTTATTAAACTGTGCCCAGGGTGAAATTTCAGCTGAGAAGTATTTATCTTTTTAATGACGATTTTATTTCATTACGAAAAAATTTCATCTCTCGAAATTTGATTTTGATAGAGTAGAGAACTTTTATAGCAAATTAAAAAATAAATTGCTTCGTGATATTTTAATAATAGAACTGTTTGAAAAAAACTTTTATTGACCTCTATCATTTTGGGAATGCCGATAAGCCAATAAATAGCAAGCAAGTAACAATATTTAATATCCTGCTTTTGAGCACTTTAAAGTTACCTGAATTCTAAACAAAACTCTGAGTTTACCACATCTTTATTGTCTCCTTAAATTCAATGGCAATAACCAAAATCTGACAAAAGCCATAACCGATGATTTCAATTATGTATTGGAACAAATGATAGGTCAATAGGCGACAACATCAAATATAACAAAACAATAACGAACGCTCCATCTCTTTCTGCGCGGTATGGCCTTCTCGCTCCCCCTAATCGTATTAAGCATCCATTTTTGTAAGCGCTCCGAGCCTGATCCAATTCCAAACTCATTTGTTAGAGCATAAAACAATTATTAAAAAACGCCAGTGATTTGGCGAGCAATTTTTGCCATTTTACATCACTTAGCTCGGGATTTAAAAGGCGCGTAGAGATTTCATATAAAAAAATGAATGTAAAAAAATTAGTAAAGTCATGATTTTAAGTCAAAAAAAATTTTTTTTTTGAAGTCACGTATTAATGGGCATTAGTTACTTGCTTACTACTGTTATATCTAATCTCTTTAATCAATTTGATTGGGTCACTATTTTGTCATATTACGTGGGATTAAAAGAAGCCTCTTTTTGTTTTACATTGTTTAGTGAAAACACTTAAGAAGGTGGTTTCACAAAAAGAAAATTTACAAGATATCACAAAATCAATATTTTGGAAAAACTATGTAGATAAAATTTTCAGTTTTTGTTATTTTGTTTATTATACTCGTATAAGTGCGGTTGACTTTTTATTTAATTCAATAAATAAGAAATATAACCTATTCAATGTTATTATACATTCAATTGTATTTGTTTTAATCAGATGTATAAAATAAATTTTAATTTTCAAAGCTCAGTAATCAGTGTTATTACAGGTATGTATTTGTATTGCAGAGAACTTTTGTTAACAAACACCTGAATTTTTAAAAGACCTTGTGAAAATAGAAAAACTGTAACATCGGTTCGAATATCTACTCTATGTTTATTAAACGTAATACCTAATTAGGCGAATGTTTTTAATATTTACCCAACGTTAATATAAGGGTCCGTACACATCAGATTGCACCGGTCGATTGCATCGGCAACTAAACGTGTTATTAGATCCCGTATCTCGTACTTAGCGCTGCGGGGCGCCACTGTCGCAATTTTAGTGTTTCCTTTTATGTTATAATAATGTTTTTAGGGTTCGTTAGAAACCATGAAGCTGCAATTAAATCAGGAGGCGTATAACACACAAAATAAATTTGTGATAGATAAGTCTATATATAGTTCATTTGAGATTGCGTTTTTAGGATTTAACATGCACTTTATTATCAAAGAATGATAATTATAGATATGATAGCAGTGTTCCCAACTTAGTCGTTTCTCCACCAAAACACATGCCAAAGTAGTAAAATGAAAATAAATATCGCCATAAATGATAAGATATCGTATTATATGGCATGCCTGAAAAAAAGGAAATCACCATCAGTTATAATATTCATTACAGGATCAGAAAACCGTTGTTAATGCTAAACATTTCATTGTAACTTGATAGTAAATTACAGAACAAATATTCCGAAGCTAGTATGCGATTGCTAGCGTAGTAGTAAGTATGGAACTATCCCATCGATCTATAACTACGGATAGAATTGTGTTCGATCGCTGTTTTAATGTAATATACAAAGTTAAACGAAGCTTTATAATAATAATAATAATATTCTTTATTGCACGCTAGACAGGACATAATACAGAGAAGATAGAAAAAGAGAAAGATTACAAAGGGCGACCTTATTGCTACGTAGCAATCTCTTCCAGGTAACCCGAGGCAAAGAAAAACATGAACTATATAATAAAAAGAGGGGTGTGCAAGATGGAGAAGTAAATAGATAAATCTGTATAATGTAATATAGTAAATAAAGTAGATAAAGATAAAAAGTCATTAAACATAAACATATTAACAGTTTTCAAGGAAGTGTTTTTACTTTTACAATAAAACAATTTAAGGTTCGAGCCTTTCTTACAGCTACAGGCAAAGAATTCCAAAGACGTACCGCATGCACGGAAAATGAGTAGGATAAGAAGTCGGAAGTATGACGAGGAATATTAAGGGTTAAGTTAAAAGATGAGCGTAGAGTACACTGTGAAGAGGAGGTTCGGAAGGAAAAGCATTTTTAAAGTACATAAAAAAGAGGCGAAAAGTGATAAAAAACAGTCCACCGTTGAGTTTTAAGATAACTATTAACGGAAAAGGTGAAGGTTATATTTTTCTATTTAATTATAGAGATTGATATTTTTAATTTCGAAAATAAAACTAAAGCAGACGAAATATTTCGACTTTGGCACTAATAAGAAAATCCTGTTCTACCCTGTAAGTAATATAGTGATTATAATGGCCATAGTAAATATTTTATTGGTAAAAAAAAAATCAATCCCACTGAACCCCTCACCAATTTTAAGAGTCCCGTTTTACTTTAAGTTTGCGACAATAGCAGACGGGATGTCGCCAGCGGGTGGTGTACCCGGTTCGATTCCCGGCAGCTAGCTAATATACTTATTGTGATATACACCTCGGGCACAGGGGATGCTGATCGAAATTTCAAATTTGGTTAGACTTCGATTAAATTGCTGATATGAGATACAATAACAGTTGTATTTTTTTTTACTTAAAATTTCACTAATGTCGTTAACCAACGGAAAATTCTTCTCGCTTCGTAAAATATTAAATATTTTTAAGTGACAAGTAAATTAATATTTCATTTACTAATTTGATAACCTATAAAACTTGATACACTATAAGTTTTTGATTAATTAATGATTTTCTGAAATAAAAATTATCAAAATACCACTCAATATGTTCCTATAAATTATAATATTTCTCATTGTAATCATACTTTCTGTTCTGTGGTAATAAACGTTTGCTACCCAAATAAAGAAAGAAAAACAGTTGAATTCTAGATAGAGTCTACACACGTACTGTGTTCTTATAAATTTATAACTAAAATCTTTTAGAAATCGATTTAAAATTGTAAGCAAACAAATGTCTTCTTAAATTTTTGATATCGGTTTCCATTTCAAAGCATAGTTAAACAAGTAATCTTTTCTATGCCTACCAATACCTATATATTTTGTGGACAATTCGTTTGATACGCGAAACCTAGTAAATGTTTATTGGCTTGTGAGTTTCTAAACTTGAAACAATATACAACATAATCTGCAATAAAATGTATAGTTAGTTAATGTTATCCAATATTGCTATTGTGACATAGAGTAGAAAAAAGGTAAGTTAATTTTGTAATAAACACTCAGCTGAGCAGGTTATTTTGTGTAAAAATGCAGTTTTTTCTTACCAGCCGATAGAAACACTGGACTCTTAAAATTGATATTCGATATAAATAAGATACTAATATCTCTAATACTAATGGTCGTCAGCTGCGCTCTATCTCTCATTATCCAGTCCTTTTTTCACACTAGCTTTATGAACAACTCATTCACTCAAATAATTCGAACGGCTTCCCCGACTCCAACACGAGATCTCCAAATATTCTTTTTTAAACACAAGGTCATACCTTTCCTTTGCAAGGCTGTGAAGATTTTCATCATCATATGTTTAAATTTGTATTTATATTTGCTGTATAAATTTTAAGGTATGTTTTGTATATGTGTATTATTGGTTTATGTAATGTTATACTATGAACAGGTTTTAATTTATAACGTCGTTTAATTTAACTTTGTGAATGCAAAATTGTGTAATTCGATTCAAAGTAGATCATCTGCTATTTTCTATACTGTGGCATATCGTATTATAGTAACCGAAGGGTGCGTAGATCTTATCAAGGACTCTTCACAAAGAACGCGTTTATAAGGAATTAGCCGAAATTGAATAAGATCACAAAGATAGAGTCTAATAGAGCGTGCGTGAATAACTATGGTCGAACGTTTTGTTAGTCAATTTCAGAAATCTGAAATTAAATTTAAAGATAAATAATATTTTCTTTCTGGTGATTCATTTTTATTGTTCTTGAAGTTAACTTCTGTGCCGGCGTATTTTTCTCAAGCTATTCAGTTCCATAATAGTTTTATAAGGTATACTGTTAAGTATGATTACATTCTTTCTTTAGTCTGGATGTTCTTTAGTCCATACAACCATTTATTATTTATTTTAGTGGTGATATTTTAAATAGTTTTCTTTTATTTAATTTATAAATTATTACTTTTATATTTACTTTTATAAATTATAATGGAAATAGTTTGTTAACATATTGATCTGTAATTTAATATATAACTTCGACATTGTTTATTAAAATGTTATATAGCACTTTAATTTCAATTAATATTACATAATATGTGTAATTTTATTGTTTCAAAGGCTATTTATGTTATGAGGCCATCTGTGGGTCACCGCCTGAAATAAGTTTTTGTATCAAATTTGAATATAATCGATCCAGCAGTTTCGGAGAAACTCGCCTGTGGCAGACGAACAGACAGACCGACGACGCATAGACAGACAACGAGTGATCCAATGGAGTGATGAATATATTCTTTCTTTTTTAGCACGGAACTCTAAACAGTTAAAAATAGAATCATAATTACGTTTATGTAAAACTTGATTCAACAATTTTCAGGCGTTACTAAAAAATGTAGTTATATTACTTTTTTATACAATCCGTCCGAAATATGTCGTTACAAAAAATCATGTTTAGAATAAAAGCATTATATAACATGTTGCCAAACATTAACATAGTGGTCAAGAAGCGTGAAAATACGGACGTAAAAAATAACAATCGCAAGCTTAACTCGCCATGCCGCAAGGAAACAAAAGAAAATAACACACAAAATACATCCGTCCCTCTCTAGAACCCTCTCATTTGCCCAGGCTCCCCGCAGACTCGTTAGCTGAATAAATTCTGTAATACAATAACACGGGAAATAGAATAAAAAACTACACATGCCCTTTACCAAAATATTATTACCGGTGCGCGAACCCTTAACACGTTCTACTAAAATTGAAAATCCCTTATCGCAACTCTGAAATATATTTGTATTTTAGGTAAACTGTGACATTTGTTTGAGGCGTTCTCCCAATATGTTACTTGCAATAAATGAAATTGTATTTTTCTATTTTTAATTGCCGCAAATTGTCGTTTTACAAGGGTAGATGTGACAAATTATTCTTGAACGAGATGTTGCAATTTAATGAGGGGTAAATCATTTGTTTTGATGACATATTTAAAAAACTACATAATTATTCGATAAATCTATCTTTTCATGGAAACTTTATGGAAACAGAATTTGTATTGTATTAAATATAATTCTCAGTTTTAAATGTATATTTTAAAATATGGTCTAGAATCACAATATCTTAATTTGAAACTAATCTGAATCTTTAAACTACTTTACATTAGAATCTGAAGATCAATTGGTCTCCATCATGATATTTAAAAGTTTAAAAATCATGTGGGTAATGCATACGCTTTGGGTAAGTGGCCGCAAATCTAGTCACTTAAAAAATCTATATATTTATTGACTTAAAAATTTTGTTTATTCCTTTTGTCATTTTCTATATTCTTTTACTATCATGCCCTACATGATTCTATTTCTCAAAATGAAGACCAAAATATAAACATTTTGCCTCTAGTACACAACAATAAGGTTCTTGATCTCAAATCTTCTATAGTCCTCGTTACTGAATGACATTGTCATCTAAATATATAGTAACACGAATTACTTTTCTGCTCAATATGTCTTCATCTTTAAAGTATAATGTTACTCAAGAAATCGGCAAACACAAAAGCGCCTCTCAAAGTATGTCGGCGATCTTTGTGCAATGTTATCTGTGTTTGGGATCGAGGATTTGATATTTAGATGCTGGGTTTTTGTTGATTGTGTCAAGGTAGTAATTATTCCTTAGAGTTTTACCGCAGCTGTATTATAAAAACACAAATAATAGTTTTAAATATACAACTGGACTTGGATTAATTGATGGATATTCCATACGTTCGTGGACGCTTAATATTATAAAATTAAACTATCTAGATATTATTGATTTCTTATATATACAAATATAACAAAAAAAAACCACAACAAAACCAATATATACAAATTTATTGGATATTATTTCAAAATCCAAAATTCGCTAGTATTATAAATCAATGAAGTAAACTAGTTATTTTTATATATTTTACAATAAGTCAAGCTAAGCGGAATGCCCGAACGCTTAGAATGTGGACATATGCGGATTATATCTAAATCTCAAACGATAATAACATTACAAAATAAAATGTATTTCTTACCTATACAAACATATTTTGTGATGACAAACTTAGCACAATGCATTACCAGTGAATAATCTTTAATGGTCATTTTATGATCAGTTTTTGTTGCCGCAGGCCATTGTGTATCACACTTTCCAATAGTAACTGGAGAGTCTTGAAATTCAACACAAAACCGACTTTGTTTGGCTATTGTGGCCGTATCGAAGCACAGTGGTCAGCTACTTACTGCGCGGGACCAAAAAAATTCTAAGAAATGTTTCGGCTCTATTAGTGGTATTAAGTTTTTGTCGGTTCTTAAAGGGATTTAGTTTGCTTTATTGGTCCAGCTCGATAGCTACTGCATGTTGTTTGTTTGAAGGCGTTAGATTGGGAGTTTCAAGTGTGTATTATGTTTGTGGCTACTTGATTTTTAGGTATTTTAACACTTTGAACGAATTTGAATAAAAAAATGTCCAATTAATATGTTTTTCTAAATATGTAGATCTATTAAATAAATAAGTTGTTGCAAAAATGAAGGGTATAAAACGATAATCTAGTTTCAAATATCATTTGAAATCCTCTTAACTAACTGACAAACATCTGAATATAGCTTTGTAAACGCAAAGTGTAAGTAGCACAGGCTGCGGGTTTAGTGCACGTGAAAAGTAACAGATAGTCTGTCTTTCACGTTTATACTTATTAGAACAAATAATTCACTAACTTCAAATAAAACATTAATAGTCAATATTTACAGAAACATACTTATTAAGTACTTTTGTTGGAACACGTTGAAACATCACACGTCCCTGGTCGTATATAGACGCGAGGCAGGTGTTTGTGGGGGGGAGGAATTCGATTCCGGGCTATTGAAAAGTTTCAAGAGGCGAAAAGCTTCGACAAACGAAGCTAAGTGAATTTCGAGCCCTCAGAGGGCGCAGAGATGGATTTGGTTCAGTGTATCCTGTGTCGTAATACAGCGTAAGTGTAGTTACTTCTCAGCGGTTCGGTAATTCGTTGTTTTTTTATTGAGTTATCGTAATGTATAATTTTATAGGTAGTTATTACTTAAGCATATAAGCAATAAAAAGTAAGTCTTTATAAATTTAAAATAATTTTAACGGTTTTTTTTTTTAGTTTTAAGGACAATATTTAAAGAAGTGAAATAAAAGGTATAGTTAATTAGGAAAAATGATACTGAATAACTGGGAAGTGAATGTTTTTTCTCCTCTTTAAACAAGGCTTAAACTACAGTTGTTGGATCATAAATTCGAGGATCTCTAAACATATGTTTGTTTCTATCCTGCTGACATTCGTGAAAATGTAAAATTTCGGTATTTTGTAAAAGAAATGTAAAAAATCTATTTATAGATCAGTGTGGAAGCACTTGAATTTTTATTTGTTATGTTACTTAAGATATATAATATAGTACTTTTTTATATTTACCATAATAATATTCCCGGAGTGCGGCTCTGTCGAGGCGGCTTGGTTCCAATTTTTATCAATCCCATTTCATTTCCCCTTACGAAAGTTTTCCTCCAATTTCGCGCTCTCGCCCCCGCCTCCTTAGTGTTGTATGAATATGATTATAACTTTGTATCGATAATATAGGTACTTTAATTTTATAATTGTAGTGAAATATTTTGAAACATATGAAACTTATTTAATAAACAAAACAAATTTAATTATAATATTTATTCAAGCGCTTATCATATGCCTAATTTATTACGATAATCTCGTGCTCGATATAATAAAAGCAAACAATCCAGAACTCAAGCCAGCCACCAGAAAAAAAGTCGTTACCTGTCATCCTATCGCCTCTCTCTAATTCTGTATGCATTTTTAACGCGAAAAAAGAGCATATCAGAACATTTTAATAGTTTGTTAATTCCTGTTCTACACCGTCCATGAAACGAGCGCAGTGCTGTCAGAACGTAGAAGAAACCTACTTCAAATGGTAATAAAAGTTTTTCTTGCATTAAATAAAACTCAATGAACAGCATTGCGCTAAACATAAAATTCGAGACTGTTTTTCATAAAATTTTGGAGACACAAACAGGGTGCCGTTTCTCTTCCTTTCTAACCGACTACCGTTTCCTTTGACAGACGGCCGCATCTTTTCCATACTTGGTCCATAAGCAACTCCAAAAAACATCGATATATAACACGCACTCATCCCCGCACTGTGTTTAAACATTAAAGCATTGAGAGGCGCGCATCAGGCGATCATCTCTGCTGCAACAAACTCGATTGCGACCGTTCACCGCCCTGTTAATCGACACTAGTACTTGTGACTTGCACGTTAATCAAACTCTAGACGTTGAAACATTATAAATTACTTATCTAATAAGCGTTTTATTAATGCGTAAATAAGAATCCATTTTTTCTTAAATTAAACAATTTTTTTAACAACAACATAAATATAAATACTTTTTGATTTTCGTATGAACCAAATCTTAACAAGCTCCGCTGTCTTTTAGAATCAGCTGGCAAATCTATGATGAGAGATCTTGGACTGAGAAACCATCAGGAATATATATATATATTTATTTTATAGATTATATTCGTCTCGTTAGTCGTTAAGCAATTACTTGAGAAGTAATAACTTAAGGAAAAATCGATATCTAACTGTAATCGATAGCTATAATAATAATAGTTTTATAACTTTTCAGAGTTCTTCCTTCTTTAAATTCTTGTTTATTTAATAAAAATAAAAGCTTAACTTATTGCTTAAAGTCAAGTAATTACTTCAATTCTATTATAAGTACGGGTACTCGTTGTATTGAAAAAGAACAGTTATTAAAATAAATAGGTATACTACATATTTTTTTTTCTAAATGAATCCCTTAATTCGTAAATTGATGGAATAGCTCTTTTCACGAAACACTAAAATCATTAGTATGCTGACACTCCATAACGAAATTCAATACGACATTATACTGCGAGAGATATTTGAAGTACGTATATTAGGTATATAAATAAATCTAGCGGTACTTACATCAGTTTATCATCATGGTGACAGATAAAAATGCCCATACTCCTTTCTAATAAATAAAAGGTTATTAATATCATTAAATATTAATTTCTTTACAATAATTCGGGAAGTTCGATTATAAATAAATAACACATTATGCACGATCAAAACCGCATGCGAGTCATTATAATGGATGCACACAATAGGGTGAGCTCACAAAAAGGTGCTAATGTCAGTAATCCCGGCATTAAGGGCCCTTCACACGAGCGACCGCTGTTAGAGCAATTACACGCTGCGGAAGAATATAGCATTGTTGTATATGCACAGGATGATTTATAAACTGACTGCAGTAGAAGCTCTCCATTCACATTTATCCTTATTCGCGATTTCGTTATACATGGGTGAAAAATTTGTAACACAATTTCTGTATTCGAGGCTAAAATCTCTTTATTCGCGGATGTAATTGCATATTATGCTTTTAAAAAAATATTATCTATGCTACAGATTATTAAACAAAACTTGACAACAAAACTTGCTTTAATTGGTAGTTCCTCAATAGATTGAATTTATTTTAATGCAAATATTGCTTTCATTTTGGAACCTTGTAATTCTATACTAAAAGCCATCCCATACTCGCTTTTATGTATTTGCACCATATTTAAGGAACGTATCCCCCGCAAAAAGGAGCTGTTTCTGTACTTATTAGTAGCTCTTTGCATTACATTACATCTAAAATTCAATTACCATAAGAACGAAATTGGATTACTAAAGTTCAGAAAATAGTTCTATAGACACAGATCACAGGCAATTTATGAGTTCCAAATCTTCACTAATATGAACTGACTTACAATCTCCGTAACCATATGGTTCGTATGCCGGTTTCAAGGTTTTACCATTTCTTAGGACCCGGGTTCCATTTCCCGTCATGTCATTTAGAATATGAACTTTCTTATATTATTTCTAGTCTGGGTGTATTTCTATCGTCGCTATTTCAAATAGCTACTCAACATGATATCTGAGCAATGTGTGTAATAATTCAAATATTTATTTACAAACATAAAATTTGTGAAACAAAATGTAAATAGAAACATTTTTTTATTTTTAACGTAAAAATAAGTTTTAGCTAAATTGCTAAAACTAAATGTTTAATTATTTAGAAAAACTAAAGCAAGCTTAATGTTTTCACTATAATTAGAATTATTAAGAAAACCTTTTCATGCACCCTATAGATAAGTTCGCGACACATTATCCATACGCGTTACACCGTAAAACATCTCATATTATTTATATCGTGCCATAAGCGTTATAATGGCTATAACGTTATTTGCTAACGTGTTATGCTTTATTCGATGACGTTATTAACAACTTATTATCCGATATTGTATTGTTGTTAATGCGGATGAAACAGCGTGAGCTCCACAAATTATATTGTTAATTCTTCCTCTAACTTATTGAAGGGTATTTATTCTTGTAAGCATATTTTATTCAGGTAGATAATTTTTCACAATCTGAGAGTGAAGGTGAGACTTGAGAAGTCTATTATTATAATACAGACACATATTTATCATCTTATATCACTTACAACTGAATGGATTTCACTGTAGCTAACACACTAAATGGGTAAAATCTGTCTTAAAATAAAATTACATAACTGATTTGTGTAAATCTCTGAAAGATAGAAAATGGTAATAAGACAGAGTACCTCTAGAAAATTAATAAAAACACACTGACGTCGCTTCCTGCGTTCAAAGAGATACTGTGTTTTGTTTTTTTTTTTATTACTCGATAGGCGAATTCGTACCCTGCGTTAACATTACCCGAATGACTCTAAATCTTCATATGATCTAATGAAAAATAATTACATTCATACCTTCAAAATAATAATTCAATTCCGACGGTCGGTAATAAGGCTTTGTTTATATTTTGAATATTATCATTGACGTTTCAATTATCTGTCAAAATCTTGTGTCTTTACGGCGTGATCTCATTGGTTGTATATTTTAAATATCAATTTGTGTTATCCTTGTTTTTACTGTGTTTTCCAAATACATCATATTATTTTAATACAGTTCATCTTTCATTAGCTCACCCGTGTTTATCACTAAGAAACAAGCCATGGTAAAAGGGCAATGGTAAAATTTCACATCATGTTCCTCTCAGTAATTTCTTTGATAGCGTTTTACAATCCAATCATGTTTTGCTTCCACAAGGGTTTAGTAATAGCCTATACTCCATTCATTATAACATTAGAAAAAAGAGGGTCATAGAAGCAGCAGTGCAGAACATTTTATTTTCAAGATAAATTTAAAAAATATATATTATAGTTTTGTTGAGACTTTGAACGATTTTGTAATCTGAAAGAGCTGGGCAATTTTCCATTTTTTCCGATACTTTGGGGTTGAGATCTGGCTAGCATAGGCTAGCATTTTCTTAATTCATCATTTACTCCCAAGCCAACAAGGAACTAAAACTACGGCTAAAGGTGGGTGTGGTAAAGTTTATTTTCACACCCATCTTTAGCCGTAACATATATAATTAGAATAGAATTTAGTTATATCTATGCCTAGGAAAGAAAAGTAAACAAAATGAAATTTTTGTTATTACTTTTATAACATTTATTCAGGCATTTGACTATTGATGAAGAAATTGGAAAAACTTCCTGAAATGTTACAGGTATGGGGCCTTAGAGCTTAATTGTTGTAGCCCACTCGGGCCTGCACCGGCATCATCCATATTTAACAAAACTTAACAACAAAAACAAAACTATAAAAAATAAAACAATAACAACTTAATAACGGAAAACGGCAAAACAACAAGAAAAGCAATATCATTCACAATGGATGATAATCCCAGATTACATATTTTGATAATTATGAATACATAATAGTCTGACAAAATTAAAAAGCTGTACTGCCGAAACATTTGAAGGGATTAGGCCACGTTTTAAATTTGGTAGAGTTATAGTGACATGAGAATCGTGCTGAAACTATCCAACCCTGCTCCTTTAGGTTCTTTAAAATGAACACCTTTTTATAGTAATAGTTATTAAATAATTTAAGTTAGTCAAATACACATAAATTTGTTTAATATATAGCTTAAATGACAACAATAAAGTATAGCAGCTGGTTTTTAAGCGGATATGTAGCAAATTAGCCGTCAGTCTTAAGAGTAACATGATTATTGATATTTTGTCACAAAGTATACCATAAAAAGAACCTTATTTAACTTCTGTCTAATGCTGAATAATGTCTGAATAATATAATTAATGGAGTATAGACTAGATAACATTTATGATAATAAAATGTATGAGTGCGTCTATCGCTATTAGCAACTACACATCTGATATTTATGTAAAAGGCCACAATAAACCTTACATATATACTTACCATCGCATACTTACATAACAACAAACTAATATTTTAAAAGGAGTTTTTTTTTAAAAAAAAAACCTTGCCTATTGATCTACCAATTCTCATCGTTGGTTATAGGAGAGAAGTTGAAAATTAAAAAAAAAACAAAAACTGCTTGTGAGAAAAACAGAAAAACTATTTTCATAAATCATATACTTACGAGCGAAACATTAGTTTAATCATATGAAAAATTGCATTCAAATTATTTATTTGTTTGAAATAAGTTTACAATTTTACGGATAGTATTGCAAGTAAATGAGCTTATACTTATTTAGCTACACCATTATTGAAAACAAAATTACTAAAATAAATTAGAAAGTGATTACACATGTCACCTCAATATTAAAATAAAATTTAACTAGTCAAGTTTTATACTTAAAGAATTCTTAAGAAAAGAAGAAATTGAGTAAAATTTCTGTTCAATGAGGTTCTTAAAACAATATTATATTGACGAGAAAGGATAAAAATTGTATTTTTTGTTTATGGTTTCCGAAAACTTTTATTGCATCCCACGTATTATATTCTTTTTAGCACACTTCTGGTAGATAATCATTTCTATTATCTAATAATCCAGATGAAAGTGAAGCACATGACAAAATTCTTAAAAAAAAAAACTAAGAATAGACACATCTTCTGTGTTTATAAAAAAAAAGCTTTTTCACACTTTTGCTTTTATCTTTGAAGTGTATTACTGAACATGGTGTAAGTATCCTTAGATTTTTGCGCAAGCAACAGAAAAGCCTATTGTGTAAAATATAACACCTTTTTATAATTATGTTCAACTTTCAAAACGCCCCAAGTATTCCGTATTGTGCCAACCAAATATGGTTTTTAAGTGCGTGTATCAAAAACTTTTTAAATTAGAACTTATTTTTATAAGGCTAGAATAGAAAATTGTATACTAAGTCACTGGAGACATGCAATGTTGTTGTTCATCCTTATTTCTTATACAGAAAAGAACGTTATAGCAAAGCGTGTGCATTACAATTTTGTGTAAAAAAAAGTGTGGTTTTCAAATATCGGAAAAAATGTGTTTCTGTCTACTAGCTTCTTTCTATGTCACGACCATATTTCTTTAGAGTTAGGAGTGACAATTGTATAACAAATTAATACAATCATTATATAAATACGCTATATATAATATATAAAATAAAATAATTGCTACAAAAATTGCGCTGATGTAAGAGTATGGGCGACAATTAGAATTTATATGCAGTAGAAGTGGAGAAATTAAAAAATACTCTAAGATAAAAAAAAACACATCCATCAAAACAAGCTCTGTAATTTAGTTTATATAGCTTTATTGTGTTTTAGTGTATTTTGTTAAATAAGCAATAATTATAATATATGTTGAGAATATAAATTTTAAATTATTGCAGGTGGGGACAAACTAGTAACCGAAATAAACATTGATAATTTTTTTTTACAGCAACCCATAATGGATTTCGTAAATGTCAAATTAATGCTAGCAACATTGTACGTGTTTTACGTAAACGGTGTTTTACCGTGCCTCCTAAAATGTATAAATTGTTTTCTTAATATATTTTTTTATTGCTTTAGTAAGTATACAATAAAATACACGACGCATCGTATATTGGTCAAACTTAATTAAAGAGTTTATATTTCTTTCTCTCTCCCTTGGTTATTTTCTCATTATCGTTTTATAATTTCTTTGGTGTTTCTATATATTTTTTATTTTATTTTTAGCATGTAACTATTTCAATTAATATTCAAATAACTAAGAGACTGATTACCAAAGGCTACATAAAATATACTTATAATACTCAAATTGTAAAAAATATAATTTTCAAAGTTGAAGATGAACTTCATAGTCACTTTTGACAACAATGCATATCAAGGTTTTAATAACATATCCTATTGAAAATATAGGAATTGTATTTTGAATCCATTCACTATATAATCATGACTTAAATGAACGCGCTAATAAACCCAGGAACATCTTCGCAGACGGATATGGAAAATTAAACGTTTTGAAATGGCAGCACCGAGGATGTGCTTTTTATTATTTCCTTTGTATAAATGAATATTGTCAGTTGTCTACGGTAACTAGTTTTGTAATTGATTTATTACATAAAGCTTTGGTTAAGATGTTTGAGAATAGATAGATAGATAAATTCTTTATTTGCATCATGCATACACAAAATTTTACGATTTGGATTTTACACAATATTAGAATCAAAAACAGGACAATCAAACATTATGTGTACCGCAGCGATGCAAATGGGCGAAAACTCAGTGTGTATTTACTCAAAGAGCAAAGCACTGATTTTCAGTTTTTACCCCAATTGTAAGTGGTCGCACTGTAAATATTAAAAAAATTCAAGAACTCACACAAAGAAATTGATAAAAAAAACTATAATACTAACCAGACACTACATAAATACTAATAAATACTTACTAACTAAAATATTTGATAAACGTATAAGATATATAGATTAATAAAATAAATAAATAGATAGTAATACCCATTATTAATTCGATTCATTTGTCAAGATCATTCAGAGTCACAGAGTAATCGTTAATATTACTATTACTACCGCCATCAAGCGACTAATTGAATGTATCTAAGGTTTTAGTTTAAAACTACTTAAATCCATGAACAACATTAATAAGCACTTCCTGGATAGGCATACACCATTTTGGGAAACATATTATTTACCATCAGTTCAGATGGAGACCAAACGTCAACACAGTCTTTAAAAAAAATAGTCTGTCGTCAAAACACTGTGGTTTTTCTCCAAAACGATTGTTATACTAATACGAATTAAGTTGATAAGAACGCATACAAGCTGGCTACCTACTCCTATCATTTTTTAAATTAAAAGCTTTTAAAATTTAATATACAAATAGACCTCTTGATGCGCGAGACTGCTGTCGTTTTTATTCGTATTTTTAAGGTTCCGTTCCCAAAGGGTAAAAACGGGACCTTATCACTAAGACACTGCTGTCTATTCATGTATCTGTTACCAGGCTTTGTTTTATGCGCAAACGCATTTTCATTTTGTAAAAACGTATATTGTCATGTGTAAAACGCAATAAAATAAAAAATTTACGGGTACTCACATACCACAAACTTTCTTATTATTTTATAGATAGAATGGTATGGAATTATTCGTGCACTAGTTAAATTTGCGCTTAGGTTTTATACTCTACCTACATATTAAAAAGTACAAATACTCTACATACACAACTCTACATAAATATAGTTACATTTAAAGAGTCGAATTCAAATCATACTTAATCGTTTTATAGGCAGAACTCATTTCGTTCAGCATCCAACTGTCAAATGGAAAATCGCTCTCAAATAATCGTTCAGCAATTAAAACTGCTTATTTCCTTAATTCGTAGCAATCGGCCGCTTAAATAGCTTTTGAATCTTCCTTTGAATGCTCTAAAGAAAACACTACCTTATATCGATTATATTAAGATCTATTTTCTTCTGACCATGCTTATGAGCTTAATACTTAGTCGCTGCCGAGAGAATTTGCGCTCTATGTCCTAGATGTAAAGTTTAAAATGGTTTATTTTATTTGATGAAGAGACAGGGTAAATGGGAAATTGTACGCTAACTCACCGACGACGCTGGAATAAAACAACTCTTTGCGCTAATAATGAGAAAGAATGCACAGAGTACTTTGTAGATACAGAACCAACCATTAGTATCTCTCATTTGGTAGTCGTCTGTATGTACTCTTAGCGAGAAAATTTTCTATAGCGAATTAAATTCGTAATTAGGTGGCCCAGTGTTATGTATCTCCAATAATTACTGGCAAAATAACTGAAAAAAAAACAACGTTTTCACGTACTAGGGCAAATAAAATATACTACCTGCTTATATGAATTAATAAGATACCTAAAGGCCTAGTTCGTTATTTCTTCGAAAATACACTAATACAACTCCAGAGAAACACATTTTCGATAGGTTATGGCACAATTGTACCTACGGTCCTGACACTGTCCCTAATACGCAAATAATCTTTACGGATATATTTTTAACTAAATGATCAGATCATTTCCATATATTTTCCGAATTTTCATTCGACAGCAAATTAAATAGGCCCTGAGGTATCATGTAAATCGTACGAGTTGTTTAATTACCTAACCGAAAATGAATCCCCTGTTTTTGATGACTTATTTAACTATATTGATCGATAGAACCTGCATACGGAGTATGGACGATTGCTAGTTTATATTTTCATTAGCCTGTCATTGTCTCCTTAATTATTTATCATCAACCATTAGGGATTTATATATAACTAGCGCATAAAGTACTCAATAAAATAATTCACTTAAAATATAAAAGAGCGAATAGAGTATACGGGTAACATCTCTGTTTGTGTAGTTGGTCTGTAACAGTAGCGACGGAATCGGTAGGCGCTATCAAGAATAAACCAAGCTCATCTTCTATTGCTTAGTTAGCAACATTTTACTCTACTGTATTTAGAGCTCTCTGTTCTACTTTTATTGAGTAAAGGTTCCCAACAACTGTAATTGTGGTAGAGTTCATGAGTAATTGGAATAAATTAGTCGTTTCAAAGAACTAGGAAAGTTTATTAGTCAGTATATTTATAATACCTACTATTCTTAAAATTACAACACTTATTTTGATACGCAGTAGAGAACTTCACAAATCATTATAGCAGGATGCGACTGCTTTTTTCAAAACAAAAGCCAAAGTGTTTGCTATAAGAATGTTTTATTATTTTTATCAATTAATATGTCCTAAATATTCCTTGGAAATTATTAGTTTTTGATAAAATATTTTTTTTATATCTACACTAATACTATAAAGAGGATGGATAGGATAAATAGGCTCAAAAACTACTTGACCGATTTTAAAAATTCTTTCACTATTCGAAAGCTACATTATCCACAAGTAACATAGGCTATATTTTATTTTGGGAAAAAATAGGGTTCCGTAAGATATTTGAGTTTTTCGGACAGAAGGTGTAAAAAATCAACCAGAAAAGTTACTTATGTTGCGTACGCTGCTTAAGAGGCTGAGGACACCGAATGATTTTTAGAAATCGACACGCCCCCTTACATAATTACAGGTGTCTACGCTAGTGTGGGTTAGCTCATTGCACGTTCCTCAGAAGAATAACAAATGCCTATCGGTTCAGCGCCAGCAGATAAACTTTGTACTAATAACAATGACGTTTTATAACCATCAAGTGCTTTGAGTTAGCTCTCTAAAGTGCTAACACAATAGGTGGCGCTGAATTTTTTTACAAGCAAGGAATAATTTCTTTTTACTCCAGATTTTTATGGGGCTTAGAAAAGACAAGTATGTTTTTTCTTTTTGGGTCGACAAAATAAGATGCTATTATTTTGTCTGTTTCATGTTTCAGAATTTTATTCTAATTCATTGATTTTTGAAAAAAGGTCAAATGCTTTGCATTGAACAATGAAAAGATTTAAAATTAAAAGAAATATGAAATAACTTTATAAAATCACTTATGATACCACACATCACATCACATTTCTTCACTCGATTTTAAACCTTAATGTATTGTAGGTAGAGCTAAAAATAATTAAAAAAAGAATTAAAAAATAATAAAAAATAATTTAAAAATAATTTGATAGACTGCAGTAACCTGACTTGCTGCTGATTGTACCTGATAATGTCGGCCAATCAGAATAAACCAAATATCACGTCATGGCACCTAATCCCCGCCGAGTATGACTGAGACGGACTTTCATACCATTTATATTTTCATACATTTTAATTGTACGTATTTTTGGTAGGTCGGCTTTACGGAAACGAATATTCACCATATGCAATATTGATTGGAAGTCATTGTAGTTAGTACACATATCCATATCGAACTTGCCGGAGGAGGTGAATGACAGCAATTTTAGAATCGTTTTTATGAGAATATAGGGTACATGCGCCTATTTCTACCATCGTCTTGCTGTCGAACATTTCATGGTCATTTAAAAATAATTAATGCGTTAAGAATTGGACTCTACCTGATCTTTGGACTGGGGTTAATAAAACATATCCTGTTTTCATAACTTGAAGAAGAGTTATTTTTTCCTCTAGCCATGATCCTTTTATGGAGGTGGAGAGATATTTTGTAATACTCACTCATCATCAGAGTACAGGACTGGTGACCGGTTAGGATAAAACCATTAAAACACAATCATTTTATTAATCCCATTCATATAGATGATCAAAGTTGCCGTCAGACATTTTTTATTTGATACTTCAAAGGGAACTGATTCAAAAACAATATCTTAAAAGTCTATGCATATTTTAAATAGTACATTAAAGATATAGAGCTTGTAGGGAAGGCAAAGTCATCCAAAAACACTCTTTTTATGAATTCCAATACAATTATAATACTACAATTATTAAACGAAAATTCACTAAAGTTTTTATAGAATAAGTTATCATTGGCTTAGATTGTTTTTGTCATGGAAAATGTATTTTTTTATAAAAGAAAATTGTCTTCGATTTATAAAAAAATATATCACTTGCACTAAAAATATGACTTATAGGTGTATCACAAGAACTGTAGCTATATTTAAAAATATAGAAAAAAAACTGTTGCATCGAATCCTTATTAAGTCCTTTATTATCTAAGCAGAGATAATTTTACTTTCGAGTTTATGAGTAAACATATAAGTATGTAGTAAAATTTCTATAGCAGACAGGGAACTAAACGCGATTAAATACTTTACATCCGCTGTATATCTATATACAACATGTAACATAATTAACGCACATTCTGAAAGTAGTTTGTTTATTCTTCGTTATATCGTACTAACACAGTTAATACGTCGAAGTGCTTAAGGATTGCCGTCAGACATTTTTTATAGCTCGGTGGCGTAATGGATAAGCGCCGCGGCCCGCAATCGTAGTCGTTAAGCAACTTTCGCAAGGGTCGGTCACGGGATGAGTGTGACCAAAAAAATTATTATCTCAAACTACTCCGTGCTTCGGAAGGCACGTTAAGCCGTTGGTCCCGGCGTCATGGCCCATCCTCCTTAACCATCCATAAGGAAGGCCTGAGCCCCTGCAGTGGGGACGTAAAGGGGCTGGTGATATGATGTGGTACTTAAGGATTATGGGATATGTGATAGTAAGACTATGCTAGTTGATATTTATAATTAGTAAGAATCATAATTATTGCCTTAACTTAAAAAATACTGAATCTCGAAACAGAGTAATATTTCATGTCAAGAATTTGTTTTGGTAGATAAGTGGTATCAATGTTGTATTGCGCTGTAAGTACATACATTTGAAGTTACAGGCTTAGCCGTAATTTTCACGTCATTGAGTTGCTTTGTAAGATGTCCACACCGTTACCCAGCAATAAGTATAACTGTGTCATAAACTATGTTTTAATACATAAAAGTGACATTCCTATTTTCGTTCTATGATTATAAATCCATTTTCTAATTGGGGTGTATAAGGATATGTGTTATTTCTGTTACACGTTTTATACTTATAACAAATCTGCAAAAAAGTAATGTCTGTACATTGAATATATTTACAAAAAATAAAGAAATTGAGGGTGGTTAATAAACAGTAATAGAATACGAATTACAAAAAATACGAAATTTAAAAAATATTGTCTGTTTATCTGTATGTACACGTTTATTTTCGGGACTACTGAGTATATTTGTATGAAACTTATTTTGTTAATACCTGGGCAATATATGGGGTATAATTAATTTTGGAAACTTAAACATTTGATGCACCACCACAACAGACCAGCGACACCATAAAAACTATATTGCGCCTGATCAATATATTCTGCTAATGTTCAAAAGTCAAAGATCCGGAACATATAATGTGGTCCTCAAAGATACTAGTTATACTATAACTTCGGATAAAAATGACTTCTTAATAATACATAGTTTTTTATTTATTAACTTTTTTTACACAAATACACATTGGCTTACTTAATGCCATGGCCATTTTCTACCAGTAAACCTGAGGATGATGTGGACACAATTAGACGGGACGGGGTGCACAATAGAGGTGGAAGAGGTTTTGTAGGAATAGGCTATTATGTAACTATACTTACATATACAGACATAAAACGAGATTAACGAAACGATAAAACGATATGTTTGGAGATTTCAGCAAAGAAGATAACGTAGTTAAAGCACGCATACTTCTTCGCTTCCGGACGGACGTCCATTTTGAATTTTAACGATATAGGGACACATGATTGAATTTTCTAAGAATAAAAACCGATATAGTCTTCGGTCTCCAGAATCCAGTGAAGCCAGTGAAAAGCTGACCATCATCATATATTGCCCAAAATCTTTAGATGTACCAGAAAATGAGATAGAAACAATTTCTGAAGTACGCAAAGTTAGAAAAACAGCGCAATAAACCATTGAATTCTGATAGACTTTGATATGCTGTTGAGAGAATAAAAGCTGCTGGTGTTGAACTGAAAATTACCTGTTTTTCTAATGACCATCTTTGCCTTGTTGTCTCAAGGGTTAACAACCCTCTGGGCTTTATATTTTGGCACCCGAATAAAAAAAACAACTATAAAGTTTATTAATTCCATCTTAAATATTATTAATCATATATACCGTTGGCACCCTCAACAGGCTGTAGAATTTCGGTACAAAAATAATTCTACCTTTATATGTTAATTAAGTTATAATCTACTCAGTCCAGAACATACAATTTATGCTTACAAAAACTTCATGAGTCCACACGAACGAAGATGTGGGCATCAGCTCTTGGCAAATAATATAAAGGTGTAATGAATCTTTACAAATATTTTGGCCAAACATAACCTCAGTAAAAAGTTATACGACCAAATGAAACAATAACAAAAACTTACTATAACCCAACCTTTCATCGTATTCGAGGTTGTTCAAGATGTTTATTGAGCAACACATTATTTGGATAGTTGCCTCTATAGAATAAAATTTATGAATTTCGTTGGGATCACCAGTTTAAAGCTGCTTTCTTTATGGAAATGATACCTACCATGGTGCTTATATAGAATCAATTCAATCTGCAGATGTAGCGATAGTGATGAAGCAAGATTATGAGTGATGAAAGGCTTAAAATTCAATGTGAAGAACACATAAGATATTAAACCAATGTACTACTTTGACAATAGAACTGTTCACACTGACATTAAGTGGTCGTCCTCTTATAATTTTAAATAAGAGTGAAGTTATACTTCACAGAATTGTCACTGTGATCAAATCTATTTTGTGATTATTCTTTACCAAAGGAGGCAATTTGTCTATATAAATTAAAAAAGAAGCGACCAAGCATTGAGCACTGTGGAACACCCATGATAGGTGTCGATCTATCGATTCAGGGAATTTCTTGTCACCGATATGAACCTCCTGCTAAGCCACTCGACTAAGAGAAACCAAAATCTAACTAGTTATCTCTAAATTCATAATATTCATAAGATTCGTTATATATTTCAGGAACAACAAAATTGACAGCTTTAAATACATCACAGAAAACACCTATATGACATATCCTGTTGTGTGAATTCTCCCAGGCATCAACAATTTGATCTTAGATTCCAATATTCATGCCGATACTGGACTAATGCATCCGTGTGAGGTGAACCGTAGCTGGTTTTATCATATAGGCCAGTTACACTAACCTGCCCTTTTCAGAATAGGATTGCCCAGACCCAGAGACCTGATTAGATATTCTAGAGAATCACCCGTTTCTCTAAATGTCGAGCTTGTCCTCAACTCCGTGCTTAGAGTTGAACTGAATTTTAAAATTTACGGTAAATCGTTTACCATACTCACGTCACAATAATCAATGCTGATTACCGAATTATTCACATCTTATTCTTTAATGCCAACCTCAGTCAGGAATAAAATTTAGTAACATTTTGGAGCGATTTTCAATTATTACGATAACCATATGCCAAAGGTTTGCGTCCGTGATGCCGTAAGTAGATTTTAAAAAAATTAAGTTCTATAATTAAAAAGCCTTCTGTTGATAACAATTAATGACTAAAATGACTTGACAAATTTTATTTCAATCAATTTACCAGTATCTTAAGAAAGTCAAAGAACGACATCTTACGAAATAGCAGTGCGATCGTATCAGTCACGTTCGAAAACTTGTCATGGTTTTTATAATAGGGTGTTATACTCTGATTGCAAAAGTACTTGCTTGGTACTTGTAAGTGTTTATAAACGACAGCAAAAATATTCCAAAAAATCTAAAACGTTTTCTTACCTTAAAATTAAATCACAATTCGATTTTTTTACACCCATAAAAACACCGTCTGCCATATTCATGACGTCATTCGGTTATGTAAAGATTGAAATATCAATAATAATAATAAAATAACAGTAATGTATAAACAGATTAAAATGTTTTTAACAATCGACCAATTTAACAAATGTAATGTAGGGAACTATGTGTTTAATATGTTTCAATTTTATGTTCATATAAATTTGCATAACTGTTTGATCCTGTATAAAAAAATAAATAAGATGTTATTCAAACGAGAACGGTGTTATCTAACGATCTCGACAAAATAATAATAATAAATAAGTTAAGAACAGTGTTATATCTGTTATTTTTTACAACTACTGACAGATGTCAGATTCAGAAAATATTCAAACGAAGTGTCGTCGCGTAATGGTGGGTTATGTTTTTAAGTCACTCGATGAACAGATAATAAAACTGGACCTTTAATTTTGATATGTTAAGATAAGTATGCAATTTTATTACTCAAAATCAGCCTAGGTATGATTATTTCAAAGCAAATTTCAATGATTCTGCATATTCGTGCTTTACGTTTCACTATTGAAACTACCAAATACACTATCGAAATTACCAAGTATGCTTAAAATTGTATTATTTTGGTTGCAAATACAACTATAGTCTATTGAGTATCGTTTAAAATTGTGCACTAATCCGGAACACTGTACCTTTACCTTACAGAAAAATCTTCGGTTTTCATTATCAATAATTGTATGGCTACGCCTGTTGCGTACTGCAATAGTTTGCAAACCAGTAAAGGATATCTAGATGTATTTTTGTATCAAATTACCGCGAAATTTATCCAGTCGTTTTTCCATGAAAATGTCAAAAATAATATCTATACAATTATTAAATTATTAATTTATATTTTAGTATAAATACATTAATAATGTTTTATATTATATTTATCATAATAAAAAATATTGGGTAAAATAATTAAGATAAAAAAAAAACATGTAGCTTGGTTTTGATCTGCGGCACAATGAGTACCTAGCGACCAGCGAATAGGATATTGCGCCACACCAAACACTAATAAAGATTGTGAAAAACCTGTTCATTATTATTTACTACATAATTTTCAAATTCATTCAATAGTAACTAATTCCCTTTTTTATATCTGTTTTATAAAGTAATACCTATAATTGAACTATTTTCTTTACACGATATTATTGATTAGGAATTATTTTTTACTAGAGTTACGGTCTATGGGATGGTGTTTGCATGAAAATGTCAAACTTTTGCAAACACATACTTTTATGGAAATATTTACCTATTGTCAAATTTTATATTATATATTTTTAAAGCAATTAAATTTATTAAATATACTAGATAAATTAAATAATACTGAACAAAATATAATAATAATAACAAAATAATACTTAGTTACTGAATAAAATAATATTCAAAATGGTTTTAACGAATTATCAATGAATAACTTATACCTATGAAAAAATAAGAGAGGAAAATATATTAGGAAAAAGAAGAAAAACTAAAAAAAGAAATGTTTCTCTGATGGGATTGGAACACGAAAATGTGTTTTATTTGAACTATTTCATAAATATCGGAATTTTTGTATGAAAATGTCAGTCTGGCTTTCGTCTACGTCATACTAAAGAAAAATTTATTTTCGCATTTTATACTGTTTAATAATAAAATAAAATAAATAAAAGTTGCTTTTTAAAATTATTGCAGAAAAAAATTAAAAATAAGAATAAAATAATAAAAAACAACTTAAAAAAATGCGAGGTCTAGTGGGATTAGAACTTATAACTTCGAGACACTCGGGTCCCTTCCCTAGTACATTACACCAAAGATATTGTTAAAACAAGCGCGAAATTAAAATACTTATTTAAAATGTTTTTTTTTTTACAATTTTAGCGATCTCGGTACGTCAGAATGCTGCACAAAGCAACATAGGTCCATCTAGCAACACGCCTCAGCGTGAACTAAGTTAGTGTGCGTTATTCTATAGCCTTCCCTGTCAATTGCAGTAGGAGTGACAGAAATGTCAATACTTTAAAGTTGCTTGAAAAAAATGACCATATGTGCCATATCACAAAATAAATTATATTAATTATTATAATAACATTATCAAAAATTGGGAATAACCAACTTTTATATCAACCTTTGATACATATTTGTACTCAATATCATTACTCTAATGTATCACATAATTGAGAAACGTGCCTTTCGCAATATTTTTAGATGCTACTTTGGAATTATTTTCTATCGAGTGAAGTTAATACAATCATGTTTCGGTTTCAACCACAAGATCAGAAATACGATCAAGTATAACCACAAATTTTTGGATTACCATAGGTTTCCCGTGAATTAGTACAATCCTAGATCAATTTTATCGATTTGGCACTATTCAGCCTCTTAACTATAAAAGATAGAATCATAAAATATTCTAATTAATTGTAGATCTTATAAATATAAAAAAAAAGTCCACGACACAGTATAGAAAACCTATCTATGTCGAGTGAGGCACAACAACATTTTTTTTATTGGTTGTTGAAATCACGTCCGAGTTATCTGCAGGCTGCGGTGTTAGTGATAAAACTGTTTTAATCCACTTGAAGCAAATCGGAAACGATTGAAAAGCTTGAAAGGTGGGTACCTCACGAATTGAGTAAAGCAAATCGGCAAACGCGCTTCGACTGCTGCGTTACATTACTTAACCGGCACAATAATGAAGGGTTTTTAAATTAAATCATTATCTGTGATGAAAAGTGGATTCTCTACGATAGTCGGAAGTGCTCATCGCAATGCCTGGCATGCCAGCCAAATCCTGCCCCAAGCGAAAATTGACCCAATTTTTTTTTTTTCGAAATTTGGATAACTTTGCAAAGGAAAAAATTCAATTCCGACGGGGCAGTGCAAATCGCCTTCAAAGATTTTATTGATTCCCGTCCGAATGGTTTTTTTAGTAAGGGGATCAATGAACTACCTATGAGATGGCAAAAGTGCATAGATAACAATGGTTTATACTTTAATGAAATAAATATATTACTTATTTAAAAAAAAAAAAACAAATTTTTCTATCTCCCATATCAAACACCAATTTCATATCTAAGGATCAGAAGTGTAGATTAATTTATGTAAATTTTACAAACTTCATATTGTTACAGCTGGTGCAAGTGGTTTCAGGGCACGGGTGTTTTGGCCAATACCTGCACCGCATACAGAAGGAAGAGTCCCCGTCCTGCGATCACGTGGCGCTGCAGTGGACTCCGCGCTCCACACACTACGGAGTGCAGCGCATGGTCGGAGCAGCGTCGAGTCATGGCAGAGACAATAGGGAGTCGGGATCTCTCCTTGCCCAGCATGGTAGCAGCCATGTTGGATGACGAGAGATCTTGGCGAGCGATCGCCTCCTGCGAGGACGTTATCTCGCAAAAGGAGGCCGCGGAGAGAATCCAGGAAAGAGAGGCCCCGGCTGGATCTCTCCGCTGCAGGATGAAAGGGGGGAGTATACGTATGCGTTATGCCTACGAATCCACCATCTCAACCTGAATGGCCAGTCTTGCTCCTCGAAATCGCTGATGGTGGTGACGGGCCGGCGGACCGGGTGAAAGGCAGAGCTGCGTGCTCCTTATTGCCCTTTGCGGGGCCCGCCGGCCAGTACCTGTCACCCGCCGGCGCCATGGCTCTCATGGCCTAGGAGGGACGACTGTTGAGTAGTAGCGTCGGCAAGGCGGTTCCCTGGACCAAAATGATTCCCGTCGTGGGCGGTCGCAGGGATGCTTCCGGGAGTACGAAACGCGGGTCCTTAGGACGCGCGGGGCGCATCTCTCGGGGGTGGGACCCTGTAACTGTATAATGGTGGCGAAGAAGGCAGGCGCGATGTTGCATTCCGGGACACGTTACCGCGGCCCCGCCGTCGCCGTCCTCGCTTGCGAGGGTGACGGCGGGTTGGGTCTGGGCCCTCTTTGCTTGATACCGGACTCATTCATTCGCGTGAGCTGAACCGCAGCGGGTTTTATCAGGTAGGGCTTCCACATTAACCTGCCCTTTTAAGGGCGGGGTGGAAGAGGAGCCCTGGTTTAAGGCTTAAGGTGCATTTCGTTAACAGAAAAAAAAAAGGATAGGTGCAGTTGGTTTAGTTTCAATGCACTAATTTATCTAGTAGTTTTAAGTGTCAACGTCCACTTTCAAAACGCACTAGTATTAGTTTCACGATACTATAATAGTTTCACATGTGCCGAAATTAGTTTATTTCGTGAATCTTATTTTTTAGTTTCTAAACTTGAATTAGCAATTATCTGTGATTGAATAGGGATACATGATATTTTGGCTTATTGTCCAGTTTTTTCATCTGCACAGTGCTCTATAAAACTAGGGATAAATCTTAATTTCTCATTATTTAGACATAGAAAAAAAAGCATACAAATTCTTCACACAAATTGAGATAATAAAAAACCTGTTTTTATAATATCTTTTATTAACTAAATATGAAATTAATAGTCATAAAATCACTTTAAAAAACTAGCTAGAGTCATCATCATTAATCAAAAATATGGTTTTAATGAAATCTCTATTGCGAAAATAAAAGTAAAACTTGTGTGAAATAGTTTGAAGCTTTACCTTTATTTTTAAGCGAAGAGTCAAATTTTCAGATGTGTTTTTTTTAAGGGCCTCCTTGGCCAGTACATATAAACGCTGCGTGATTGATGAATATGACATTCGCGATAGACATAATATGACATAAACTGTTCATATATGCTTCCTATTTCAACTTAAAAATAATATTCTAATGAAAAATGCTTAAAAATCCATTTTGTCCCTGGCGCTCTTAGATGGGACTCGAACCCAGCACGCATAGCATGACAAACTCGAGAAACGCTTTGACTACACCCAAATGTCACTTACTCGGGTCGAGAGCGGATGTTGTGAGAGAAAGTTCTCGAGTTCATCATGCTACGAATGCAGGATTGCCTGAAAATAGATGAAAATACGCTTTTTTACTTGCGAAAATTGTAACGAGTGCTTGAAAAATTCGTTAGAGCAGTCGCCCGGGTTGCGAAAGGCCACGGGCTCGAGTCTAGGCTTGCCAGACCGCCGGGAAATCCGGGATTGTCCCGGAATCTTGCCTCTTGTCCCGTGTCCAGTAATTAGCGCTTATTGTCCCGGATTCTGGAAACTTATTATTTTTTTACAAAATAAACTAGCAACGAATGACACGGCTGCCGGTGAGCGGGTGCGGGAGGCGCGCGGGCGCGGGAGGGGAGTGCGTGCAATAGTTTTACTTCACTCGCCCATCCGCCCCGTCTTATATTTTATGTAGTAAAAAATTTTTTGTTACTAACAGTCAAGTACTGATTGTTTTTTATAAGTTAATAATTTATTGTTCTAAGATTTTTTATGGTAGTATATATCATAGTTTTTTTTTCTCCAGTTTATTACTATTTAATTTGCCATTTAGTATTCATTGTCTACCAAAGTTTAAAATTGGTAATTTAAGCGAAGTGTTCAATTAGTTTAACGTGTGATTTACTACCACAGTGTTTCATCTCAGAATTATAACTGGAGTTAATTATCTACTTAGTACATACCTATATCTAATAAAAGTATGTATTTGAAAATAAATGGCATTTTTCCTTTTAAATACAAATACGAAAAAATATATATTTAAGATATATTCTGTTATAACCACGAGCCAACATTTTTTTTGTAGAATTGTCCCGGATTTGATAAGTTACTATCTGGCAACCCTACTCGAGTCCCATCTCAGGAAGAAAGGTCAAAGTGGATTATTAAGCATGCTTCATTAGGAACATTTTTCAGTATAGTATTGTGAATGCAAAACTGATCAAATAAAAAATATTATTCTAGTTACAAAATTCACAAATTATAATAATCATTAAATAAAAATGTAGGTAAAACACATACCCACATAAATTCAAGGTACAAATAAATTTGTCTAAAGATTGTAACGCTTATAAAATAATCGACTAATTAATTTGATACAAAATACTTGTTGTTTTAATACAGTATTAGAAGATAACTAGGATCAAAATATAGCTAACATTATTAACATTTATTTTAAAACTGTCAATAAGTAGTTATAAAAACAATTATATTATTATCTTATGTTAACTACAAATATTATTATTATGTTAACTACATAAAATTACCATTTGTATTCACTCATTTCTGTATTATGCCATCTAGCGTTCAGTAGCCAATCTTTGTGGTAGCTTTTGTAAATATAACTGTTGTTCTTCTTTTATAATATCTGCTAGGTGGCGTGTTGCGGTGTTCATGTTCTCGTAGCGAATTCTACTAAAAGTCAGTCTTATATATTGACAGGGAGCATTAGTGTAGTAAGAGAAAGCTTGTCCCGGTACAACCATCAATCCACGTTTGAGTGCAGTACGGAATACCTGATAAATAAATGAAACGGACATAATTTCATTTCATGATACTATTAATATAAGCGACATCTATGAACACACTTGCATACCATATTGTGAACGTCTTCGACACCTCTCACTTTGAGCCAGAAAAACAAGCCTGCATCGGGCAAAGTCCAGTCAGCGAGGCCAGTCAATCCTTGCAACGCGTCACTCAAAGCATCACGTCGCTGTCGATAGAGGTCGCGCGCTGCTTTGAGATGCGACGCTAGCGCCTCCCGGTTGCTTATTAAATGATGCAATATTACCTATAATTAAGCAAAAATAAACATGAACTTAAAATATAAATTACCAATGCCTTTCTTTGCCTTTCAATATTTACAGTTAGCGTTACGAAAACATAGTGCTAATGAAGTCGTTTAAAATTTTTCTTATTTTAAACGTATTTCATTAAATAATGAATTTACATTTTATGATATACATTTACAGCCCTCAGCAATAACTTTATAAGAAAATAGTGTTTAGAAAGAATAATCCTTAACTGTAGAAAATAAATAAATAATTCTTAGGCATCACCCAATAAGTCAAAGCACTTGTATTATAGAAATCAATAACAACGAAGGTATCACAATAACCAGACCCTAACAATGTTATTAATAAACAAGGATTAGCGTTGGATAAATTTACTCTGAGACTTTATAGTATTAGTCGAAATTCATATTATTAAATAGAGACTTAGCAAAGGTTAACCTAGTACGAGGTTGTACGGGAGTAATATTTACTCGTAGAAGGTAATAGATTTGCTTATTCTCTGTATAATATGAATTTGTACTAATACCAAAATTGTCATTTTAGCGTTAATTTACTCTAACGCTAAACGACTCCTTGAAATTAAGTTTGCGATAAGGTATTATTGTATTGAAAATGATTTTAAAATGTATAAATAGTTAACATTATTACCTGTGACAACGTGCAACTGTGAAGCAATTCACTTTGCATGTGCAGTTCAAGTTTCTGCAGGACAGGAGTCGGCGCGGTCACCCACCCTGCACGTAACCCCGCACTCACAACTTTCGATAGAGAATCTAAGCGGATCACTCTGCCACACGTATCCAGGGATAAAAATGTGGGAACTCTTTTCTGCAACAATAATTTTACCTTCATGATGGGTTGCTTAATTTAATGATAAGGTCTTTAGTCTTTAAAGTGGTCTTTAATAAGGGTAGAGCTTCGCATCGATTTCATTATATTTTTGTCAATAGATTAAAACTTATTTTATATTTATTTTGAGTGAATGTATTGTGTCCACCTATGGTAGGTACGTGCGTAGGTATAAATACATTGTCTATGGTTTACATTCTTTATTGGCTAAATTTATTATGAATCCTCCAAAACTATCGAAATAAACTTTAATTGGGACAGAGATACATATTTTAAATACTTAAAGAAACCAGATACAAATGTACGCTTATATAAATAAATAAATATGAATAATTTAAGTAATAAAAATAAGAGCCTAAATTCTAAAAATAGCGCCATCTGTTAACAACCAAACTAATTATCTATTAAACCGATCCACACTCATCTGAAATCGTATAATAAGATATGTATGAAACACCTAATTACCAAAACTATTTTCTTACCTCGCTATAATTACAGAAAACGTAGGGATCGTCTTCGATAATGAGGAAATCGAATCTGCACGCCAACTCGTATATCTTTCTCCTTCTCTCTTCAGGGACAACAGTACCCGTGGGATTGCTGCCAGTCGGGATGATGTAAAGTAACTTGGGCATCTTTAATCCACGCGAGAGACGTGCAGAGAGTATGGACTCTAAAGTTTCCGGTATCATTCCGTATTGGTCTTCTGGGATGCTGATGATCTCTGGATTGTACGGCTTGAGCTGGTAATGAAAATTATAGTTATCTATACTTAACGGTACCCGATATAATGAATTTCAACTAAATAAAAAAAACTTTTAGTAATTTTAAGGTTTGGAGTATGAGGACGAGTTCAGTATATTTTGGAGTTTTTTTCAAAATTGGAACCCTCATAGTACATGTACCTAAACTAAACTCGAATACAAAATCTCTATTTAAGTATTGTAAAGTGTCTTTCCTTTTTATAATATTAGCATTTGGAGGATAACGCTTCAAGGGTTGATGCCAAATAAATAATTAATCTGCAATTTTATGCTTAACATTTTTAAAGAAAGTACAAATAGAAATTAGGGTGAAGTAGCTTCACGTATTTCTGAAAAATCTGGACAGTAAAGCTTTTTTTCATTGTTTTTCCTAGCTCAAATAATAAATCTATGCAAGATTTTCTTATGTTCTTCAAGTTCTTCTCGTTTGTCCACTATCGGAAAATTATTAAGCGTTATCATAATTATCATAAAAATTCATTTCTTTGGAGTCATTTAGTATTTTGAAAATTAATGATATTTCGATTTCAGAGAAATAGAGTTTGGCTTCTGTCTCAGCAACGGGACATTTTTATATAAAATTATAGAGCGACTATGAAATATAGTTACCGCAACATGTGCGCCTGTGTACGTATACTCGTTGAGTACGACCGGATCGCCTTCTTCCATCAGTAAGTCCATGCACTGGTATATACCGTGCTGTCCACCGTTGGTGACGATCACGTCACGCGGCACAGCAGGTGGACGGTGCACATCATTTTGGAACTGACGCAGTTCCGACAAGAGGGGTGGTAAGCTGAAAACAATATCTGTAAATTCTAAGTGTTGTACCGCAGCGTAGTAAACACTAGCTGTTTTCCCACGACTTTGTTTGTGCAAATTAAAGCTTATATTTATCAATCTCGTACGATATAGCTATAGCACCCGTAGGTTGTACCGTTGTATCGGTATTTCCAAAGTTTACTCCCCTAATACAAACAACTAAAGTTAGAAACTTTACCTATTAGTATTAGTATAGATACCTTAACGATATAAATAAAATATAGGTAGGTATATACTAATAATTATAAAAATACAAATACAGGAATTATGTATTAAGACAAAGATGATAGAGAGCCTTTTGTGGAATAGGTAATTTTAAAAAATAATGTCAATTTTGAAAAGTAATGGTATTTAACAACGGAGGCTGCATACTTTGGCGTATACGTGGTAAATCCTACCCTTGCGAAGGTATATACTGCAAAGCTGCTGACAGATCACTCCCTTCTAAGAGCAGCCGCCCAGTCCCTTTAACTTCTATGTCCACCTTGGATATTGGGAACACACCCTCATTTGGCATACCCTCAGCTAACGAGATCACATGTTTACCCACTTTGTAAGATAAATTTGCTGTAACAAAGAATTTTAAATTAATTAAGTAATTGCTCTTAATTAATTATTTTTTTTAGCACCGGTCCTCTGACTCTCTGATTGCAGTTCGAGCATCCATTAGTGCACTCGTCTATTCTGTTGCACGGTGCACAGATGTATTTTACCTACTTGTATCTATGTAGAGAGTTGGCGGCTTAACTCTCTAGCCATGGCTATGAAATATTTTATTGATTTTAATTTGTATGCTTTTATAATGTTCTTTTTTATTAATAACATATTTCATCAAATGGTTTTGGTTGTTGTAGTTTACAAAATAATACCAAGTTTGACTAAATAAAAAAAAAGAATTTAGACAAACAAAGTTATTTCAAAAACTGAGTAAATAATAAGTATAAAAAATAATAAAAACCTCATATTTGAACATTAACTTAATCATTGATAAAATACGTAAAACATATTTAAACTGTAGCTAGAGTTTATATAGAACTATCAAAATTTCTAATTCCTTATTAACGTTATTCACACAATTACAAAAGATCACGAATTGGTTGTCAGTAAGTAACCGTTATCAATGGGAACTCTTATCAGAAATATTTTTTTAATTTAATTCAGTAATAGATAAGCGCTGAGATACGTACGCGTGAATACTTTATCAGGAATTTGCTATAATATCGTAATTTTGCATATCTTAATTGATAGACTACGACTTCATCTACCTGTGATGTTTATCATAGACGTTTAGGGTACTTGACCAAACCGAAAATGAAAAAAAAAATCTGGAGGTTTTTGCACACATTTTGCGATTGAAAGAACACTTTTTACTTCGTTTTTCGTTGACGCGACCAACAAAAATTTTATAGAATTTCAGAGAATACTTTAATTTACTTAATATTTTACTCGAACTCCTCTATCTATCCGGGTTCACGGTACACTAGGACATCAAGACATCAAGCACGAGATCAAGGGATTATAAAATCTAATAAATTTCGGACTATTTGTTTATATTACAAAATATGGTAATGGTAGTTTTTTTGATAACCACGAAGGTGGTGAAGGTCAATGTTAAAACCGGATTCAGGTTCGTCGTGCTGAAAATTCTATGAACCCATACATATCTTCAGGTATCGTGGACCACAGATTGAGAAACATTGAGCTTATAAAAAAAATTTTCTTCTGACTGCCAACATCAACCAAAAACAATTTTATTTCTTGATACTTGGGTGGCTTGAACCGAAATATATTTTACATTGCATTTTAAATTTTCTATCTATCGCAGGAGTCATACTTAAGTAACATTTTATATTATTATGCTTTTTGACCCACTTATAAATTTTAGCGCTTGAATCGTGCCAGCCTCTAAATAAAAACTACGCTTACTTCTAGTAACATTAAATAATAAAAGTAATAATAATTAGTTTGGATATGATTATTCTTAAAGATCAATATCGCTTTACGAAAAAAAAATAAAAATTAAAAAAATAATCATCTCAAACATAGCCCGTTATCTGTCGTTGAATTATGTCAAATCACAGGCTCGTACTTACTCATTTCTCTAGTTAAAGCTGGCTCCCTCCTCATTGACCTCTTGCTGAAAAACCTAGTATAATCGTCCGCAGTTAACGGTCCACCGTATCCATTAATAACACAATCCTCACTGTACATCTTAAAGAACTCCTCGTGATTCTGACTATATCTTCTATTCAACGCATTCATCACTGGTCGTATGTCAATAAACTTTTTTAATAACTCCTTGTTCATCCTAGGGAATTTCATAGTTACTATCATTTTTACTGGCCACGTAAAAAATAAAAATTAGATAATATAAAACCTTCAATCACAAGTCGGCGTTACAAAACTGTCAAAGGTTTACGTCTTTATTTTGGACGCGATTGGTAATAATTAAAATTGGACTATTAGTTTTAAAGAATCAAACGATTATGACGTCATCTGATGATATGAATATTATTATACTCATATCATGACTATTTACTATAAAAAATTATCGCCAAAGAGTGTGTCGATTCACGTACAGGGTTCCCTCGTAGCTTTTCTAGATTTTAATACTTTTTAGATTTTTTAAGCTGTCACGATTTTCATGTCATTTGTAAAAGATTTTTTTAAAATAAATCTATTTAAAAAAAATCTTTTATAACTATACACTAGTAAACAAATCTTTCCGCTTTATAATATAACCTGTATTACAGATTCGATTTTATATAATTCATTTCACGAATCTTAGAAGTTGAAAATTGATTATTATTTGAATATTGCAATAATTCGCACTAATATTGCCCTAAAGAATTGAAATATAAGTATTTAAACATTGTACTTATAAATATTCCTAAAATAAAATTACATTTAACAGATTAAATAATATATATTTGTTTTTCTATTCTATTGGTATAAAATTAACTTACAATTGCATATTTATTGTTAATTTTTGTATTGTATTATGATTTACTTATAAGCAACATCAACTAGATTAACATTACTTGATCACAAATTATATATTTCAATGACAAGTCAAATATACAAAAAATAACCAAAAGACCGTTCACCTTCCAATACATTTTAATTTTAACTCAAATAATTAGTTCATAGTGCCATTAAGGAGTATACCACCACAAACTACCATATATACACATAAACTTAGTAAACAAAAGAAACTCTAGAATGCAGCAACGAAACTTATTTATTATATATTTTTTTCTGAGTTAAACATAATCTTTTAGGTGTGTTATTTTTTTCGCTTATCTAATAATAACAATGACATTCCGTATTATTTGCTTAATTTAATAAACATTAAGATACCTACAATAATAATATAATAACTAAATGATAAAAAAATTTGTTATTCAGATGATTAATGATATTAATTTTAGTAACATTAAAAACACGGCTAATGGCGTCCTCATAATCTTGCACTCCTAAGTGTTGACGACTCACTTCCAGTTGGGGTACCAGCTGTACTCGACATTGGGAATAATCTGTATAAAAAACGTACGATTTATAATTAAACCACAGGATCTATTTGTAATCAAAAAGTATTTGGGGTAAAAACTGAAAATCAGTGCTTTGCTCTTTGAGTAAATACACACTGAGTTTTCGCCCATTTGCATCGCTGCGGTACACATAATATTTGATTGTCCTGTTTTGGTTTCTGATATTGTGTTTATTTTCTAATATTTAGTTAGTTTCTAATATTGTGTAAAATTCAAATTGTAAAATTTTGTGTATGCATGATGCAAATAAAGAATTTATCTATCTATCTATCTATCACTGCACGAATCTCTGTTTTATTAACCATAAAGATAATATTGTATTTATGTTGTCTTATGTTCTTTCAATATTGTAATATTTACTATAATTACCTATATAATGTTATTTAAGTTAGTTAAGTCATTCGTGGGAAAATGGTGCCTGTATATTACACCGTATTACAGGTCACCAGCAGTAGTTGAATTAATTTGCTGAATCACATTTCAGCAAATAATTCAAAATTACAGCATATCATTAAATGAGTATTTATGTATTTATTTCTTGTAATTAAAGCGCTGCACATACAGTAATGACAAGGATGAAATTCGTCACAACATCGACGCTTGTTATTTTGAAAGCTGATAACTCTTTCTATCTACTTTTAAAATTATCTATTCATAATGAGAGACTTGTAAATTCGGTCTGACGCATATACCCTAATTGAGGTCATTGTACTTATTTATTACGTACTGCATAATTGCGCCTATATATATTATTTTGATAACATTTTCATTTTTCAAATAACTATAAAAAGAGTTAGAAGAAGCTACAGTATACAGATAAAAGCTTTGAATAAATTTAAAAAAATATGTAAATAAATGTTTCCATAATTTTTTATTGATCCCGTAAATCGTTTTGTTTTGTAGTGATGTATAACCGGACTTAAAGACTCGTTGATTTGTGTCAAAATACGATATAATTTGTGGTGATGAATGTTCAGAAGATGTGGTCTCTGTCAGATCTCAAATACCAGATATTGTGTTTTAAATGTAACCTACTTCATAACTCTTTTGTAGGCGTCCATCATATCGTCGACTGGTTCTATGATTACCGGCTCATAGGTTTTCAAAGCTAGGTAGGGCGCTCCTGCACTGACAGCTGCTGACATCTGAATAATCAGTTCAAACACATTTGTATTAAAAAATTGCAAAACACTACGCAAAATGCTATCACAGTTCATTATTATTTTTAGACGTATAGAGTCGAAACGACTTCCGGCAGCTATCACTAGCTTAACGGCATTATAGGAAACTTTTTCACATCTCTTTTGAAGGATCCAAAGTTATATGATATTTTCTGCGCTATTATTAATATAAGCGTTTACAGTAGAGTTTTTCTCCAAGCGAGGTTGTAGTAAATTGCATTATCTGAACGTAGACATGGATAGGAAAAGATTTGATTTCTGTTTTCATTTTCTAAACCTTAACTGAGTATATCGACTGAATGATTAAGTTAGGTACCTATAAATAGAAAAATATTAGTATACTTACATCGCTAGTGTTTGCTTTCATATCAGCAAGTTTTTTGTTCAAGTCTTGTTTCAGTCCTTGCATCAACACAAAGTCTTTTTCTAATATTCCTTCTAGACCTGAAATTTCAGATTTATTTAAATTCTGCACAAGAATGAAGAAATAAGCGCAGTTTAGATAAAGAATATCTTTTTAATATCTATGGCTAGAGTGTTAGGCAGTTATTCTGCACAAAAGTTACCTTGCAGGTTTCATTTGTATTTGAATAAAGGGACTCTTACCGGCATTTTTCAATAGTGTGTCAAGATCGTGTGTTGGAAATTCAGCAGCAGATGGTGCCAGCAGACGTGGTGAAGGAACTCGTGGAGATCGTGGCGAAGTATGAGCTGACAGTGGAGCTACACAGATATACATCACATATCATAATTTCGGTATATTTCTTAAATTAGATTTGAACCAAACATTGGATAATTCAAAGTAACACACTAAATTAAAGATATATCTTAGGAATAGTAAGTAGATTAAGTAAGTGGTCGTTGGTGCGATTTTAAGATAAAATAAGTGCTTATAATATATTCACCACCACTAAAGGTATTGGTATAAGATCTTTGTCAAACTTGGAGTAATACAAAGCAAATATTTTCTGAAATTTAAAATAATTATAATACCTTTACAGATTGAATCTATTACTACCAAGATATTACAAATTTATTATCATAAAAAATTCTATCAATATATGTCTGTAATTAATAACCCATCATCATGTCATTCGGCAACTCCCATATAGATGGTCTCCTTGCTCGCAGTGTGTCTCCAGGAGGCGGCAATAGTTCTCCCAGCTCTACATTTTTAAGTTTGAGAACGCAGACGTAGTCACAGCAAGTGAAGATCAGCTCGAGACGATTAAAACGAATATACTCCCTACAAGCCATGAAATCATATTTTGAAACACTTGGCTTTATTAATTTACACAAGATCCTGGATCAGAAAATTTATTCGACATCGATATTAACAATACTGACGGTTCATGTTCCAAGCTTCTGGAATGCCAGTCCTCTTTAGGCTCCGGTTGCAAAATTAAACCACCAGTAGATCCCTGGTACACGCTCGATCCCCGACGAGAAAAAAGCTCTGGTGGTGGTTCGGACGCTGATTCGTCACCATGCAAAGATTTTCTAGCTGGTCCTGAACATAAAGATTTATGAGTACGATGCGTGTGGAGCTTATATAACGCTATCAACCAGCAGAGCACTTACACCGCAATGGCAAGATGATTAGAGTAATATTTAGGGATGAGAAAACTCATTTATTGTGATTACGCTTTAATCATGACTATTTGAGCTAGAGTGATACAATATGATTGTTATTCAATGGTTAGAATAGTCGCTGAACATAGTGAACAAGAATATAAAGATTAAGAGAAAGTACCTGTTGCAATAAAACTTTTTAAAAATGCTTAATAAATCCACCAGCATCAAATACCCAGAAATGGGACTCGATCCCAAGCAGTTTCGCTTTACTAGCGACTGCGTTTTTAAGAATTTTTCTTTAAGAATATTTACCATTATAGCATTGAAAATGCAAAATTTATATAATACAATAAAAAATTTCGTGTAGTATCCTGATGTTCTTAAAGGTATCAGAACAAAAGCTTCACTTACCGGGATGGATGCAGTACGTTCCGAACTCTACCCTTTTGCCAAGTACACCGAGAAACGGAAACTTCAACTTGATGCTCTGCAGTAAACACTCTTCGTACATATCCCAAATATGAATTGTCTGAAATTCCAAAATCTATTTTATTTGCAATTCCTCTAATGTTTATCAAGAATTGAAGAATCTCCTTAAATAAGTATTTGATATAAATTAATTTTTTTAAAGTTGTAATGTCAACAAAATTACATTAAATGTTGTTTTTAACTACTCTTTAAATACTATATTCTTCTTTTATTTGTTCCTTTTAAGCTTATATGAGGTTCTTCACTCACACAATTATTACAGTAAGCTAACACTATCTCCTCGGATGCCATCACGACCACGTCTAAAACAGCCGGAGTGGTCGGAACCGTCAGCAACGCGAACGGTGCCAACTGCGTCGTCTCCCAAAGGCGTACGATGCCATCACAACTGCCTGTAGCTAGCAGGTGTAGGGGAGATATCACATGGAAGCATGTTACACCCTGCAAATAGACGATCATATCGACTTTACTAAAATAAGTGTAATAAAAAAGTGCTTCCCATTCTATAGAAAAGTATGCTGAAATAGACAGTTCCTAGGGAATTTACTGACAGTTTAAACGTTTGTCATACCCTCTGAACTTTGAATACATAGTCATCCAACTTTCCCGGTACGTGTCGCGATCTCACGCTGACCATGGAGTCGTGAGAACAGGACAGCAATATGTCCCCGTCCCTTGTGTAAGCAATTCGACGGATGGTACGCGAGTGAACGTTACGCCATGTCGTCACTGTGCAGTATGTTGTGTGGGGTGCTGATGATAACTCCTGCAAAGAAAATGTTAGTTAAAAGTATATAGTTTCCCCAGCAGAACCTGGCCTGACTTTGCATGCGTGGTAATAAATCCTTCCAAGAAATTAAATGCCTAACAGACGGAGGGTCTTTAATTTATTTATAATGAAAATAATATCTGACAAATGTATAGTAAGTAATGCAGAAATATATTACCAAATACAACTTCAAATTTAAGTCCTTAAAATCTGGTGTTTGTGACATGGAATTCGATATCTTATATTGCATAGGTAGACAATTTTTATTGGCAAAATACTCGATGGCGCAAATGACCCAGCACATGGATAATCAAAAATTATATCCCGAGCTCCATATGCTTCGGAAGACTCTTTTAGCTCTTGATCTCGGTGGCACCAATTTGGTGGATTATGGCCCGATCTGGCTGTTCGACTACATCCTTAGGGAGGCTTTTGGACTCATAATAGAAACATTAACAGGCTGCTGATGATGAATATATTTAGTTCTTTTTTACTGTTTACCGTCCAGAAATAATAGTTGATATTCTCCGGAGTCTTGCTATAGAACAGCGATATTCTTGGCTGTAGGAATCGTATTCTAGTGAGATCTCCTCGCTCTGACCCAAATGCCAACTCGGATGTGCTACTACTAGTTGGAGACATCGGAGTGTAAGCGAGACACTGGAAAAATATATATTTATACATTGAAACTCATAAAAAGCAAGCAGTTCAGAAATATGATGAAGTTTGGAATCAGAAAGCTCAGCAGAACATTCTAAAAATTCTTTTATGGATAATTTTCGAAACTCCTTCAGTTGATTGTGTCTGAATTCAGATAGTCGCCAACTAAGTATATTAAGAATAGAACTTTATTATATTGTTCACAAGGCCTATATCGTTTTTATCATGATAACATTTAAATATTCTCACCATTGGTATATTCGGTAGGCCAGTAATACAAAATATTGGTGTATGCGTTAGCGTAGTGGCATCGTATACCGTTAAACTTCTATCTGATGCTGCCAGAATTAAACATTTTACATCCTGGAAATAGATAGAAAATTTTGAAACATTATGAAACATTAATTATAATTTCAGTATTCTTATGTATTAATTAGTAAGCGTTATTGACATTTCCAAAATGTTAGATGCAAATTAGTGTTTCTTTTTTATACATATTCTCTTTTGATTCTGAAGCTATGGGTTGAGGGCTGGCCTGCTTGTCTCCTGTTTTTTCGCCATCTTTCTTCGTTTTTATACAGATCTTAGATGGTCACGTATCTTGTAGGACTATCCTTTTTATAAATTACTGAATATAATGTTTTGGACCTGTTGGTCTGTGACAACGTTAATTTGTTGATATTTTCAATTCAGTGAGTTATTTATTCATTCAAGGAAATGGAATCTTCAGTATCGCTACGACTAAAATGGTTGGTGGCTGTTTTGATATTTTAACATTAACAATGGCCATGCATGTCTATGGATAGATTGAAATCTGTTCGCATATAGATTGGAGTTAAGAGATCGGCGCACACAATTAAACTATATGTGTACTGTATAATATGAAACAAGCTAGTAAATTAAGTCACTACGAAGTATACGCGAATATTTGCGTACTAGTCTTGTAAAGATTGAAAGACCTTAGTAAAAAAAAATATTTACAATCTTTACGCGATTAGTTTAATACCACTGAGTTCTGGTCTTGTACAAAATGGAAAGACGCACTCCAGATATGATTCGAACCTTTCGTCAACAAATGTTTCAAACTCATAATTTAATCTAAAATTAAAGTTGATCAATTTCAGCATTCACAATGCTATATTAGAAAATATTCTTAATGAAAAATGTTTATTAATCCATTTTCGCCCGCATTGCGTAAGGTCATGGTTTCGAGTCTCATCCCAGGGTAAACGGGACAAAATGGATTTTTAAACATTTTTTCATTAAGAAAAATAATACAATTTCGTCATTATTATTATAACCTACTTATTTTTCTACTCATATTTAAATAACAAAATTACGCATTTATAATGTTTTAATAAAAAAATAATATTTACTGCCAAATAAATTGCATCAGTAATCCAAGAGTTTTTCACCCGGCGATGAATTCCAGTTCGATGATAAAAAACCTGGAAGATACATGAATAAATTGTTGAATCAGATGTTAGAAAAATACGAAATTAAAACTACTGCACGGATACTAAGAAATCAATCCTTATTATCCAATAATAAGTATTTATATCCGAGAACACTTAAAAAAGTTATAAATAATATTTATTTGTTTATTTACACTTCATTGTATAACACATTTAATAAATTTATAGAACTATACAAACATGAAAATACTAATTTTATAATAGGCGGCCTTATTTCTTCCAGGCAACCCAAATATAATACTTTTCTCAAAAGCGACCTATTCAAGTAATTGTGATTGAAGTAGGACGCCTATCATTTCATTAATAACTCTCGGACTCAATGCCTTCCTGATAAAGACATTGTACATATATGTCTATAATCTTAGTATTCCGATATTCTAATAGTAGGCTCTATAATAAACTAATAATATCTTCAGATATTATATTAGGCACCTCATATGAAGCTAGGAGGCGCAATTCTCCGCTGTATATACCAACTCGCCCTCCTTTGGACACTGACACGTAACAAAATGAGTTTTCTTTCTCCACACTAACCAGTTTCACTATCGTTTCTCTCTGAAACCGTAAATAAGTTTTTTGGTACATTTGCATTTTATTTTGTAAGTAATTTCCTAAGATTAATTATGTAGGTATAAGGTAAAATTTACTATTTAATTTGAGTTGATATTCAATTCATAAGTATGCCCTTCTTTCATATTTATAAGTCTTTTTTTACAGTGACTTACCTGACAGTGCTCCAGCCTCCTCATCGTTCCCGGCTTCAAAGGTTTCCACATATCAGCTCTGGAGCTGGTTTTCTTCGCTCCCACAGCGACTAAACGGTTGATGAGCTGACGCCACCAGATCATGCCGCTTCGGAATGGATCCAGGACTTGGAACAGCTTGTGAGCATGCGTTGTGAGCTTATGGTGACCTTGTATATATATTTTTTACGTACATATTAATAATCTAATGCAACGTCGATTTCATAGATTCGCAATTTTTTAGGTTAGGTCGGATCAACATAGGAGTCATATTCGGGCGGTTCTGGCACTGGTGTTGTTTCAGATTTATTTTTTACAAAATTGAAGTAGAGCTTCGAGGGGAGAAAATTTCTAAAAATGATGAAGTGAAAAGTACAATGTTTGCCTACATCGACGAAAAAGCAAACTAGTTTTTCGTAAATCCCTATAAATTGATCGATAGATCTTACAAAACGAATTCAATTTACTAACCCTCTTCTATATGCTTGTAATTTTCGATCCGAGCAGAGTGCGATATCGTTTATATGAAATAGATACTTATTAAGATACTTGATGCTTACCAAAGATTGTGTCCAATGCATCAACGAATCCGTCTTCGTCCAACCACAAGGCGTGTTCAGGTATCGACGCCGGCGCAGCGAACTCTATACCCTCCTCTGCCGCCGCCACTCTCATCACTTGTTCTATTTTTCTAACGGATTATACTTTTTATTAAAGAAGGACAATTGTCCTAACTTTATTGTAAAACGGGATTCCCCCTTTTAGCATAATTCGCATAATAATGCTAAGCCATAATGTTTTTTTTTTGCATCATATACAAGTCACAAAAACCGATCAAGGATACACCAGTTTTTATTTGAATTTATGCTATGTTAGGCAATATGATTATGCTTAAAAAATTATCCGTAAATAGGAATGACTTCAACAAACAAAGGTATGCCATATTATTTATATTAGCATATAAATAATCTTCTATATAACCTAATATTAATTCTTGTCTGTGAGTCTTAGTAAAAATATCGCGTGCGCACTCGCAGCCGTTATCACCTACCGATTCTTGCCCCGTGTGTGAGTATAACCTATAATTGTTTGTAAGTTAATTTGTTGTAAGTAGAACCTAAAATGATAATACATCATCCTATTACAAATGTGAAAATTTCTTTATTTGGATGTTTAGATGTTTGGATGTTTGTCGTTCAATCACGCCGCAATATTATTCATTGATCTGGTCAGGCCACATCATGTTGTACGAAAATGGCCGGCCGCATCATGAATTGCCTACTTTAATGGTGCCAATCTCATATCTACTCTCCCGTCTAACGTTTTTGCTTCATATTAATGCATGTATATGTAGGCACTTAATGTTTTTGTAATGGTAGGGACTTCTTAACGCACCATAAACTACCCAATTTTTCAATTGTATCGTGTATATTATGTTAAGGTTGCCTGGAAGAATTTGTTTTTTAGCAATAAGGCCGCCAATTGTACTGTTCTGTTACATTATTATGTTTGTTCATTTACTAATAGTGTGTACAATAAAGAGCCTTTCATTCATTCATTCATACTTATAGAATACAGATTACAATTACAACTTATTAATATATTTCATTTATGAGCAGTTAATAAACGGTTTTCTTATCAATATGTTTTACTAATATATGCCAAAGTAACATTATTTACGTAAAAATATCTTCCTTATTAATACATTTGTATCGATATTCCTCAAATACATATATAAGTACGTACTTATCTAATGAATAATGATTAACTGATTAATAGGCAAACGACTTTGATAATGGAACCATTCATACCTATTTGGTATTTTGTTACCATAGGTGACGTGGAACGTCACGCATTTAATTCTTTTTGGTTGTCAGTAGATGTCGCTAGTGTTGTAATTTTATATCTTAATCTATGATTTTACAATCTAACTTATGTAATGAGGAAGTATTTAAAAAATAAAAATTAGTTCTTGAAATCATACTAGATGTCACTCGTGAGTTTTGGATTTTGTTTATGATATTCATTCAAATTTTGGTTCTGACGTTAAAAAAGTAAATTGAGTATCGAATATTAATAATCGTTTTGTGTTTCTTATAATATCTAACTTTCAAATTAATTTTAATCGTAAGTTTACGTTGTTTATTATGTTATGTGTAAAGGAGCGATGTTTGGTTGATACGTCAACATTAGTGATGAGCCAACTTATTGGTTGCTCGTAACTTGCATCCGAATTCAGGTTTGGAATGAAGAACAAAAATCGGAGCGCAGAATTCAGCTTGTATTTATTTGTATGTGTCATTATGCATCCACAAACCGAATTATTATTAACAATATTATTGTAAGAACCAAAAAGGACATTGGGTATGTGCTGTACGAATGAACTTAACACATGGCTCGACGTCCGCTGTCGACATGCAAGATCAGTAGCAATAGTATAATAACTGTACGTGTCTTTGTGATTTTGAAATTTAAAGTTATAACCCTGCTATTCGTTAAGAACAGACGTTTCTTGTTGATTGTTGAATGTTTATTAAGATGATTTAATTATCAATATAAGATTTAATAACTGATCATAGTTTTTTTTAAGTCTCAATTTCGAAAACACAAGTTATTTGCACGCTCCACTTTGCATAAACGTCATTTTAGCCAGAAGTCACGTTTTGATACATATCGGGTAAGTATATAGATAATAAAAGGATTTTTTATTATAATTATCGTTTTTATGACTTTTGTTGCTTATTAATAAACCCTATTCATTCATTCACCATACATAATATAAAAATATTATTGAGACTTGATGTAGTTTTGTTTTTGTAAGTTCAACAAATAACTAATAGCAATAAAACTAACTTACTAGTTGTTATTGTTTTCAGAACTTTTGTTAAATATTAAAATGAAAAATTCCTAGACCTACTATGGCATAAGTATTTTATTTATAAAAATATATTTGCGGTAATATTATTGTATACCATAGCTAAATGCCACTTTTAATTATATCACAGCATTCATTCAATTGATTTCCATAAATTAAAAAAAACCTTTGTGCTCACTTCCTTATATTAGTTTTCATTTTCCTCTATACAAATAAAAAAGAAAAATAAATTCAAAGATTAATTCGTATTAATCGATCTGCGTTTGCATAACTCAAACTAATTAAATTTCAACTCGATATTAATCCGAGTTATCAGATCCATAACATCACTGACAATTCTATTCTCTTTGGTTTAACGTCATGAATTGACGTTTAGATCCAACTATTTGTGCTGCCATCTAGTGACATAAATTTTTGTACTTTCTTTATTTTTTTTAAATACTTCCTCATTAAATCTAATAATATATAATGGTATGGTGTGGTATATAATAGTTTTCAAATACTTTATTTGTCTAATAGAAGTATATAATCCTTTTGTAATTTAGAAAAATAAAGATAGGTCATTTGTCCTATCTTTATTTTTCTAAAAATCATCTATTATTATCAAATCATTTTGTATTAAGTAAATGAATAGGAAAGGAAATACGTAACACTGCCGTCTATTGACAATAAATAAAATGATACTGTAAGCTTTCCTTTTGTTTAACTTTTGTAAAATGACGCCAGGTGACGCTATACTCCTGAATACCAATAAATTTATACCTGTCTATGTTGTTAACTCGAGTCTTATCACGATTTTTCTTAAAGCATCTTCTTAACTTGCTTAATACTGCTGGCGTCATTTTATTCATCAGCTCACGAGCTAAACACTCCGCTTCATCCTCTTCATCACTGTCAGGGTGATATAATTATGTTAATTGAAAAAATAAACTTAACCGTGCATGATTCGTTTTTTTTATTTTATTTTAGAATTAAATGTTTCAAACAAGTTTAAGTAATTGTAATCTTACAAACCATGTTAAACTGTCCTCCGAAGCGCTCCTCAATGATAAACTTATATTAATAATCTCTGAACACTCATCACCAAAAGATATTTCAGAATTTAAAGACATAATTAAATACTCTGCCACATTCGACTATTAGTTAAAATTGTTGGATCAATCATTACATGTTGCTACGATAGTAATTTAATGCTTGAATATATTAACAGTGACATCTAGTGTCGAGTAGGAAACCATGTAAAAAAAAGTTTTCATAATAACAAAGTTGTTTCTCGCAAATATTGACTTTTATCCTGGTACTTATGAATTATTTTTTTCATCCAATTTTTCGTCCATAACATCAGTCCATCTTAGATAAGAAACGCATTAAGTAATAAATTAGTAATAGTAGTAATAAATGACATGATTTTGTAAATGTCATTACTTATGATAAAGAGATGGTAAGTTTCTTTCGCTTGTTCTTTTTGTCAGCTAAAAGACGTCCTGAACAAGTGGTGGGGGAAAAAAAGCTTACTTGTTTAAAGATATTTTCATTTCATTTCATTTCATTCAAGTCAGAATTCTAATTGTATACCTACTTACATACGTAATGTTTTACACATTCACTTTTAACTATGTCTCATATTTGTGAAAACCTTGACTTAGCTATCTGCTTTTTAACTTTATTAATATCTTCGTTTTTTGTTGTTGTGATCTTAAAGTACAATAAATACAAAATAATAATTGCGGAAACTCTGCCATCTAGTGGAGAAAAGCAAAATAACATTGAACTTAAAAAAAATAAGCTTTTTAAAACTCAACGACTTATCTATAGAGCGATAGATGTCGCTGGTAGTATAAGTAGTAACTGTAGAAATTTCGGAAGCTCGACTAAATAAAAATAGTATTTTAATAAAAAAAACCATATGTTATTCGCAGCGTACGGCATGTAATCGTATTATATAATCCAGTTGTATACATCGCACAGTAAAAATGAAACTGAGTCAATTCAAATTTTAGTGAAGTTAAATTTTACTCTATAAGTCTAACAGCCAGTTGCACAAAGGTCCATTAAAAATTTCATTAGTTTAAAGCGACATTACCGATACTATTTTGACATTCATTTGGGCTTAAAGGCGTCATTAAACCGTATTTGATTTTCTTTTCACTCAGTGTTTTCGTATTGTGCGTCAATGGAAATTAATATTTGCATTAATATGGGTTAATTTTAGTTTATTTTAAATAACTTTAGTTATTGCATTAACTTTCCAACAGTACATTTATATATTTTACATTTTCCAACAGTACATTTATATATTTTACAACGAATACCTTTTTAAGAAACGTTTAAAATAGTTTAAGTATGGTTTGCAAAGTGCTTAACTTTAAATTCTCTATTCAGAAACTGGGTGTCTTCTTAAATCTCGATTTTCTTAAGCCGTTTGTATGTAACATATCATTACCATTTAAGATTGTTCTACGCTATTCCACAACAACAAAGAAAATAAATAAAACAACTAGAATTGAACATTGTCTATTTTATTGTATGTATGTATAATAATACTTAAATAAGTAACATAATGCGTACCTATATTAATATTAAAAGTAGGGTATACGGGCGAGCGAATCATAGTAAATACTTAATTATGTACTTCCCTATATGCTAATAATATTCACTCAGTTCTTTACTTACAATATTAAAAATAATATAATCAAGGTTTCTATTCCGAGTTTTCTTTAGTTCATATGTGACAAATTCCGTCGCTACGATACTTAAATAAAAAAAAACTGCACACTAAAAACTATAGATCCCAATTTAAAAAAAGAATCCAAGGACGGAACAAAAATTTTTTGTATACAAAAATGGGATCTGAACTCAAATAGGAACTATTAACCACTTTCTTCTAATTATTAAGCAAATAAAATATTAATAAAAATGTAGTGGCCGCAAGTTTCTGAAACGAATAATTAATGTATTAAATTAATTTTGTATTTTTCATTACCTAACTATACAACACATTTACACACGAATAACGCTTTGGAATAGTTAGGTACCTCACAAATGCATTACAATTTTATTAATTAGAACGCCATTTTCTTTGATTATTCATGAACATCTAATTATATCAGATTTTAATTAGATGCTTAATTATTGGGAGCATGAAGGACAATTAATTTTATGGATAATCAATTATATGTAAGATATCATTATAATGACCTAAAATTTCAAAAAGTGTAATTAAATAAATAAACTATAAACAATCAGTTCCATAAACTATATAAATTATTGAAAATAAACACAAATTTTGGCATAGAACAACATAGTTTTATTCGATTCGACTTTTCTATAAATTAGAACAACATTTAGATACTGTTTTAAAAATACAATTTGTTTTAAAAACATAAAAAACGAAAGTATACACTGATAACGTAGTGCAAGAAAAATCCAATAACAAAGTAAACGCTATTTCTTGGCAGTCTAACAAATGAAACCGTGTTGTCAATTAAAAAAAGAAAATGGCGCCGAAATTACTACTCACTCTCGTTCTTCCCATTCACTCCCAAGAAATATTTTGGCTGTTTATTATCTAAATCACGATAATAATGATAATCTTTAAAACAATTTTGTTATCATTACATTAAATTCCTTACATTTTAAAATAATTTTGATTTAAGTAGTCAAAAAAATGATTCTACATATTGGAGTTAAAGCAACATTCTAAAATGAATATACTTAGATAAATGCAACTTCATTAACTATGGGAAGGTTTAAATATATAAGTTAAGTGTTTTTATAACTAATACAAGTAAATGTTTGTCTTTGGCAGAAATAATTCAATCACTCATTTCTTCACGGTCATAAATGACGAGAGGAATTCATTTTAAAATGTAAGGAAACAAGAAATTTATTTCTACACTGAAATTTGAAATTTTTATGAACAAATATTCTATTCTAAATATTTGATACCACAGTTGGTCGTGGTGGATACTTTAATCTTTATTTCTACTTATTAATTTTATATAATCATTTTATAATATCACCTATGAAATAAATAGCTTACGACTACTATTAATCATTAATATTATTATTGTTCGAATGCGTATACATGTATTTTCTCGAATACAGCTCAATTTTTTTAAATATATAATATAAACTATTTGAAATAGTCATACTATCATTGTCACCTTTGGGCGCGAAAATGTTACAAAAAGTTTTCATTTAGAATTACAGTTAGGTAGCGTAATAAATTTTCTTTTTTAAAATTTCTGTACGACGACCTTTTTTGTTTATGAATACCTCTTTTTATGGAGAAGTCAAACATAAGAGGATTTTGGTTCATTCGTCTAGACAGTCAAATTCGTACCCAGCCAATCTTATAATAGAAACAAGAATAAGATTTGGTATCGAAAAACTGCACGTAAACATAATAAAAAAAATATCTCTATCATCAATTGCATTTATATTGTAACACTTTGATGTCTCAATATTGAAAGTAGGTATATAGCGTACTCGTACCTACATAAATGGTGTAACTAATTTTTTGGCATAATTTATTTAGTGTGATTAATCACACTTCCTTTTTTTTTCAAATTTATTTTGTGAAGCTCGATCACAAAAAGAGCAATGTTTTGTACATGCTTTTATTTCTTATTCAGTTTATTCCGTCACAATTTCGCGTTACAAAAACATTGTTAAAGTAGAAAATGCAACACCGTATAGAGTAAAACTGAAATGGCATAACATAGCTCTGCCATTCCAACATCACTAAGGTAATAGCATAACATACCTCAGCCTTATATTGTTATCATTTGTTGTACTCAATACAAGGGCAGCATAACAACAGCAACGACCGGAACAGTCGTTACGCATAAATCCGCGATCGGCGAAATGGCGTAACACATCTCCGCAACAAAACAATGGCGTAACATATCTCCGTTATAAGGTGATGGCATAATGAAACTCGTTTTGTTTATTTTTATTAAGTTTATCGTGTTCAGTACACGGGCCGGTCCGTGTCGGTGGCGTGGCGGTGTCAGTAGACGGGGCTGTGCGCGTCGTAGTTGAGCTGCAGGTACGGCGGGATGGCGGCCGACAGCTCGGACGCGCGCCGGCGCAGCGCCGCGATGCTGTGGCCGCGCCATACTTCCTCTTCTACTTGTTCACCGCCGTTACCTTATTTCAAAGAGGTAAGTACGTATACTGTAGTCGAAATTGAAACGATAAAGTGTTTTAAGTTGTGATGGTTAAGACGACCCACTTTTTATGAAAACCCTGGTGCTATAAATCCTACTGATATGCTTTTCGATTCTGCCGACATGATCACTGGGCTATCTCTTATTGTCAGAACTTTATTTTGAAATAATAGCTCATGTTCCGTTACTGGTCGGTGTAAGCACATGAAAATGTAATTTGAACTTATTTTAGTCGGTTTTCATCAAATGATCTTAATTTTAATTGGATAATCTTAATCAAACTTTGAATTTGTTACAGAGATATATTAGAATACAAAAAATAGTTCCGCTACCGTCATTATTCACACTTAATTCTTCAAATGAGATACAGAAGTTTCTAATAAACATCGTAAAAAAACTGATCAATACTCTAGTCAATTAGTTATTTCATTTTATTGATATATGTTATTGCAATTTGACAAAATTTGACGTTTTTCATTATTTACCTGATGCAGTGGGCGAAGCGTTATTATTAACACAATGGCCCATGTGTGGGGGAGTAGGGGAACCCTCTAATGGTCCACCTCCTTGCTGTCCGCTTATATTGTTGCAATATGACATCATGGTGTCTCCTGAGAAAATAAACATCATCAATCAGCATATCAATATCCACATTAAAGAAACTAGCTACGAAATGTTTCTAATTTCTACGAAAAAATCTACTTTAGTTTACTTATGCCATTGTAATGCTGCTGTTTGCCATTGAAACGCTACAAGTGAAAAATTGGCCAATGAAGATATTTCTGTTAGATTATTCTTTACTTAGGCACATAAATCTTATAGGATGTTTACACAACACTTTAAACTCATAAAAAATGTAGATAGTTAGCATTAAACTATCGAAGTCTCGCTTGGTAAATATTTGAATTATTTTTTAATCTGCCACTTACTTAGATGACACTTATTATAATGTAAAGTTTCAAAAACATACTGAACTGACTGAATATATTTGATTGCAATTCAGCATACACGATAAACACCAAACGAGGCCAGAAAACAAAAATGTATAGAATATGCACATAAACAACACATACAAATTTGATTTAAAAAAATGACTGCAGCCATATATAATTTTGTGTAGCCTAATATATCGGTGACCAACCTAAGGAGTTAAGCGGGTAATGTCCCTGGTACGGCTGCGCAGACGCCACTGAGCTGATGGGCAGGGAAGGGTTGAGGTCGGCTGCTAGCTGCGGGAGGGTACTGGCACCAAACCCGCCCATTGACACACCGCCTTGTGATAGCTGACCAAGACCTGGGTAAAGCCAATAAAATTTAAAGTTAACATAATCAATAAAATAATATTTGACGTCATTCCAATTCTGATCTAAAGTAGCTATTATACTTATTATAATATTGCATAATATAAATTAGACGAAATATCCTGTAAATAGTAAAAGGTAGGGTAGATACTGTACTATTTGCACTCCCGCTACTAATAAATATGAAAAAAAAACAAAAAGAGAAGTGTGATTTTGTATATTCTGTTCAGATGAGTGTCTTATATCGATTAGACATCCCGAAAGCTGGTTAGTATATGAGATAATTATATAAATAGTAAAAAGTGGAAGAATTAATTGCTCTTTAACCACATTTCTTTTACACAATAGGGTAGGCAGGAGACAATGTCCACTGAAGGACACGATGCGTTCCGAGAAATCGAAATCCGATTGAAAAACGAATGGAGTCTCTCATGAGTCACGAGAAATGTCTGTCCATTAGTTATGCACAATATTTTTAAACTAGTATTGATGGTAGCTTTACCCGCGGGCATAGACCAGGGTCGGTCAGCGAACACGCCTGGACTGCAGACGTCTCCTGCCCCGAATGGAGGAAGACCATGTGATGGGAGCAGAGCGCCGGGGGAGCGGAACACGTTGGTGCTCTTCTTGCGCTTTTTCCATTTCGCTCGTCGGTTCTGGAACCAAACCTGCGGAGGAACATAATGTTACTAACGATATTTATAACACATTTAGGTAAAGAGGGGTCATCGTCATCAGAATAGAAAAGATATTACTCAAAGTTCCATAGTAGACTATGTGATATAAAAATATCATAAATTGTTACGCGTAGGTAGCCTAACTTTGCAAATACCTCGGTAATAACCCACTAAAATTCCATAGAGGTTCAATCGAATAAAACTTACTTCGAAAGGTAATTACGGTTTCAACATAGACTTTGGGAGGTTATATTATATGATATAAAATTATAATATAAAAGTGGGGCAATGAGGAAGCCATATAAGAATCATGGAATACTTCTTTTACATTTATTGCCCTTTCGTGGTGTAGAGGCTCACATGCCGGTTTAAAAATTACACCAAGTATAAAATAAACTAAAACATTTCCTTTTTTTCTTATCCTTGTCTTGGTACTAGTTACTATAACACAATTTGTATTATCATAATACAAATTTGGGATGTGATTTGGACCTATTATTATTATTTATCTATTATTATTAAGAGGTGGTACGCATCATGTAACAATTGTAGCATACGGAAGTGAGACCTTTTCTAATACAGATCACTCCCTAACGTGCAAAACGTCAAAGATACGTAAACAATCATAAGTCAAGTTATTACTGTGAATCCTAGCTGATCCGCTGGTAATCTGAATCAATAACTCAAGAGGGATGAATGAAAAATGGACCACGATATCAGATGATCGCTGCGCGTAACTTCCGCGTTTGAATAATGATCTGTGGAACGGCTTAGAATGTCAAAAATTATTTTATTAGAGATTTGGCGCCATTTTATGTTTTTTTTTTGGCGGCCATTTTAGGAATTGGCACGTAGTTTTGAATGATTTATCCTAAAAAATATTAAAGTAAAATTTTCAATTTTAGAATTATTTATTTATAAATAAGACTTCCAAACAAGATAATGTTAAGTTATATGGCATAAGTACAACGTTCAAATAGTTTCATAATTAACATACAAATTGATAACATAATATATTATATTTAATATTTGATTACTGTCCTGTTTCACTGATAGTGTCTAAGTCAAAATAAAACTAATCTTATAACGTTTATAGGGATGATGTCAATTTTTTGTCTGTCCATCAGATAGATTTACTGACGAATATTGAACACGTATTAATGCAAGACCTATGTTCAGCAGTGGACATCTTCCGGCTGATGATGATGATGATGATGATGATGATGATGATGATGATTAATGCAAAATCAATAAATTACGTCGATACATTAAATTGAAAGGTGATATGACGTCATACTTTTGTACCACATACATAAGTGTGACGCAGCGAGCCCCACTCCTCAATTTTGATGCCTATTATCTGAGCCATTTCTTGTCAAATTGAAGCAAAAAAAAATATACGTATAAAATATTTTTCCGTTATCTAACTGACGGACTTGTATTTACCCAGGGATTATATAACAACAACAAAATAACTTAGAGCAAAAGTTTCCTTAAGAAATCTTACATAATTTTGAAATTAAGATGTTATATCTAAACCGCAACCTACCCTGTTTGGACAATATTTAATAAAGTCAAAAATTCTGCTAAATTTATGAACGAATGTTGGTAATTAAAATTTCAGAGCACTTGTCTTCGAAAATGAATAATAAGTCCAGCTAACAAAATAATTTACATAGAAAAAGTACACATAAAACGCATTATCAGGACCCTCCAACACCTTACTGACAATGACATTAAAATTTCACATCCTACAGAGAGTGCGATAGAGTCGTGGCGTTAGAGCGGGACAGCGCTATTCATTTGGCAACTGTCAGTGGCAAGCTTCCATTATTTATCGTTTGTGAAACTCTGCATTGGTTTGTATTTCGAATCTGGAATTATCTTTTGTTTTTTTTTTGTTGTAAGAACTGCAGTAAGTAATAAATTTAAATGTACTAAGATTTTTTTAATGTTATAAATAAAAAGTGTTCTATAGAACTCTAGTGTGTCTTTTGATATTATGGATTAACAATATTTTGATATTTAGTTATAGTTCGTAGAGATCCATCATTTTTGTAGAGTTAGACAAGGTAATATCTCAAAAACGTATTAGGTAAGTATATCTAGAGCCGGGTGTAAGTATATCTATTTCCTTCGACCATCATTCGCGGCCTTCTGCATTAACGTGGTCGATCGCGCTCTTCTATTTTCACAAATTTTCGCACAATAACGGTCTGTTTTGAATTGAGAAAAGTACAAAATCTCAACTGATTATTCTCAATAAGTTATGTTTCTTTTTTACGTTTCACAAGGCATCATTAAAAAACTTAAATCAGAAACGAAAACCTGTTTAAGTGACGTTTAAGTACAGTTTTGAGACGTGTTTTACTTAAGATAAAATAAAAGAATTCAGTATTTAAATACTTAATTCAGAAACCGGGTGTAAGTACACTTTCTTAATAATACTTAAGAACAGCAATAAACAACGAGGTTAAGCTATTCCCTAGGGCATCAGTGCAGAAGTCATTGTGGATATATAAATCACCTATCTCATAGATTTTTTTAATTACACAAATTTAAACTTTTTAAAATAGTTATGAAATTGAAATTTCTTTCTCTTAAAGAAATATAATTAAAGATAAAGGCTTATTATTTATTAAAATTTCTATCTGCAACTTTGTTAGAGTTGGGTTTAGAAACATTATCGTTAAGTTCTTAACTTTTTATCCGACTACGCTGAAGCATAAAGGAGAGTTATGATTTTGGCCGTTATGTTCATCTGTTACCTTATAACTTTGAAATTACTCATTGTAACTAAACAAATGAGGTATCATTAGAAGGCTATGTGACGTTACATTAAATTGGCAACAGCGCCCTCTAGAGAGAATAAAGTAAGAAACTAAAAAATATATATCATTCAATCATTCCGTGTAGGATATCAAATTTCATAAGCAAATATACATGTATATATATAAATAGCGTTTGCTTCCTGAAAATTAATTTAAATAAAAAATAAGTTAAAAAATTAAACCCGACTAATCACTCTCTGAAAAGTTTTAAACAAGAAATTTATTTTATAGCGATAGCTATGTTATAATAGAATTAAGCGATAATTTAGCTGTAGTCGGGTTTACGTTTTTGAACTATTGGATAAAAAATTATCCACATAATTTACATGTTAATTCAAGCTATATATCCAGTAATTATGTATCTTCATCAAAATGCGACGATTTATTTCCACGCCATGAAGTAAAGAACGTACAAAAGTCTAATCTTTCATAGTTATTAGGAAGGTCAAGTATAGTACTAGATCCGAGAAGATAATGAAAACTGACAACCGGTCACTGGGGGCCAATTCTACTAAATAAATTTTGTTTAAATCGAATCGAAAACGGATCGAAACCGAAGAAACTACAGTTTTTAATGGTTTTCCTATTCTACAAAGTGACATAAGATACGGAAAGTGCGGTTCGGTTTATTATGGTTTAATGTGAACGCATGACCTCGGCCGGGCATCGTTTTTTCATATTGACAAATTGTTTGTCCATCTCGATGTTTCAGTTCAGCTATTCATTCAAAATTAAAATAGTTCATTTGATACTGGCTGTTAACATACAGTCTTAAAACCTTTAATAGAACTAGCAAGAAACTCAGCAAGCAATTTTTGTGGCAAGAACAGATTTTTGTTTCTGTTAGTTTCGTTCGGTTTCGATCCGTTTTTGATTCGATTTAAACAAAATTAATTTAGTAAAATTGGCCCCCTGGTTGTGAAATCTTCACCAGGGTTGTGTTCTTAAATCTAAGCAGTCGAAATACACGTTTAACGAGTGCAGTATGGTAAGAGAATTTTCTCACTTCGTAGGCAAGGTTTCTAATTTTTTTGTTCTTTTATATTAATGATCCAATGATCTTAATTCAGTAATTAAGATTTTTCAAGATCAGATCAGTATCTGATCATGAAAATTCCTTCACGTACAGGTAGCTCATAATATGTAGGCTGTAATTTACGTGAAATAATTTGATATCCTGTTTTAGACGTGGACTTTATTGCCTTAAAAGTTTAAGAATCGGTGCTTTAGAATAAGTACACTTCTTACATACTAGTAGTGTATCAACGGTAAGCATTTGAAGCCACTACCGTGATCTGGTATGTTTACAATAAGAATTAACGCTTTCACGAGCGTTTGTAGTTGTGCAAGGTGTAAGCGTTAAGCGATTCTAATATGTGAGTGATCACGGATCTAGTACATACAAATTAGACTTGCAATTTAAAATGCTCATATACAAGAAAGATTCGAATTATTATAACGATAATCCATAAAATAATTATTGAATAAAAATAAAGAATAGAACCAGATTACTAAAATAGACAAGTTTCAAAGATTTTTTTGTTGTCTTTAAGTGTTGATTGATAACAAAATTATTTATTTTTCTATCTAGTTAATGGTGAAAAATTATTCTCCAAGATTAACATTTTTATCCGATTTTACAGAGTAAACAAAGATATAAAATTATTTTTGTTAAATATACTGGATAATAAAGATATCAATAAGGCTTATGTAAGAAAAATAATTGTGAGACTTCTCCTTAAGAAGAAGACCGAAGAAAAAATGGAACGTGAAGGAGTGAATGTTCAGATGACAACATGTCATCAAGTATGGAGAACAAAGTGATATAGATACACGCAAATAACGATAAAGAGAAGAAAAAGGATAACAAAAAGTCAATATTTATTACATAGTCTCGACTGTAGCAAACATTTGTGAACGTCGGAAATCTACAGCGCCGGCGGAAGATCCAGAGAGCTACTTGACAATCTTACTGAAAATAGATTCATTAGATTATAAAACTCCTTTTCCATTACAATATCATAAAATAACAAAAATATGATCTATAAACATTGATTAATTAGGATGCTAACTATAAATCGAACAAAGGAGCAAACCTCTCTAAACTTGTACCAAACGTCAGTAGCTAGGTGTACGGTCAGCGTGCGCTCGCACGAAGTGCAAACATGCTGTATGCTCTAACGCTAACATCTCGCTCACGAGCTCTGACGAAACCGATCCATATGAGTTGGCAATGGAAAACTTTCGAAACTATAACCTTTTAGTGACCTGTTGTAAAAATAAACTGGCGTAAAACATATATTTTATTTTTCACTTCGGAAACGTATATAACGTCCAATGTTACTTAAAAACAACACTCAATTTAATGGACGTGCCCACGTTGGCTTTACGATATCGATATTTGCGATAACTTGTAATAAAATGTAAAGATTTTATAAATACATTGTTTTAAATTAAGCCTGCCAGAAATTGTCGTAAAACGATTAGATCATCTACAAGTATTGTAGTTATTTTATGGCTCTTTGTTTTTTTAATTTTATATTAGCCTCGATCAACTTCCTAAGCAATTGTACAAATTATTGTCTAATCCTCTGATGACAATTACAAAAACATGGACTAAGTTAAGTAGCTTTAGTTTCATAATACAATGACGTATGACGTAGTTCAGAATTGAAGAAAGGACTTACTTAATTATTTTTTTACATGAAGAAAATAAAGTTTAGCAATTTTTTTTCATCGATCGTCATAAGAACCGATAAGGTTCTGATCTAAAAGTGATTGCACACAAGTTGACAAATGACGTGGACTTATCATGGAATCGCCTGTCATCCATCCCGGGATATTGATTCCCGGCGCCGGGATCGCGGATTAGAGTCCCATGGGGTTGGCGAAAGTGCGGTTCGGTTTATTATGGTTTAACGTGAACGCATGACCTCGGCCGGGCATCGTTTTTTCATATTGACACATTGTATATCCATCTCGATGTTTCAGTTCAGCTATTAATTCAAAATTAAAATAGTTCATTTGATTCTGGCTGTTAACATACAGTCTTAAAACCTTTAATAGAACTAGAAAGAAACTCAGCAAGCAATTTTTGTGGCAAGAACAGATTTTTGTTTCTCCCTGTTTTGTTTCATACATACTCGCCACACTGAAAATTGGCCTCAAGAAATTCACTATGGTAAGTTGTAAAGACGCTAATAAAGAAAATTTGTAACTTTAAACCGTAAACATTTTAATCTACATACGTTTGTGCGACTAGATTCAGCCAGGAAATCCTATTGATTTCAATTTTCTTTACAGAGTATACAGCTGAATCATTGTTTTATAAAATAATACTTAGCAAATTAAACCTTTTCAGATCATGAAGATGGGCGTTCTAGCGTAACTTTTCGGTAACTAACAAAATGTTCGAATCCCAGAGGCGAGTTATAACAATTTTTTCAAGGAGATATCTATAAGATGAATATCTAGTATTTCACATGGAAATATGTCTGAGTTTCTAATTTTATTACTACTTATTCCGGCAACTTACATCTGAAGTTCATAAAAAATCTATATAATTCCATTTTTGTTCGCTACAACCGTTTCTCGGGATTAATAACAATAATTTAATACAGTAATTTAGAACAGTACAGTACTCATTCTCTAAATACATTAAAATAATAAAGTCAAGTATGTAGTCAAGGAATTATAATATCTTTTACATGTACACTGTAATATAGTTTATTTCTGTTATCCCGGTTATTTATGAACTCAATTTGGCAAACATAAAAACTATCTTTAGTTTGTGACACAACAGTATCTCTGGCTACAAATCTAAATTTTAAATATTAAAAGTATCGTAAAAAGGTGCTACGGAATTCTAAGTAAAAAGAAATAGTTTTATTGCCCGTAGTCGCAGTAAGCGGTTGGCATATAAAAGTAGCATATAAAAGATATAACGGCGGATATAACAGCCACCCGAATCGCTCGATACATACACGCGCAAGCGTAAACGCCCCCGCTTACTTAGTGATGTGCATCTTAGGGATCGATATCGATAATTTATTTGACAAAAATCATGCTACTCATTCATACTCCCACCCTGAAAAATAAAATATAGCCTTAATAAAATATATTAAATTAAATTTTTATAATTTTAATAAAACTTATTAAAATCTAAAAATTGTTATTTATATATCTAGAAAGATCTCAAACTAACTTTTAATAATTGATTATTAAATGTTTTACTTTTACGATAAATTATTAATATCAATATTATGGCTTCTACTGATCCTTATATTATATGGAATTACTATCATATGAAATAAAAAAAGTTTTAAATTTATTCATGATTTTAAAAATATATAAAAGATGTTGATCACGACCAGCTACGCTCCATTATATAATGTCTTTGATTTTATAATACTTTTCGTAAGACTATATATTTGTATCAAATTAACAATAATTATAAAAAAGTAATCAATGTCCGTGTGTACATAGTTACATAGTTTTGGTAATGGCCCCCGGCGGTGTAGGCACCTAGTAATTTAAGAAACGACCAACTGTGCTAGTTTTCTGTCTGGAAGACACAACCACTTCACGAACGATATTGTATGTACTTGCCAGGATACGTAGCTACTATACGCCCACGTGGCTAGCGGCGTCTTGGTAAGGTGGAATCTACAACGCATACCAAATCTCCTATCTACAGTTTCTGATATTTGTGTGATGAAGAACATTGTGTTACTAATGTTGACAAGTACTCATATACAAAACGTTGCCAGATGCTGTGCATTTCTCCATTGAACTCGGCTAAAATGTTGACATTATCGAAGATCGCATCTGGAGGTCATTGGAAGTAGAGCCAATTAAAAACGTTTGGAGGACCTCTTCTCGTGGTAACCTGTCTTTCAACGTCGTAGCCAAGGCACATTTCACGTTTTCCACCAAAATCTCCCAAGATCCTCCAATGAATGGAGCCGATGGTGGAATAAATTTCCATCTGATCTGCTTGTTGGACGAAAATTCATAAACATCCGTAATAATTTTGGAGGTCCCTACAAATGCTGTCCCGTTTTCTGAATATATACATTACAGGCATCTCCGACGAGTACTAAAACGGGGCAGGCCCATAACAGCGGAATCCGAGGAAAGGCTCTCCACTACCTCAAGCTCGACAGGTCTTATGGTTAGACAAGTATAGAGAGCCATCCATCTTTTAGCATGTCTTCGGCCGATGGTAACACTGAATGGGCCAAAATAATCCAAACCAACATAGGTAAATGGACGTTCATTGTAAGCCATCCGCACGTCAAGCAAATCTTCAACTGGTGGTGTAATAGGCTTTTTTTCTAGATTCTACAGGTTTGATATTTTGATGCTACTTGTTTGACAGTAGTTCTTAAACCGATGGTGTAAAATCTCCGGCGCAATTCAATTACCACGAGTTCATAATTGACTTACCCATATTTAATTTGGTATCAGTGAATTAATATCCTAGTAAGACGATTCCGCTGATCTACTAACTACACTTTCAACCACTTCGAGAATTGTATTGTATTTCTTCGTGGTCAGGGGTTGTAAGAGGTTGGTTCACTGGGCCAGGTATCTTCCGATAAAAGAAGAAAAGATGGTGCAGTAAACCAACGAGAACGAATAGAAAATTTTCCGGTATCATGAGTAGAGTCGTTTGCTACGTTTAGGCCCGTAGGAATGTACCTCAGTCACGCGAAAAGAAATAAACGGCTTAAACATGCTGGCGTCGCTACGTAACCATTTAAGCACCGTTACCGAATCGGACTACATAACATATTTAGAAAACTTTCTCTTATGAGCGTCCAGAATATAAGAACCAAAGCGTATTGCAATTAAAGTTGCTTGAAATTCCATTCTTCGAATAGTTGCTGGTTTTAGGAGCGCCGGTCTAGCTTTTCCGCCCATTAAAGCTAACTTGATTGAACTGTTAGTCAAAGTAATATGCCAATAATCGACACAAGCATACGCTAATCGACTTGCGTTGGAAAAGATATGAAGTTGACTTTCTACAACAGGAACCCTTCACTTCATCCATGCTTCCCAAGTAGTCGTCCTTAAAGTGCTCTTCTATAATGGATTTAGCTGCTCCTGAATAGACGTGTTGGAAGTCAAATGCGTTTTTTTTTTAAATAAAGAGCATGGGCTAGAGGCTGTCCCAAAATTCATAGAGGACGAAAGACGAAAGATCTATATAGTCAGAGGATACAAGTGTCATTTTAACTAAAATATATTTAAATTCTGGCACAACAAGATACGTGTAGTCTCAGCTTACTACAAACAATCATTTATTAGGTATCGATATTACATGGACGATTAGATATACAGATTCACCGCCCTATTCGCCCCGCCCGGTTCCACTAAAAACGCATGAACGCTTATGGATATATAACAGGAGTTGATGAAAATCTTATTTCACGTAATTATATTGAAACGAAACTATGTAATATTCATAGTGCTGCAGATCTTCACTTTCGTTTCGTTTCTTTGACGGAGTTTCCCGTAGGTGAATTTGTTTTTCAAATTGGGCCAATAGTTTCGGACAATGCTAACTAAAAAAAAAAACAAAACTTTTAGAAAATTTAGTTACTAAAAATTAAATAACTTGATTATAATTAGAAAGATAAGGGTATATTTGAAAAACTCTTTCCGATTGTGATATATAGAGTTGACTGAAAGTAGATTACGTTTTATTAATTAATATTTATTTGTTTCTTAATATATAATTTAAATAATTTATAATCATAATTTTTTAATTACACAATTAACTAATCAGAAATGTTTTCAAAAAGTAATTTTAGTATTATGAGAGGGTCCTATTGGTAGTTTTAAGGTAGCTATGCTCGTAATTATTCTAAGGCACTTTAAATCTCAGTTTAATAAATAAATCTGGTAAAGATCCAAAAGGTCCGTCCTTAGAGCCGTTTAAGTAATTATATTTGTTTCTTGAATAATTCTTATAAACTTGCCAAATATGATTTCTTAAAAGTTTAATAATTGCGTAACACATAATAAAATGAGAGTTTTGTTGCTGTTACACTGAAAAAATGTTTCTTAAAATTTTATGTGTTTTTTTTTATAATAATAATACATTACACTGAAAAACACTGAAAAAATGTTTCTTTTAATTTTATGTGTTTTTTTAATAATAATAATACATTTCTCTTTATTGTAACAATTTAATACATGGCGGTTTTATCGCTTAATAGCGATCTCTACCACAACCTTCAGATGGAAAGAACCTTACAACAATGACAAAAACGGGGGTGAAAACTAATAATAATTTCAGACAAAATTAAAATAATTATACGATATAATAAATATATTATTTAAATAAATTATATTTCAATTAGTAATGATATACTTGATTATTCATACATTGAGAAAGTTATACATATATACATAACCTTTTACACCGATATAAAATATAAGATTTTAATAATTTTACAGCGACATTACGAATAAAATATATTTAATATTTCTCTTATTATATTATATTATTTAAATTTTTGATCATCGTAAATATAACATTATTCAATAACACAAAGGTTAAAATAAACACCTTTCACTCCGAGATCTGAAATTCAATTTCAACCGAGTCACAAAGAGAAAGATTATAACACGGCCAAGTTTTAAGCTTATTATGCTATATAAGCCAGAGTCGTGATGTAATCTAAGTTATTAACATAATAAATTTGGTCTTGACATTTTTTTTTCTTTTTTCATTATGATTTTTATAAATCTAAATACTTAAAATATGAAAAAGGTTTACGAACACTTTAATGCATAAGAAATGTATTAAATTTTCCGTTATTTAAATTTATATTAGTGAGAAAGTAAACAAACTTATGCTATAGAAAGTGAAAGGGATTAAAAATATGATAGTGGCATTTAAATTTATAATATTTTTTATTTTATTTTAAAGGAGACGGACTTTACTGTTAAATTGGGCATGGCATGTAAAAAATTAAAAGAGTATTTCTTTTATGTAATGTACTGACAATTTCCCTAATAAATAAATTACGCAAAACATTGTTAAATTTTATTTATTTATTTTATAGAATTTCTGCATACTTGTAAGCCGGACTCGTCAACTAAAAATTACTATTATATAAGCCTTTTCTTGTTAATTGCAATCAAATAAAAATATTTTTGCTACTATTTCACTGATTTATAATTATATTCATTTGAATAGAAGTAAATGATAACAAAATAACACGAGCTGCAAAACACACAACAAATATAATCTGCGTGGTTCGTGCACCTTTTTATGATAGAAAGAGAGAAATAAAAATCTCTATATATTATAATTGATATATTGTAATTTATTACCGATGTCGCAGAATTGCATTTTGACCTAAATTAATTAATGTGGCCTAAAATACTTACTACACAAAACAGACGGAGTTTGCTCGAACAGAATATGCAATTAATTAAATGTGTTCACGTTATAGCCTATCCTAAAGAGAAAGTATTAAAAAGATATAAAGTTGTTATTTATTAAATATAGTTGCGGTACAAGTTCTTTTGGTTTTTTTATTTAAAGTACAAATAACAGTTCACAAAGCTATCGAAGCAAACAAAATGGACTCGGGAGATTTGTTGAAATAGAATCTTTCCTTGAAATTCAAACATCTTGGTAACATCCATAATATTCGATTCGAACATAACAATTATAACGATAACTGTACGTTATGATTTTAAGTTCTCTTATCCGAGATTTAATGACAATAATAATACTATTCATTTTGTTTTAATTTTACCTTAATATAAAGGAAACATTTATGTACAGCCTCCTTCTATTTTAAATTATTATTCTTTAAAAGATATAATTACAATGAACACAGACTATAAAATTGAAGTAAAAAAAATATCTAAGCGTGAAGATAACAACAGATGGACCAAAATACCAGGGCGTCATGACGCGGTAGGAGCTCCCAAGAGATGTTTAATTCTGTTTACTTGTAACTGTCCCGTGGTTGAGGGTTGAGATGAATCTGACAATGCTTGCTAATGGTACACGTATAGAATAAAGAGAAAGGAAATTTATAATGTGAATAGTTGATGGTCCGATTATTTTGTTCAAACAGCCGGCAATTTATGGATACGTAAGACAACCTGCAGATCACGCTCGAAGGAGTTTGGGGAGGCATATGAACAGATAAGTGCTGATAAAGAAGAAGAATATGAATAGTTTATGTGAGATAGAAAAATCAGTGGACAATCTTTATTACTAAAACTAAAAATTAAATAAATTTTCCCAAAGATATAAATAGTTATTTCTAAGTGAGATATAGACGATTCTCTATTAAAGTTCGTTTTTTATATTCGTGCTTTAAAGATTTTAATATTCAATTTTTTTCTTTTTAGAAGAATTGACTGATACTAACAATATTGGGAGAGCTTCTCTGATTACATAATTAGCGATAAAACGTATTGGAATATGCCAATTAGAATATGCTACATTTGCATGATTATAACAATCAAATACAAGAAATACAGACTATAAAAAACCTCTTAATACTATAAAATTGAACTTAAAAGCTGTCCAATCCGTTCAAATTTATATTATATATTTTAAGTAAATCGGTCTGTTCGTGTGTAAAAATATATCGGACACCGGACATTAACTGCTTTATTATAATTATTCTATTTTTGCATTCGCAATTTTGCAATACACATGTTTCTGGTAATAATTATAAAGAGAAACAAGGATTGAAATATTGTGTGAAAATGTATTTTAATTAGGGAATTGAAACTATTTTGGTTAAAACACTAATATTAGGATTTGAGAGAAAACCTTCTTCATAAGATTATATTTTATTGAAGCTCTCTGTTGTCACATCGCTGTGCTTGACATCGAATACGAGACTGTTTTTTACCAGCATAGCATAAATGAATTGTGTTTGATATGATAGAAACCATATCGGTTTCTTAAACCAGTGCTTATACCATCTAAAATCCGTTTAATTGAGCATTAAATCCGCTTTAATAACAAAACATCTGCCTGTACTAGCCTGCGAGTCAGACAGGGGCCGACTCACCCCAGCATAGGATATTAACTGCCCACCCCAAAATTAAAGTATATTATTTTGTTTGATACAAAATGGACCATTCATAGAAGTCAAAAGTCGAGTATAATCAATTTTATTTTCGAAATGAAATGCAATAGATAAAAATTATCTATCAAATAAAAATATTTTTTATAAATTAAATGTATCATAGCGATAACATTATTTAATCTAAGATTCCAGTGAATTATTACCAATATAGCACCAAATTATATGGTAGAGTTTTCCAACTCTTGCTAAGTATAAATTTTTTTGGTTATGGCAAATGTCTACATTTTACTTTTTCGGCTTTCATAATATTAGAGCATAAAGTTTAAAAGTGTACTCATACTCATACATCATCACTCAAGTACTCAAGTGTGAGTTGACTATAAGCATAACTTTTAATGAAACTTGTTTTTTATAATTTAACATAGAAATAAGTTTTGTTTAAGGTAAGGTACAAATAGCTAAGATTTATAAACAATTGAAGAGTTAATTTTGAATAACTCGATTTGAGGTTAATGAAGAGAGATCTGTCCGTTACTGGCAAACTAAAGTCAAGACACTAATGAGAGGGAAAAGCAAGACGGTATATATTACGTCATCTTCTTTGTCAATTTTTTTATAATTTTGACAACCTACCCTTTTTCTAACAACCTATATGTCCAAACGGCTCACATCTTGCTCACATATCGATTTTGCGGAGTCGCCAATTCAGAAGCCCCGAGTTCGATTTCCGGTCAGATCAATGTAGAAAATGGTCTTTCTATGCTGTCTCGCGTTTGGATGATGTGTACTTTATATAATACTTTGTTAATGTTTGGGATATTAACAGTGTATGTTATGTCTAGGATATTTTTTTAATTAATTTTATTTAACGATCCGGGAATCAGACAGACACTGACCCTGACTTCCTTAAACCTTCCCCCGGTGTTGCCAGCTAAATTAACTTGCGATCCTCAATACGATTTTATTGCAAATGGTGGCAAATAATGCTAAATCACTCGCAAATCCTCGTAATATGGGGTAACGTTTGGGGTGCACCTTTTTCATGTGGTAACATTATCTTTTATTGGGAAAAGTGTTTATGGCTTGATGTTTTAAAAAAGGCGACAGTTCTATTTGATGATGTGATAACGTTAAAGTGTTTATTATTTTCTATTCAATTTAATTTCTATTTTAGAATTGAGTACTTTGATTTCATTCGGGTTTTGATAATATTTGTGTTGTTTTGTCAAATGTAGAAGAAGAGGTTTTTCTGATTTTCTCGATACTTTTCTATGTTTTTTCGATAGCATCCTTATTTGCCCTTAGTGATTTATTAAATACAAGCATATATCTACTAAATATGAAAATTTATTTTATAATACAATTGTAAACATTTTACAAGTTTGATATATCTGATTTAGATATCAGTAAGTAAAAACTATGTTAAAAAAAAATCAAGCGGTACCTAAGGTACTTAATATTTACAAGATATTAAAACTACTTATCTGTGCTATGTCTTAAACTATACTAGATGAAAATATCCCCCAAATTATTGGTAACAGGTAAGGTGCCCAGAAGGCTTAGAGCGTTTATAATAAAAAATATATTTCGCTCTTTTTATTGTTAATATTTTTAATTTCTATTGACTTAAAGATGTCTATAATACTTAGTGGATATTTAGCTAATAAAAAAAAACTAACCACAACGGGCGGTACTCATTTGCTAATCAATTGACACCCGATCGATGAAATATGAGGGCGCAGTGACCAGGTGCGTTCATAATATTAATTGTAAAGCCATTATGTGGTGATTGAATCGTAATCAGCTTTATATAAAAAATTCCATGTCACGATGTTTACCAACATTACATAATTTAAATACAACTTAAGACATTTATGTCCTCTATTAATCTCATTATATTTTTAAACATTAATATTTATAAAAAATGTCAGATAAACTTTGTCATTAGACAGGAGAGTTAAGTATATGATCAGGTCGTAAGTGTTTGAAAGCTAGTTTGCTTAGAGCAGATTGAGTATGAAGAGGGAGTACATTCCAGAGTTACATAGCCTGAAGAAGGAATGAGTTTGAAATAAAACCTGTGCGGTGAGAACGAAGATTCCGGTTATGGGAGGCACCTAAGTATTGAAACTTACATTTTAAATATCCTGATGCGTTTGGGTCTTCAATGATAGAATAAAGAGTAGAGAGGAGAGTAGGGGTCCTAATCGTTAGTTATTTTAACTTTTTCCTTGAAGCAGAGACATGGTCGAAATTTTGTAAAGAGACGAAACGAATGCAGTTATTAAATAAACGACCCAATTTGTTAAGAAGTTCTTGTAACAAACTTCTGTCTACGTAAATTCGACAATGTTTCTGATAGGAATAATTATAGATTGCCAAGAGCTGTCATTAAAATAGACAGATGTGTCAGAACTTATATTTAACTTTGCTAAGAGATGCGGGCTGTCCACAATAATATTTTATCCATATCCCCACAGCTGGAGGCACAGGAATTTAAATATGTATGTGGATTGGAACATTTGTCAAAACATCTCAAGAGATCTTTAACATAATTTACTTTCGATAAACTTTTGACAACAGTTAATCAAAATAACTACAAAAAAAAATAATGAAATAAATTTCGCACATAAGTCGAATAATAATAGTCGCATAATGTTATCATTACAAAATCCGTCGCTAATTATTCAGAACAACAAATTTTCCGGATGCCGACAACATAACGTTCGCCATTGACCAAAGACTTAGACCCTAAGTTATTGGGTTAATAAATCTTAATATACGCGCCGCGGCGGGCATGCTAATGGTCCCTAATATCGTGGGGTCCCGTGCGGGAGGGGTACGAAATGTATCGGTGTTACACTTTACTAAATGTACGATAGTCCTATATGTGGACGCATGATACCTACGAGTTTGGAGGTGTCACTTATGATGTCAACTCGATGACGTTTCGCAAACTTGTTATTCAACCTAAACGAATGTCTAGTTATATCGAATTTCGTGTTCATGCTCGCTTCATAAAGTCAAAATCAAATCAAATCAAATAATTTATTGGCCATATAACTCAGAAGGTTACACTCTGCAAGTCTTTTACAATAAGCATATTAAATTAAAAATAAAGGTTTGAATCATGCAGGTCAAATCATTGTAAGTAGGAATGTCAAATAAATTAAGTATCTTAACAATGTCAAAATGGTTATTTTTCCGATCCTTAATAATCAATGTCAATCCTTAACTTAAAGTCACGAGATCTTCCGACACGAGCTCGATTCTTGACTAAATCAATGAAAAAACAAACTATACTAAGTAGTCTCAGGTCTGGATGATTATGATTATTTTATTATTTCTATGACAAAGATGATTTAATTTAATTTATTGCATAGGTATAGTGGAATAAAATTTAAAACTCAAAATAGAAAAGATAACTGAAATGGACACTGCGTACAACAGAAGTTTTTTTATTTCTATCACACAATAATCTCATCTATAATGGAATTGACTTCGCGTATTTTCGCACTAAAATGTTTGTAAAACAATATCAGAATAATTGATGATATAAAAAGATTTTCCATGTAACCGTGCGCTCCGACCTTTTTAACTGTCTAATCGTCGGGAATCGTAAATGTGTTCTCGATTTATTTTTATCGATGACGGTACGGGCGCGTGTCACGTCACTACAGATGCATCTTTTTAATAATGAAAGGATTTGGTTAACGAAATCATGGCTGCGTGGGGTGTGACAGTTATTTTTTTTTTATTGTGCTTGTTTAATTTCGTCCTTGTTAATTTTTAATAGAGGCGGTGTTCTAATATAAAAATAGTTATAATGAAAGATATATAATATATAAAAAATTAAAGTTGTTATTTTATTATTTAAATCTATATCAAGTAATACTTCAAATCTCTTATAATACAACAATTAAAGAATAGGGTATCTACTTGGAACCCACAATGGGTTCTACGACAATTTCGATTGAATACGTTTTGATACGCGTGTTGATGTTTTGTTAAAAACTAATTAAACTTATATTCCTGCATTCACCGACAACATGCACACATTGAGTGCAAAGAGTGGCATATAACAAACGTACATACAATTTCTAAATTTATATCACACTTGTTATTTTTCGCGACATACTCTGTAGTAGTGTGCACGTAGCTTCCCTAAGATTAAAAAATATTTTTAAAATCTGTCTAGTATTTTCGGAGCCTCTTCGATGCAAACAAACAAATAATTAAGTCTTTTCTATTTATAGTATTAGAATAAATTACCTATTACCAAGTAGTCACTAATGCCTGTTTTACTGTTAATATACAATCTGTAATATAATTAAAGCACATCCTTAATTTGTTTAATAAAAGAAATTTGAAATGTTTACTACGTTTGACATCCACGTGGATCGCCATCTTTCATTTATTTAATTTTAATTTAACATGTAGAAATTAATTAATTCACTTGACATTGGCAGAATTGTGCCAAACACGCAGATAAGCCATTAATAAAAGAAGAAGAAGACTTCCGCGTGTGCGGTGCGTCGTACCACACCGTTTATTCTGTCCAAGGTTTCCGCATCCAAACTTTTTGTCTTTGATCTTTAACATATTTAAATAATTTTACAAGTTATATTTATGAAGTGTATGTGTATAAATTTGCATCGTATCTTCTAGATAAACCCAAGAAAGGGGTAAGTAATAGTTTCTACAAATTATCTTATTCTTTGAAATTCATACGAACTGTTTTTATATTATTTTTGGTTTGTTGTTACAGTTTTTTATTTATACTATAAATATACCAACTTAACCATTCTACACGTTAATAACATACTTGTAGCAGATACGTATAGGAGTTTAAATTAAACTTAAACCAGGCATGATCTCTTTTCAGTATTGTTAAATATCTTAATATCATAGACTGTTATAAAATTGTTGTCCGATATTAAGCCGTTCATTATATTTTTTACTTTTTATTATTTATTAAAATTAATCATGGATTTTTAGAACTACTGTGTAACACGAGTGAAAAGAAGAAATATAGAAGTTTTCAAGAAGCTATACTTAACATCAAATTATTGATATGTAACGAAAACGAATTTTTCATTCACAATCCTTTAAGGCAACTGACTTATTAGTAGAGTTATAATTTTAACGTACCTTGAATAATTTTCAGTACAAGAAGTTATATTATTAAAACAGTAGGCGTTATTATACGACACTACCTCATTAACGAGTAGGTACTATTACTGCTCTACTATTACCGCTCTTTTTTTATCAAAATTTGGCTTTCTTTAGTAGCTATTTTTGATGCGACCATTTTCTCGTCTTCCGCTTCAACCGCTTCTCCGTCAATGGCGGCTACACAAAAGACCTTTGCTCTAATAATTTTATGGACACGCTAAAACACACACAAAGCCACGATGTAGGAGATCCCCAATATTCAAATTTTATGCGCTCTTACTGATGATAACGGATTGATACAAAATATTAAATGAATATTCCAAAATTGTGGAACGATTATGGTATTTCAATCGGTGATTTTATTTGTGTGTTTTCGACCTCGTCAATGCGATTTAAATGCATGGTCGAGAAAGTTAGAATGGTGAGCATCAAAACCAAAATAAAAAAATTGTTAGTTAAATTCAAACGATGTTATTTGCGAAAATTCTATTTCTTTTTTTACGTTCTTTTATTTATTTATATTTCACAGCTTCAAGAGACTGTAGATCTGAGTGTATGGTTTTAATTACAACACGATACTCGTATTTCCAAACGTGTTTCCAAAAATAAGGGCTTTGACAGATAGACAACAAAGATATATATATCCTGTATGTAACTGTATTAGTCGTTTATTTTCAAACTTGACAATAACTCCAGCACTAAACCGTACAAAGAACTGAAATTATAATAAAACGGATTGATGATAAAAAACTTTTCTTTTGAACGCATCGCTAGAGGTCATTGTGGATGCTTACATTTGGCCGGTACGAAATAAAGAAAACTAACAAAATATATACGCAACCATATATGAATTTTAAGGAAGTTAAGAAGGTAAGTGCGGAACGCGTAGCAAGTACAGATCAAAACTGTACTGGGACACATACGATAGGTCACTATATTTATAATATGTCTTATTCTAGTTTTCTCCTTGGCAAACCTTCATTAAATTTGGTTATTGAACCACTATAAAAAGGCTAAGCGAAATATGTACACGTGTAAACTCATACTCCAGAAAATTAATATTACTTCATACCAACATGTGTGATGATGATTTTTCAATTTGCTTATTTCATTATATTCAGATTTATCATTGAAGTGGTTAAATAAAGTTGTCACTCGAACTCGAACAACCAAAAGTCACGATTCGGAGTCATGATAAATAAATACATACAGTTTATTTACTTTATAATACTTCTGAAGATTTGCCGCGTATCGCCAAACACTGCATATGTTTGCTTGTACGCAGTCGAAATATATGAGCTAGATATACCAAGAACGGTAAAGTAAATATTATTTCTTTTGAAAGACGCTTCTCCCGAGAAGCATTGAAGCGCTAGCTTAGCGTTAGTCACATGTGTTCATAACATAATAACGAGTGTTAGTTTGATATGATAGCATTTTGTTTGGTTTGCCTGTTAAAATCCTCTTCTATATATTGCCCTAGATTCCTTACAAAATAAGAAGAGGATACAAACCGTACTAGTACTAATACGTCTCTGTAAGATTCACAACGAGCTTGCTAGCATGTAACGCTTCTGTCATTATCACCCGTTAAAATACTATCAATCGTCTAAATCGTTTGTCTTGGCCTTTGCGGTTAAATCCCTCCCTCCATAAATTTTTGCGTTCTAATGCTATATAATTTTTCCATGCGGCATTCTCCTCACATGTTTCTGTCAATTTATAGTGCCTCTATTAATATTTATTGCCTCTAACTTGTTTTAAAAAGAGATTATTATAGTCCAATATTTAATAAAGCCTAACATAAAGCTATTATTGTTCTACGCATCCACCATCCGTATTCCAACATAAACCCAACAGTAGCCACCCAGACCAGCCACAGGCGATCAAACAAACGTCCATTTTGTTCGTTTTGCCTCATATCTGCCCTCACTTCGCGCCACACCGCGAGATTCTTTGCGCAAGACTTTTTTCCAACGCCACACTTAGATTCTTTTTTTCTATCGTAATATTTACTTCGTCGACTATTTTTGGTAGAGGTTGCTTGTCGCCTCTATTTTACTTGGAATACACGACTCTTATTATGTTTCCGTTAACATATATGACATTCAAGAGGTTTTCAAAGAAAACTAATATAGGTAAACGCAAAGCTTTTTCAGTATCTGTTTTAACTATTTACGCATATTTTATCAAAATTGATTTAACAAAAACATTAACTTCCCTTTTTTTTCTTTTTTACATCTTTTTTATTTTAGACTTTAACATAACTTTAAGAAACTATGAAATTGAAAATAAAACACATATTATTATAATAAATAGATTTTAACTTTGGAGAAATTATTGAAATCCAATACTCGGCATTGGTGACAAACAAGCGCTTATGCTAAGAACAGTTGAACAAATGTGAGGAACTAGGAAGAATAGTAGTAAATAATCACAAGACTGTAAATTCAAGTATTTATTTAATACAAAGATTGATAATGCAATTTTTTAAAGTGTACTGATAGTAATAGTACCTACATACTTATTATATTAATAATATGTATATTGTGATACAGCCATAAATAGAATTGAAATATTTTGATTTTCCCCAAAATCAGTCAACAAAACATATAATTAATAAAGTTCATTAAATATCAAAACAATATCATTATCTATACGAAAATAGAAGATAATGAAACTGGATGGAGATACATACAAACTTAACTTTTCTATTAAAGAACTGTTGTCCCTACACAGTGACGTAAGTCGCGATATGACCAACTGCGTACCAATTAAACCAATTTTTCTTTTTCTTGCAGGCCAAATACAAAAGTTTGATTCACCTTCTTTCATATAACACGTTGCTTGCTAAATCTCATGATTAATGGCTAGTAAGAACATTTTATTATCTAATATTATTTTGTTCAATTTTAAAAGCAGAATATTTAATTAACTCATTTAAACGATGTTGTCTACGAAGTGTTTATACCTATGTGAAATGAACAATCATCACATCGAACAGAAGCTTGGCTTCACGATCCATCGGTAATTTTCACGGATTACATTATAGGTTTTATACTAGATAGAACATACTGCTCTAAAGAAAAACAAGCATCTTTGCAATATTTTCGTATAACGTACTTAAAGGCAATTAACCATTTAATATATTAGAGATTAATAAAAACCTTACATAAAGGAAGATATAAAGTTACTTATTTTGTGTCTATCACCTAAATTGTAAAAAATGAATTAATGAATGAATAGCTATTTTTCATTGCACCAATTTTTCATGATTAGTCCCGAAATACTTATGAAAATAAATTATTTGTTATCATGGAACTGTCTCTTCAACACGTAACGTATGCTTCCGAAATATGCTGCAACTCCTACACGGTAGTATGTCTCGAGTGTTAACGAAATACAAATATTAGTGAACACACGACACAAATTAAGACTAACGTCTAATGTAAAGTACGATTTAACTTGAAACTAAGTGCTTGGACAAAGTAGCTGTTAGCATATTACTGTTCAAGTTAGTAGACCAATAGATTTAGATAATTTATGATCGACAAAAACTGTTTGCAAAGCAACATTTAACATGTTTTCCTTTGTAAGTCTTTTCAAAGCCCACTAGGTAGCTTAACACACCCAATGTTTATAAGAAAATAATTGCTCAACTAATAAAAACAAAAAGAACTCATTCCCTGCCAAGTTAAACTTGTAATAATTTTACACATTTTGGAAGTTAAAAATAACTGTAAAGTGTCTATAACCGTTATACATAAAGCAAAACACTATAATAAAGAAAACACGTTTTCCAGTTTTATTACAATGCCAAGACAAAACATTCAATAGGTAAGTCGCATAAAATGCCCATAACACTGAAGCTTATATTGCAATGAAATAAAATTGACTAAAGCGTCTGACAATATCGGCCACCCATTCACGAGGCTCTTAAACAGTCATAACTCAAACGTAAAAGTGTTTTATACGTGCAACACGAAGGTTGAATCAGGTAGAAGGTCCTGTGAAATGTATCGATACAGTGCAACTTTTGTATGGAACGTGCGAAGAGGGGTGTCTCGCAAGGTGGTACTCTGAGACCGCTTTTTAACACGTCCAATGTTTTATTGTGATTATATCGCACAACGGATGTTGCGTAACGGGTCGGAGTATAAACGTAATTCTAGAGCTAAATAAATTAATAATTACTATAAAAAAGTCATTTTGATGATATTTAAAAGTTTCATTTTTCGATGCTATCATTTCCTATGTATTTCTCTTCTCTATGGGACCAGTGCCTCATCAGGAAGATGTTAGTAGACGTTTATGTTAATAATTAATGGATATAACATTCCACCATCAATACATTATTTCCATTAAATAAATCTAATAAAGGAGAATTTGTACTTTATTCAAATTATTTTGTATGGAGACTGGTACTTTATTCAAATTATCCCTAACCAAGCATAAAGTATATATTAATCGATAGAGGGTAAATAAACCTTACATATAATCATTTTGTTTTATTTTTTAAGCGCCGCCAAAATATTTATTTTTTTCTGAACATCTTTTTTATAATTTATGTAGCAACACTTGAGTGCTCTAAAAATTTTTATTACAAGAAACATGTTATTTGTTGTTTAATTTTATTAACGGAATTTCCCAACATTCATAATTACCCTACTAATTCCCAAAGTACCCTACCGAGAGCTAGGCTATGAACAAAGTTCCCTATGCGTCTGTTATAATTTTCTGGGTTTTGTTTTTTAAAACGAGTTTTATGGCTGTAAATACTAGTATTTCTAGGTAAACCATACCAATTTTTTTAATTTTATTCTCTAAAACGGGGGAACTTTCAGGCCTGAAACTTTGATGGATGATAAAAATTGAGTCTAGGTGCTATGATATTTTTTTTTAATAGTGGTTAGATTTTTTTTGGAATAAAGTACCAAAAAAAAAACATTCTCCTTTCACTATGCTTCTAATAAGATTTTACTCGATAGGATAAACTGACTAGATCTCTTTGGTAGATTACATGTTACAGCAATCATCAATAATAGATGACATAAAATTATGTATAATATTTTTCACTCTTCAATATAATTTCATTTGTAGTAATGTAATTTAATTGATTATTATGAATTATAAAAATAATCTACTTGACATTGTGAAAATACTTTAACTTCAAGAAATTCCTGTAATGATTTGAGATGTATGATTTCATTTGAAATGTTTAATGTATAAGACTTGCCGAGTATCACTATCTGAGTTATATGGCCAATAAATAACTTGATTTGATTTATAAATACATCCATAAATTTATGTGTAGCAATATTATCAATATCTCAAATGTCTGGTTGATTTAAGCACATTTTGCTATGTACACCCGTCTATGTATTATTGAATTGTAGATTTTCTATGAATTCCAATATCAAATGTTAATATTTTCGTAATATCAATATTTTTATTCTTCTTTTGGCATATAAGTGTGAAATATATCAAATACACGGTCTTAACAAGGGCTATCGCAATAAATCGATAGTGAATAAAAAAATCGAGGTGCTAATATTTATAAATCGAATACCTGTTAGCTGCCAAATTGTTCAATTTTTTTTTCCAAAACTACGTAATCAATCTTACCATGACCTCGGTCTTCTAGACGATACAACGATTAAATATTAATTAATAACTCTTATAGGAGCTATTGAAACACATAGCTCAAAAATATAAAAAAAGCTTTTCATTAAAATCCGACATTTCTAGGTCGCTCACTATGTATGTACTATACAAGTGTAACCAACCATATTAACTTCAGAACATTTTCATTTATAGTTTATTTTTTTGTAGAAAAATTGCTGTATAATAATAATAATAATTTATTTATAATAATAATTTATTTATTTACTCTTCACAATAGTTTTCTTAGAATAATAAAGAAATTATAAATTTTATGTATATATCCGTATTGTGAAGAGCTGGTGTCTGAAATAGGTCTTTTTTACAAGACCCGTTACACAGGTCACCAGCGCTCCTTCCCGCGGATATTAATACTACTACTTTAATAGTATCAAGGCTTACACTACATTATTATAATACAATCCTCACAAAATTGACGCAGTTTCAGTAACTCCCAATGAATAATATTCACAGACTTTTTATGCTTAATTAAAAGAATTGGACAATTAGAAATCCTTATAATGATGGAAGAATAAAATCTTCAGTGTCATCATAATTCAATGTTTTCAGCCACTTGGATACCGTTTTTTTACAATTGATTCTATGCATGGGATATATATTTAAGGTTTTATTTAATTTATTGTAAATGAATGGACCGAGAAATGTAAAAAACTGTTGTGCATGGCTTGAGTTACAAGATTGAACAGAGCAAACTTTATTCTTACGGCGCTTATCCTTATTAAGATGAGGGTCATAAATGATTTGCGAATGTTTTTTAAGAGTAGTTTGTAGTATAAAAGATTGTCTTATTGAGAGAACATCCCACTTTTCATACAATTTATTTGTAGGAAAGCGATAGGTGAGGCCAGCACTAACCTTCAAAATGGCTCTATGAGCTCTCTCAAGTTGAAGGAGATTCGTTTTTGACACTCCACCCCATGATGTAATGCAATAATTTACTAACGATTGAATATTATGATATTGTTGCATATGTGCCAACTCTAACTTATTTACAAAGCCAAATAAACAATATATTTACCAACCTGAACTCTACTCTCCGTAAGACCGATCCGCATAGCGATTTCTTCCCTCATGAATATATCAGGATAATGTGTCTTCGAGAAACATCGCTCTAGCTCGTTCAGTTGTGCTGGTGTAAACCTAGGTAAATAGATATGAATTCATATACGCTAAACACACGCTTATCAAAATATATTCATATAAATTTAGTTTTCTTGTGTTATAAAATAGTACTGATAGATTTAATTAAAATTAAGAAAGATCTTGTTATTTATTACGTCATGATTTGTCTTTGTCTTTACAAAAAATGTTTTCCCAAAATTATTTTCATTTTTTATGATGTTCTCACGATGGATATGGAATGAACAACGATCTTGGTATAAGCCGACATGCCACATGATTATTTCCTTCACTTATCTACATAGTTTTAAGCTCTTCCGCTTTATTAATGTATGTGTGTATATAATGTCGATATTGATACCTGGTTCGATGCCTCTTCTGCTTAGCCGGTTTATCACTGTCTGATGCTGAGGAAGACATGCTGACTGGCACTGTGGCCATATGCGCCCCACTGTGCGGCTGGTGGATGCCACCTGGATAACAAGTATAACATTAATTAGTTCATTCGAAATAATAATTATATTGATCCAACGGGCTCCTTGCTGGATCCCGAACCCTTCCCCCACCGAAGTTATCCCACAGCGGGTGTTGGTCGGAGAGTATGCTGGTAAAACCTATTCTTACAAACAAACTGATAATTTCTTACAAAAATTAAATTATATTTACCAGTAGATGCAGCTTGTAATTTTTTCCATCGAATGGATTATTTTCATAAAAAAATGGTAAAGATAACTAAGGTACCCATCAGTGTGTAATAGTAATAATTACCACAACTGAGAAACTAGCATTCTCTATCTTCATTTACCAAGAAACTCAGTATAAAGAATCCCACCAAAAACATAACATAGTACATATATTAAGGGTTAAAGGATGAAATTGCCGTTTTATTGTAATAGGTTCCTTGAATTGACACAGAATCTTCATGGTTTAAGGTTTTCGAAATAAACTTTTTCACATAGTCTCTATGATGTTCTTCTTTTAAAAAAATGTGAAACATTTGAATATCGACTTTCAATTGTTTTTTTATTCAACTTAGACAATGAAGATAGATGGATACTGCGAAAATTCAAGTGATTTTTGAATACGAGTTCCAACGCCAAAGTAACGCCTCAGAAACAGCCCGCAATATCTATATTGCGTCTGGAGAGGGGGCTTATGAACGCACCGTGCGATTTTAGTTTAAACGCTTTCGTGATGGAAACTTCGACTTGAAGAACGAGCCACGAGGAACACCGCCCACGCAGGTGAATTACGATGAATTAAGACAGATGGTGGAAGCTGATCCTAGTCAAACTACCCAGAAATTAGCGGCATGGTTTAACATTACCTTACCCATAATATTGATTCATTTGCGTAAAATCAATTAAATACAAAAAATGGGTGCCTTATGATTTGACTGATCTGCAGAACGAAACAAAATCTCTTTGAAACTAGGAGGACGACCGAATGTTTGACAATCTGTGTAGCACGTCTTTTTTTATTTTTCTATTTTCCAGAATTGGAAATACTTGCCTCATACTCATATACTCCTCCTTTCGCCAGTGGGGTGGGGTATGAATAAAACCTATTTTCTCAACATTAAGTTTTCGCCAAATGCAGTAGTGTGCGGCGAGTGACTGGTTAGCGGACGCGTGACGTCAGTTACCAACTCTTACTACCGCTGGGTAAGAGTATTAAAATTATTTGCCATAGTAACGAGGTAGACGCAAGTACTAAAGTATGTCTACTCGTAATAACTGTAAACAGCGGGGAAAGTGAAAATTGACCCCGTAATGAACGTTTTCATCTGTCTTGAGAGACTTAGCGTATACCTGAGTCTCCCGGGGTGAGAGTACCCCGCCAAGTAGGCCAAACGCCTTTTTAACCTTGATTCTTCGTGGTATGTCGAGGCGGTTCGTGAGCATACCTTGCAAGTGATCGGCCCTGATGTTGTGTGCGATGTGCAGGCGCGCCCCGAGCGCATGGTGCGACCTCTCTATGTTCGGTTTTATTTCGTGCGGCTTACTCTCGTCGGAGCACGAATCTTTGTGACCTACGGTAATAAAAGAAAAATAAGTCACTTAATATTGAACTTCATAGAGAAAGAACAGCCGAAAGAAATATTTTTACAAATATTTTAAAATTTCCAGTAAGATTAAATTTTGTACTAATTATTATCTTACGTTATTCAGGGACTATATTATGAGCTTTTATTACAATGGGCCAAAATCAAAATTAATCCATGATCCTTTTTTATTATTTATTTATTAGGTACACAGAACACCTTACAGTCATTACTTAACATACAAAAAGCGATAAACGATAACGATTTCGGTTAAAGGCTAAAGTATTGGACTACTGTGAGGTCTTTTTTACGGTACATACTTATATTTTTTAAGTTAATTGTAAATTGAGTTTCAGAGTTGATATGCTCTGTATTTACTCTGTTTCTGCGTGTAGCAATTGAGCTACAATTTGACACATATAAGATAATTACTCAAAGACGACCGTGTAACGAAGGTATTAATTTAATACCTACATGGCACGGTCCAAGTTGTCACATGCATTAATCAGATTCGAAGTTAAGTAATTAAAGCGTTAGCGTTTGAAATGAGGTAGGTTCTACAATACCCAATAGAATATAGAAAAGTTTGAAAAGAAAAATCTCCTTCCTTAAAAAATAAAATATTACTAGTTTTTTCATCATCTAAAAATGATTTAAATAGTTTTGATGTTAAAATAGATAAAATTCACCATCTTCCCCCCTCCTCATCTCTGAAACTACTGATTCTCAAACTTTGAAACAATATAGAAAAAAATAAATAATTTAAAGAAAAACAAAACCACGACTATGTAAAATCGAATTTAAAAAAATACATAAAAGAATTAACTTAAATAAAACCTAAAAAAAAAGAAACAAGCCCAGTAGTTTAGAATTCTGTTAAGTAATACAGAACAGAACGACTCATAGTCGGAGCCCATTCAAATTTTACCAATCAAATCTTCTAAACTACTGGGCTTGTTTCTTTCTTTTTAGTGTTTATTTAAGTTAATTCTTTCATGTATTTTTTTAAATTCGATTTTACGTAGTCGTAGTTTTGTTTTTCTTTAAATTATTTATTTTCATTTTATACTTTTTAGTTACTATTCGTTGACTTCGTTATAAGATGGTAAATTTCGCAATCAAGTTATTTCATTGAGGGAGTTAATATCGTGGGGATTATTAAGTACCTTGCGGTGGTCTAAACTACTGATAATTAGTCCCTCTAGAGACCTAACTCGGCTCAAAGCTACATATGCTTTATTCTTTTACCAAAAATATTTGTTCTTCGTGCTTTTTCACTGTATACTTTATACTTTAAATAAAAACTTTAATCAATACGTAAGAAAATTAGCGAGAATGTTTTGATAAACAACTTTAAATCGTTATATATCCTAAACTATTATTTAAAATGAAAAATGATAAAAGGAACCTAAAGATGATTTTAAAACACCCATTCAACGACACCCCTGTTGCCGACGACGACGATAGTGGAACTTTTTATATAGTTTTTGTATACTTTTTATATTTTTAATATTTTCTATTGTATTTTGTTTTTATGATTGTCATTATAGAAAAATATCGAAACCCACGGAATTTTATTTTGCAATTATTATCATTTATGGTGTCAGAGTGTTTTGTTATGATATTTTAATGATAATTTCTAATTTATAAAGTATGTGCGTGTTACGTGTGTGAATTTTTATTGTTTTGGTAAGGTTGTGGTGTGTGTTTTTTATTGTGTTTGTGAAATGGTTGTTACTCGCAGTCAGACCGGCAAAGCCGAAGAGCAAACTGTTGTGAGGGAGTCTCCAGCCTCAACTGCGGTTCATGCAGGTACCGCGGGGTCATCGGGGACAGTTGTTCAAGTCACTGCCGAAAGCAGTGTGCTTTGTCCGCCTAATCCTTCACGCTCTTTGTCTGTTACGAGCTCAACCGCAAGCACTACGGCACTACAGCTCGCGGCCAAGGTGAAACATGCCCGACGACTTGCGCTCGTGGAGGAGGAGAGAGAGCGTGCCGCTGCTGAGAGAGAGAGAGAGAGAGAGCGCGCCGCTGCTGAGAGAGAGCGCGCCGCTGCTGAGAGAGAGCGCGCCGCTGCTGAGCGTGAGCGCGCCGTAGCTGAACTCGAGCTACAGGCTGAGCTCGCTGCTATTGAGGCTGCCTCGCGTAAGAGTGAGGCCTCCAGCCACAGTAAAGTGGCACACTGGTTGGACAATACTAAAGTATTATTTTCAGGTTCATCAGTTAATTCGGAGAAATCACAGCGACAGCGGGCACGTCCTGTTTTTCCGCCGCCGCCGCCACCTCTACAAGCACATGTTTCACTAGAAAATTTAGGCACACATACACAAAATTGTACACAAAATAAAGTCTATGATAGTAGTCAGGATACACACGATCAAGACTACAAGCAGACGCTCACGCAGATCTTGGGCAAGCTCACAGAAGCAAAAGTTGGTGAGTCTTTTAATAAAGTTTTAGACATTAAGTTGCCCTTATACGATGGTCGCGTTAGTGAGTGGCTTCTTTTTAAGAAGCTGTATGAAGATTCGAAGGCATCGTTTTCTTCTGCAGCCAATTTAGCGCGGCTGAACACAGCGCTTCGTGGTGCAGCGCGGGAGGCTGTTGCTACGCTAATCGTTTCTGCACAGGATCCAGATGACGTCATGGTGGAGCTTCAGCGAAGATTTGCACAGCCTGATTTGATTGTTTTGCATGAGATAGCTGCCATTAGAGCTCTACCTAAGCTTCCTAACGAAGTTGGTAAAGATCTTAATAGCTTTGCATCAAAAATTAGAAACTGCGTGGAAACAATCAAGCTTTTGCAGCGACCTGAATTTTTGTCGTCGCCTGAACTTTACACCGCGATCCTGTCAAAACTTACACCTATGCTACGAGCTCGTTTTGTCGATTATGCAGCTCCCAAGCTTCACGTTGGCAAGGCTAAGTTAGAGCTTATGGCAGATTATCTTTCTCATGAAATTAATTTGCATTCTCAGTTAGCTTTTATTCCTGAAAAAGATATTCATTTTCATACAGATAAAAATAAATTTGACAAGAATGTCAAAATTCATGCCATAGACGACACCGCTACCGCTGGCGAGTTTTCGGACAAGGAGTTTGTACATGTTGGTACATCGCGTTCAGTCTCTTTGACATCTTCTCATAGAATGGCGACAGTACCAACATTACCTGAAAAGTCTGGGAACTCCGTGGTTGCCCAGTGTGTTTTTTGTAGAAATGGTTGTCATGTTTTGAATAACTGCGAGAAGTTCCGTTTGATGACTATTGATGATAAATGGCAGTTTATTATGAAAAATAAAATTTGTAGAAAGTGTCTTAGGCCGGCTACACATAATGTGTACACATGTAGACGGCAACCTTTTTGTAAGGCATCCAACTGTCAGCGACCTCGTAGTCATCACACGATTTTACATCGAGACCTGACAACTACGCAGCATATTGATTGTGTGCCTTCTACTTCTGGAACACAAAATTCAACGCAAAGGGTAGTCGTGGATGAGTCTGTTTCCCATTCTTTTGCAGACGGTCCGCGATCATCGCCAGTCTTACTTAAAGTGGTGCCTATCATAGTTTCCGGTCCTCTAGGTAGTGTGAATACGTATGCCTTGTTAGACGACGGTTCTACGGCAACGTTAATTGATAAAAAGGTCGCAACTACCATTGGAGCGTTAGGTCCTACTTCTTCATTGAAAGTCAACTGTATAGGTGGACTTTCAATGGAGACCGTAGTTAGTTTCGTGGAGTTATCAGTCAAGGGCCGAAATAGCACGGACATACATGTAATTAAAAACGCTCGGGCTATTTCTAATTTAGATTTACGTCCTCAATCAATTCGCTCACAGGATATCAAAGGTTTCGCACACTTGACTGATATTGCTCCAGGATTGTGCTACGAGAACGCGACTCCAACTGTTTTAATTGGTGCTGATAATTGGCATCTAGTTATTCCATTAGCGATACGGCAAGGCCCACGTGATCAACCAGTAGCGGTACAAACCTTGTTGGGCTGGGTGTTATTCGGGTTTACATCCAGTCGAACTAATCCGGTTGAAATCGTTAATCACGTGACTACATCGTCGTCCTTTTATGCATGTCAAAGTTGCTATTCTAAAGATAACTCTCTGGATGAATTGATCAAAGAATATTACAGTTTGGATTCAATTGGTATTACTAAAAAAGATTTTTATTCAGACGATGTTAAACGTGCGTACAATATTTTGGGAAAAACTACACGTCGTTTGCCTTCAGGTCGTTTCTCTACTGGTTTGTTATGGTGTGCCGATGATTTACATGTACCAGAAAGCTACAATTTAGCGCTTTCACGTTTTAAATCTCTTGAAAGGAAATTTTTAAAAGATCCGGTCTACGCGAAGCTTTACCGTGATAATATAGAGAGCACTATTAAAAAGGGTTACGCAGAACCCTGTGATTCCATACCTAGCTCTGACGGTATCACTTGGTACTTGCCGCACTTTGGGGTTTTTCATCCACAAAAGAACAAATTACGGGTCGTTTTTGATGCCGCTGCTAAAGCTATGGGTGTGAGTCTCAACTCCTTGTTATTGGCTGGTCCCGATCTCTTACAACCTTTGCTAAGTATTCTTATGAGATTTAGAGAGGGTTTAGTAGCGCTAAACGCGGATATTCGGGAGATGTTTCCTCAAACAAAAATTAGGGAGGAAGATCGAGATGCACAAAGATTTTTGTGGCGTAGTACTCCTCAGGGTCCCATTAGCACCTTCCGAATGTCTTCGATGATTTTTGGAGCCGTTTCAAGTCCTTTTACGGCGATTTACTTAAAAAACCTTAATGCAGAACATTATCGATCTGATTTTCCTTTAGCAGTTGAAGAGATTGTGACCAATCACTATATGGATGATTATTTAGGTAGCCTGAATAACGTGCAAATAGCATCAAAATTGGCTCGTGATATAATAGACGTGCACTCTCGTGCTGGCTTAGAAATGCGCTCGTGGGTGTCAAACTCCAAAGAAGCGCTTGGGTTGCTTCCATCTGACATGTTGGCTCCTCAAGTTAATGAAGTTGCTTTGGGACCATCAGATGGACGAGTTCGCGTTTTGGGTACTACATGGAACATTGATAAAGACACTTTAATTTTTCTCAGGGACTTTAAAGAAATACCAGTATTTACTAAACGTTCAGTGTTATCTCAATTAATGAAAATATATGATCCTTTAGGTCTTTTGACGCCTATAGTAGTTCGTGGGCGGATTTTGTTTCAAAGAACATGGCGTTTAGTAAATAATTGGGATATGGTTCTTCCAGAACATTTTATTAAATTATGGAAGTCATGGTTTCAAGACCTTTTACAATTATCTTCTAGTTCTATTCCCCGCTGTTACATAAATCGTGATGATCCATGCGAGGTACAACTTCATGTTTTCGCTGACTCAAGCGAATTAGCATACGCTTGTGTCGCTTACTGGCGATTTTATTATTTTGACGGAAGTGTGAAGTTGGCTCTCATAGCAGGAAAGGCTAGGCTAACCCCTTTAAAACCAGTTTCTGTACCCCGCTTGGAACTTCAAGCAGCTTTAATTGCCGCTCGTCTTGCGCAGTACATTATTGAAGCTCATAGGTTTACAGTCTCGTCTACAATTTTTTGGAGCGATAGCGTAACTGTACTTCGTTGGTTAAGGAGTGATGCACGGGCATTCAAACCTTTTGTAGCTCACAGGGTGGGTGAAATTTTAGAACTTACTACCGTTGACCAATGGAGGTACGTTCCGAGCTCGCTGAATATTGCTGACGATGCTACAAGGTCAATTTCTAATTTCGATTCCTCATCCCGTTGGTTTGTTGGACCTGAGTTTTTGACCAATTCAATAGAAAGTTGGCCTAAATTGCCTTTTAGAGAGCTATCTGTCCCACCTGAGCCAGCTGAACTTAAACAGATGGAACAGGTCGGAGTTTTAAATACCGCATCTTCATTGCCTTCACCGGTAGTGGCGGATATTACGCGTTTTAGCGTCTGGTTGCGCTTACTTCGCGCTTCAGCTAGCATCTTCCTGGCAGCTAGACTTTTTAGGCTACTTTTGGTAAGAGATTCTCAAAATTTACCCTCAAATTCTAAATTTTTGAACTCTCTCGACATCAAGACTGCAGAGAAAAATCTTTTACTGCGAGCACAACTGGATTCATTTGGGACTGAATACAAACTTTTACAAGAGAATGCACCTTTTACCCGCAAGAGCACGCTATTGAAGTTAGATGTAATCATTGGCACAGATGGACTCCTTGTTTTATCTGGACGAACTTCTGCTGCTCAAATTGAAAACTTTCGATCGAATCCAATCGTGCTAGATGCAAAACATACCGTCACAAAATTATTGATCGACGACTATCACAGAAGGTTTGCTCATGCCAACGTCGAGACAGTGATCAATGAGATGCGTCAGCGATTCTACATTTTTGGTTTGCGAACGGCTGTTAAACGTTTGACGAAGTCCTGTTATTGGTGCCGATGCCATAAAGGTGTGCCTTCTGTTCCGCCAACGGGAGATTTGCCAGGAGATCGTCTTACCGTAGGAAATAGGCCCTTTACGTTTACCGGCCTCGATTATTTTGGGCCAATTACCGTTAGTCTTGGACGTCGAAAAGAGAAACGCTATGTGGCACTTTTTACTTGCCTTACTGTACGTGCAGTGCACCTGGAAGTTGTTACAAGTCTGTCAGCTGATTCTGCAATCATGGCCTTACGTCGTTTCATCACAAGGCGAGGTTGTCCAACCCGTTTATATTCGGATAATGGAACAGCTTTTGTTGGCACCGATAGAATCCTGAGAGAGGTTTATGAGGCTGAGATGCAAGCCGCTGTAACAAATTTACAAATTGAATGGCATTTTATCCCTCCAGCATCACCTTTCATGGGGGGATGTTGGGAGCGCTTGGTCCGTTCTATAAAGGTTGCTATACACGCCACAACTAGAAACCGGCTGATGACTGATGAAGTTCTGCATACGCTTTTATTGGAAGCAGAAGCGCTTGTTAACTCGCGGCCCTTGACACATGTTTCTGTAGAGCCAGGCGCAGAGGAGTCAATTACTCCCAATCATTTTCTATTAGGATCCTCATCACCATATTGGCCACTCGCCCGGGTGGACGATGCTGATCTCGTAAGAAGAATGTGCTGGCGCAAGGGGCTTCGCTTGGCGGACCATTTCTGGTCTCGTTGGGTCAAAGAATATCTACCCATATTGACCCCTCGCACACATATTAGACCTTTGTCCCCACTGAAAGTAGGAGATTTAGTATTCGTTGGAGATGGTAACCTGCCACGTGGGTCGTGGCCAAGAGGTCGTATTTCAAAAGTCTACCCGGGCAAGGATGGAATTACCAGAGTTGTGGATGTAACAACCGTGGCCGGGACCCTTCGTCGTCCAGTTCGGAAGTTGGTGGTGGTGGACACGTCGGCTCCTTATTAAGTAGTGCGTTGCACGGGGTCCGCCATGTTGCCGACGACGACGATAGTGGAACTTTTTATATAGTTTTTGTATACTTTTTATATTTTTAATATTTTCTATTGTATTTTGTTTTTATGATTGTCATTATAGAAAAATATCGAAACCCACGGAATTTTATTTTGCAATTATTATCAACCCCATTTGACATAGTTCATCGATTTTTATTTTTTTTCATTTAGACAATATGGCGTCTGGTTGTCGCTTTGGTGAATTTTGATTACTGTCATGTCTTTAATGGCACTCGCAAGGTTAAGACGAATCGATTGACGTAAGAATCATCAAAATCGGCCTACGCATATGGTCTCTAGAACGCCTCATAGAAACAAACATACAATACATACATTCATAAATAGACTGATAAACACATTACCCTCCTTTGCGTCGCGCAGTCGGGTAAATAGTAACATAAAATACAGGAAAACCCATTAAGAGTCTATGATTTTTTTAAAGGAATGTTCCTGGAACCGTAGGCCCGCCATTCTGACTCGGATACAAAAAAAAGCCAGCTAGGTTTTTTCAATAATATTTTTGTCATTATAAATATAAACCACATTATTTTTAAAATTTAAATATGAAAACCTACACTTTAAGGAACCTTCAAATATCTTTAAGTAACTTCAATCTAATTTAATTTCACATAATAAGGGCAGCCATCTTTGAACGACCTATAGAAAATCGAACGACTAATAAAAGCGTTCAAGTGTGCCGCTTGGCTTTCGTCGAGTCGACTGAAACTTTGCCAATTTGACTTCAGAGAGTTCAGCAATGACGCAAATTGACTATATTAAAAGGTTACAACTTCTGTAGAATTGTGAAGGCGTTTAAAGAATCGTTTTCAAGGAATCGATAGGTTTAACGGACTTAAAGGGAATAGGTTCAGAAAGGGAATGTAGAGTTAAGTTATTTAAATTTAATAATATTTCCCAACACACGGCATTTTTGGTAGTCAGTAAACACCTTTGTGGCAAATATTGACGGCAATTATGTTGGTATACTTTTTGATGTTTGGTTTGGATCATGGAAAACTCGTGGCAAAAATGTGCTATAACGCAATGTTTGGTAACGATTAATACTTTATGATGTGGAAGTACTAAGGGTATTGTTTATAGGCGTTTCTTTTTTTTAATAAATTATTTCATGCTTTTAAATGATATTGATATTTTTTATATGATATGTAATACTAAAAATAATAATACTAGCTATACCCCTGACTTCGTCTGCATGGGAAAGTCGTTTAGGAGAATTCTCTCTTTCGTATGCCATCCATACGATCAACTGAATAGAATATGATCAGTGGTCCATAATCCACTACGCGGGCCAACTGCAAATTGTTAGGTATTAACCTATGCTGATGCAGCCGGGACTAACAGCTTATATTGTATCCAAAGCATGGAGAAGCTCAAGATATATTAAAGTTTTCCATCCAATACTAGATCCCTGGGAAAAATAGCTAACGATATGTTTAATTTTTACGTTGTTATGTAAAATATTTATGTATGTTCATGTAATTTTCTTGTTGTGCAATAAAGAGTATTATTTACTTACTTAACCGTATCATTAACTGAATGCGCTAACCCACTTCGCCATCGGACCTCTTATAATCTATACTGTATATTATAAATAGGATAGATTTGATTGCTTTTTGCTTCGAATTGGTTCTGAAACTACTGGACCGATATTAAGAATTGTTTCACCTACGGGAAGCTAAATCATACTCGGGTGACATAGGTTATAATTTACGTGGCTAGTTTAACAGCTAGTCCATTCTTAGTGTGGCAATTAATTTGCGGTACGCCTTTGGGATACAGGCACGGTGAAGGTGATAATCGAAACTACTTTTTCGTTCTTTATACTGCAAAATCCGAGCTGTTTAAGAACGCGAGCGCATTTCTCTATCAAAGGAAATTTCAGACTAATACCATACTCCATGTGTGTTACGATCAGCAGTTAGACGTGTTTTCTTCAGGAGTTTCCGGAGATCAAACGCTTGCTATATGAGTTCTCTGAGAGCTTAACAAACTTTTCCTGTTAGTGAATGCTTCTGCCGATTCTCGCGATCGGCAGTTAAATACGCTTCACGTCCTATGACCATGCGCCTTCTATCCGAACTCTCTGAGAGATCAAGCGAATTTCTTTGTCAATAAAAGTCTTAAGGTCAGTGCATGACTGATGAAAGATATGTGACGTCACATTTGTCGCGGATCGTCAGAGATCTAAAAAATATATGATATTAAATTGCACCTTGGAGGAAAACCGTGTATTAAAATATACTTCCGTTAGACGCTTGATTGAGCTCCGTCAGATTTGCACCGACACTCAGACTCACGTAGTATTGCATGAGCCTCACGATCGGTGAATACCTGTATCTCGTAAAGCGATTTTTGTGTTAAAAAAAAACAAAGGAAGGATAGGACAAGACTATAAAGAGAAAAAAGAATTCAATAACTCGAGTTGTCTTAACTCATTCGAGAATGTGGGCTAAAGTTGTAGCACATATCCTGGTCTGAAATTCTCTACGTCTCGCTGTACGATTTTCTTAAGAATCTCATCCTTTTAACAGTTTTGCAGTGAGAGACGTTAGATCTTTTTTCGAGGTCGAATTTAGGTACCTTCAAACTTTTTTAACGTCGAGGAAATACTTCTGGCCCTCTCTTACCTGACAAGAAACAGGGAGTGAGTAGGACTCTCCTCCGTGAACCCGGCAGTGAGTTACCCAAAAGGTCTCCAGAGGCATACCCATCAATGCTCTTTTCGCTTGATCTCCTACTCGTGCGTGATCGTACACCACGTGTCCACTATAAGCTGAACCCCCTTTTAATATGGTTGATCATATATAATATATGATCAAACGAACTTCCTTGGGTGAAGTTCGATCAATATTATATGAGTCGCTTCATTCGAAGATATAATATTTACAACGTAGTCCCTTTTCTTACCAGGCAACCCTCGCACGCTTTAGAGATTTTTATTTTTTTTTTTTGTCTACCTACTAGCTCCCGCTATTTGATGTGTCATTCTTTTTAGAGAAAAATTTCAAAGTGAAACTTCTTAAGTTCTTTTCAGGGATAAGGGTGGGTGGGTTGCTTATATCTTCGAATGAAGCGACTCATATAATATTGATCGAACTTCACCCAAGGAAGTTCGTTTGATCATATATTATATTTCGTCGCTTCATTCTTCAGATATAATATTTACAACGTAGATGTTTAGAGATAAGTTTTGCTTTGTAATGAATAATGAACAAATATCTTTATCAAAAATATTTATTTTGTATATCAACTACGTATTTCTGATTACAAAAAATATTTGCTTTAAATAAACAACAAAAATGAAGGTAACTTCTAACTCCTATTATTAGAGCGTATATAATATTTTATAATTATACATAATTAGATAGAATAATCAACCCATAGAAATTAATCGCGAAAAAACACTGATCGGGCGAACTCATCATCAATGTTAATAGGGCGATTATAAAATTTCGCAAATGTTTGCGAGGTGTCTGTCCAGCCCGCTCGCTTTCTGATATTTTCAATTGAAACCCCCGCCAAATTGGCCTTAGAAGTAGCGGCGTGCCGCATGCTATGTGCGCTGAACACCGCAACGTCTACTGCGCTAAGAGCAAGCATATCTTTAATCCAGCGGCTTAGTGACTGTGAACTGGCACATTTATATGGACGTCGAAACGTCAAAAACAATCTAGACATAGATTCGGTTCTGTAAGAATTTGTTACAAAAAGATAGTCTTCTAAAGTCGTGGCTGGGCAGATACTGATTTGATTTTTAAAGTAAGGGAGAAATAGTATTGGTAGGTTCCGACCCGGGGCTGATGTTTTAATAATATCTGTTATCACTATTTCAGCCCCATTACTACATATAGAAATATTAGATGTTTTAATTAACGAGAGGATTTGCACCCTATGGGCTGTGCATAAAGCAAGTAAAATTACTAATTTTTTTGTGATCTTTTCGATTGAAAGTTCTCTATTGGGAAACCAGTCTGAAACAGTATTGAGAACTTTCTGGGGATCCCATGTGCTAGTATATTTAGGAACACATGGTCTTACTTTAAATGCCCCTTTCAGTAATCTTTTAATAGAATCGTCTGATCCGATGTTATTTCCTAGAAGTAACGAGAGGGCAGAACGATGTGAATTAAGTGAACCATAAGATGACCCTTTGTGAAATTGTTCAGTGAGAAAAGATATTATGTGCGGAATTGAGGTATTAAGTACTTGAATATCATTGTTTTGGCAAAATGTCCACCAAAGCTTTAATGTTACATCATATTGTTTAATAGTATTTTTTGCTAATGAAGCTAACATTAAGTCGAGAGCGTCGGGAGGTATGCCACGCTGGCTGAATGCGAGCCGGAAAGCACTGCAGCACCCAGGGTAAGCTTCTTGTGAAGTGGGTGATGTGCTCTGAAATACGAATGTAAAAAGTATTTGTTAGGCTTTAGAATTAATATTTCCGATATTATCATATTCTGTAAATCCGGATACCAGGCCTGCGATGGCCAAATGGGAAATACGAATATTCCCATAGCCTTTTCAATTTTAATTTTTTGCAAACATTTTAAAATTAAGGAAAATGGAGGGAATGCATAAAAATATAGTTTCGACCAAGTGATTGTAAATGCGTCTATCGCTATGGCATCAGGGTCTCTTTGCCATGATACATAACGTTCACATTTGGTATTAGTTCTGGAAGCGAAAAGATCAATCTCAGGAAATCCAAATTTATTAATTATTAATTGAAAAGCGTAATCACTTAACTCCCACTCTATATCAGGATTTATTTTCCTCGACTCTTTATCTGCCTCAGTGTTTTCCTTTGTATTAACATAAGATGCAAAGAGCCAGATCTTTCGCTTCTCACACCACTGCCAAATGTGTCTTGCTAAAGTATTTAAATGTGGAAATTGTATTCCACCCATCCTATTGATATAACTTATAGCAGTTGTGTTATCCACACGCAATAATATAGCACAATTATAAGAGTTAGTAGCAAAGCATTTCAGTGCTAAAAAAACTGCTAGTAGTTCGAGGTAATTAATATGAAAATCGAGTTCCTCTATTTTCCAACTTCCATTTACTTTTGCCTTGTTACGAGTACAATAAGCGCCCCAGCCAGTTCTTGAGGCGTCCGTGAAAATTTCTAATTTAAATTCTGGTGATCTTAAAGAAGTAAATGTCGTGCTAATATTTTGGTTCCACCAATGGAGATCATCTAAAATTTCTTTAGATATTTGAATTTTTCTATTGTAATCGTTATGCAATCTAAGAGATAAATACTTATGTCTTTCGAAAATCTTTGTGTAAAGCCATCCGTATTTTATGGCAGGGCAAGCAGCAATAAGAACACCGATTAATTGAGCAAAGTCCTTGATTGAACACGACGAAAGCAAGGAGAATTTTCGAACTAATTGTGCGATACTGTTTCGTTTCTCAGAAGGTAATGATAAAGTAAGATTTACTGAATCATAAATAAATCCTAGAAATTTACAAATTTGTTTTGGTTCTAAAGAACTTTTCTTATAATTTACAACAAAGCCTAGACATTCGAAAATTTTTAAAGTTTCCTTTACATTTTCACGGCACATATTATAAGTATCGCCGAAACATAAAATGTCATCAAGGTACTGTACTGAACTATAACCTTGACATCTGAGATATAAAACTACTTCTTTCATCACCTTTGTAAATGTTCTGGGCGCAATCGATAAGCCATACGGCATGGCGGAAAATTCGTATGTTACTACTTCAGATAGATCATTTTTGTATTGAAAACGCAAGTATTTGCGGTCTTTTGAGGCAATAGGAATAACTAAATAAGCTTCCTTTAAATCAATCGTGGCCATGAACCCATTGAGTGGTATCAATTTTGAGGCAGTTCTAAAATCTTCCATTTTAAAATGAATTTTTTGTATGAATTTGTTAAGCGATTTAAGATTAAGAATAAATCGGTAATCCCCGTTTGATTTCGGGGTAAGGAAGATACTTGATAGAAATTGGTCACTTTTGGATAAACAAGGTTTGATTGCCCCCAATTTCAAAAGATCATTTATAGCTATAGACATGTTTTCTTTCTCAACTATCGATGGTTCCATCAAGGGTAAATAACTTTGTGTAGGCTTTGCAATAAACGGTATTGGAAATCCATATTGAATCCAATCTAAAATAGTTTTGTTACTAGTGACTTTAAGCCAACAACTATAAAAGTGATGTAATCGTCCAGCATGAACTTGTACCTCGCTTACTGTTGAGCAGCACGTGGCTTGCTTGGGTGCGCTGACCTGTTTTGAGGTGGTACTGGAGGACGGCGATTTGCAAAGTTCGGCTTCTTGGGCCCCCCCCGTCCCCCCCTGTTCGACGGGTAGGGGTGACGCGAGGGGCCAGCCCAGTTTCCTGATAGCGGGGCCGAGTTACCGTCGACTGAATTGGTTGTATTATATTTGGAGCCATCACGGTTTTTTTTATCTGCAACCCTTGTCTTTCAATGACTTTTGAGGCCTTTATTTTCTCAGAGAGCTTTGACCCGAACAAGGTATCGTCTCTCTCAGTATCTCTTATAATATTTAGAAAGGACTTATCTAATACAGGCGTAAGAAGTCTTGAACGAGCCTGCGAGTTCATGTAATGGAGGTCCGTCAAAATACGGCAACCATCGCTAAGTAATTTAATAGTTTGTATTTTGTCATCTCCTGTAAGTAGAAGAGACAAGCCCTTATTGATGGCTGTGATACCACAGCCAAGCTGCTGTTGGCTGCTTTCCATCTTCTTATCTCGGTTCCGAGCCATATCAGTAATTGCTGCAGATATCTCAGCATTTAATTTAGGTGCGTGTAGCAAAGGGCAATTTTCGGGAATAAGGTAAGATTTGAGTAATGTATCTTTCACTTCCTTTGTGATGCCCTTTTTTAATATGGAACCCCATCTCTGTGCCAAATTCCCATGTATTGGAGGGCCAAATAATGGTATATCATTATTAGGTTCGCCTAGTGCTGACAATATTTCGGGGTCCAGTTCTGGGGTTTGAGATTCGGTGACCATTTCTGCGGCCAGCGATGGCTCTGCTAAACTTTCAGTGTTTGCACACGTTTTCTCACATACTGTGGTGTCGAACCCTTCATCATCGTCTCGGTCTATGAACAAGAGCAGAGAAAAAAAAATATTTTGATTTAGGAGGTAGTTGTGATTAAATTTATTAAAAATTCATTTTTAACTATTATTTTTATTATCTTCTAACCCCAGTTTTATTACATATATATACGAGTATAACCTATACCAAAAGTATATATTATTGGTATAAGTATTATTTTACCATTATGATAACTCTCGGTTATCCCCCAGGTTAATGTATGTTATGCAGAATAAAGATAACGTTCCCGTTTCGAGAATATTAATTTTTCTGCTATATACCGTCGTGCTGACTCACGGCCAACCCCCAGGTTAATGTACGATTTACGGAATCCCATACTAGAGATTTTATATTTCCGCTATATACCATCGTGTTGACTCACGGTCAACCCCCAGGATACTTCATGAATTCATAATAACGATACACGTTAACACTTTTAACACTGATATTTGTATCATAAAATGGAGGTACTCACCAGCATTATGATTATCTACGTCGGATTCCGATGAATAGATCACGAGCCTAGCTCGACTCCGACTCTGTTGTTCTTCGAGTTTACGAAGTTTCTTTCGATATCGCATCATTTTTTCCTCGGCACTTCGTTTCGGCATTATTATTAACAGTCGTAAAATTTATCAATATTAAGCGGAGAGCGCGTGCACTCGTTGCCTCGCACAGAAAAAGAATGACACATCAAATAGCGGGAGCTAGTAGGTAGACAAAAAAAAAATAATAAAAATCTCTAAAGCGTGCGAGGGTTGCCTGGTAAGAAAAGGGACTACGTTGTAAATATTATATCTGAAGAATGAAGCGACGAAATATAATTGAGGTCAAGATTTGGCATGCTCGATTATAAGTTACATTGGAACTTATTTTTTATTTATCGTCTTACAAATAATAATTTTACAGACAAATTAATAAGTAGCTGAGTAACGCAACAGATAAACGCCGCAGCCCGCGAATGCTGTTGTTAAGCAATTTTTGCAAGGGTTGTTCACGGGATGGATGACCACCAACAGCCTCTACAGTTATACAACAATTATTTTCATAATTATTTTGGTGAACACGATACTTCAAATTCATTTTTTTATTTATGAACCAATTGAAATAAAGCATAGACTTAATGTTAACGGAAGATTACCACAGTACAATGATGAAAACTACATTTAAATTGGTTCAGCCGTTTCTGAGATTAGCGTGCAAAAACGAACAGACAAAAAATATTTAAAAAAAACATTGTTTTTTGTTTTATTACGTTTATAAATGCCCCTCATAATAGTTTTCTTCTTCGATCGATCGATCAATTAGGCTTTCTACTATAGTATACATTTATATAAAATACGTTAACATATTAAAAGTCTTTATTTGCTATACTTATATTATAAAGACGGAAAACTTGATTACTTATTTGTTTGCATTGGATAGGCTCCGAAACTATTGGACCTTCTTAAAAAAACAAACATCGCCGTTGAATGTATAACCTCGTTCTTTTCAATTTTAAAGTAGTTTAAAAATATTCTATGGGCAAAACATCAGGAATTACCAAAGAGAATATTGAACGTTACCTCTCATTTAATTTATTAAGAATTATTATCATTGTGCAATTATTCACTATATTATCAGTTTACGCTTCACTTATTAATATAATGATGCTTTGATTATATCCTAACAATAATCAAATCCACCCAACCCCAATAGACTGGGTAACTTTAGCAAGAAATAGGAACACATAACAATATCTGGAGATGATATAAAATTTAATTAAATAAATTAAAACTGAAAATAATTAGAAAAAATTCTGACATTTAATATGATAATATTAATACATAATAGAAATCAGTAAATGTAATTTAAATAAATCTTATTTTTATTAATAATGTAAATGGCAAGAAATAATAGATTTGTTATTTTAATTTAATTTATTATAAAATCAAAGCTTTGACGATTTGGTACATATTAATATAATATATTGGTACATTGGATTTGGTACATATTAATATAATATATTAGTTATCCTTGTCATACATGATGCGTACACAATCCTGGACGAGCCGTGAAGTCATGATAGCCTTTGGAATGTAAGTAATAACTATTCATGAATTGAATTGATTGACATATTTAATTTATTAACTAACTAGCTGATTTCCTGCGACTTCGCCCGCGGTTCTTCCGAAGATTACCTTCTAAAAACAAACAAATTTTAAAATACCTCTTAATAATATTAAGTACAGATAACGTCACTTCAATAGCAATAGTTACCTAGTTATTTTTTAAGTTGTCAATAGAAGTTAAGAAATTGATGTTCACTAAAATAGTTAATAAATAGTAATAAATCCAATTCATCGATTGGTGTTATCCATATAAACAACTTATTATTTCCACTGTTCAAAGTTCATCCGGTCTAATGATTAAAATAACGTGGTGAAAATATAAAATTTTCTCAAAATTATTGAACGTGTGGAGAAAAATATATCGAATGCTTTACATTAAAAACATTAATATTTATAGCTAATTATTGATTTATACAGTATTGATAGTGTTAAATAAAGTTGAGAAAATTGTTTGGTCACAAAAAAAGGAATTAAACTTAAACTCCTTTATGAAATCTAAAACTACTAAAAATACGTATAATTTTCGTCTAAAATTCAAGCATTAAGTGTCGAGAGTATAACTTCTAGGTACTTGTAATAATAATAATATACTCGTACTTTATTGCACTTAACATTGTTTACAGGAACTTACTATTTAAGAGATTGAGTAAACAAATGGCGGCCTTATTGCTAAACAGCAATCTCTTCCAGGTAAGCTATGGTGAAAATGGATAACGTATAAAGATACTAAGGGTAGTTGGTGCAATATTGAGAAGGATAAATAAATAAATAGCATAAAGATATTATAATAAATAAAATAATGTATAAATATAAAATGGATTAAACAGTTTTACAGTGAATGGATAATATGAAAATATTTTCAACAAGTCGAAAGGAAATAATTTCTAACTTCATCTCTAAAGGACCCTAATGATCGAACCCTCCTGATACCCTCTGGAAAAGAATTCCACAGTAGCGCAGCATGCCCAACAAAATAATACGAATATAAATCTGTAGAGTGACGAGGAATTTCGAGGTAGATGCTTAAAGAGGAACGCAACGTCAATTGTGATGAAGAGGAGCGGAAAGAGAACGATTGTTTAAGATATGGTGGAAGAAAAGTATAGAGTAAAGAACCATAAGAGTATGCAAGTCCCTGCGCCGGCGAATAGGGAACCAATTTTACTTGAAAATAAATAATTCTGCAGACGCTCTAGAAGTCTAGATTGTTGAGAAGTTCCTCTGCGAGATCGGTGTAGCATACATCAGTGTAGTCGATGATGGACAACATAAGAGAATGTGCCAAAGTGATTTTGGTACCGATCGGCAAAAAATTACGCGGACGACTTAGTGAACCCGCGCAGCAAACACCTTCATCTTATCTGCCTCCACCTGAGAACTCCGTGAAAACTGTTGGTCTAAAAATATTCCAAGCTTTCTTACAATTTCGAAATAAGGGATAACAATACCGTCGAAAATGATAGAAGGTATTTTATTAAAATCGATCCGGGAAACGAAATAACAACTGCCTGTTACTAAATTTTGAGTTTTAGATGGGTAACTCTATTAGACCATATTATTTACACCAGGTATTCATGTGTCAGATTAGAATTTGTAACCGAAACAATCCTCGGTGCCTGAGTGTAGTTCTGGAGATCATCGGCGTAAAGGTGATAGGAACATGGAATTTATAAAAACACAGTAATACCCCGCTTTACGCGACCCCGTTAAGCGCGGTTTCACTATACTAATGTACCATTCACAAACATCCCGTGCGATGCGAGGCACAGACAAGACAAGTCTACCAGTTGTGCGGCGATCAAACAGAAAGGCATGGGCTACACGGGATTTTTTTTTAAGAATACTATTCTTGAAACATTTCTCGTGAATTTCTCGTAAATGGTTATAACATATTGCAGAGTATAGACAATAATGATGACCGTGTCTTGACCGTGCGATTAAAATGATTCGTATTTTTTTTGTATTAAAATTTGACTATGTTTAATCATAAACCTCGATATACGCAAATTTCAGTAAACGCGATTTTTTCCAAAACGTATCCCACGTATAACGGGGCATTACTATAGAAAAAAATAGATAAGATAGGACAACACGAATGCATTGCCGGCGCATTACCATCGAATATCATCGGTAATTTTAATCAGCGCAATGGTAGTGCTATGGTCCGAACGAAAACCGGGCTGAAAAGGATATACGGAGAATTCGGAAGGATTTGATTTTTTCGGAAGTGACGTCGTTGACATCTTTCCAGGATGTTTGGAAAAACTCCAGTCAAAACTGAAGTATTTAGGATTTTGGTAATTATGTGGCACAGGATATCAATAATGGCCTACGCGTTATTGTGACTGATAGAATCACTTCCCACTGCATTGGAAGTAATAGAATTTAATACTCACTACTCCTCCGGGAACAACATCTACATTTTTAATTCGCGCAGTAAATTTTTCATATCTTTTTACTGATATTCAATTTATAGCACAAGCTTTAAGCTTTATATTTTATTTAACCATCGAACATATAAAATCTAAACTCTCCAAACTAAAAATTGCGTTGCTGTCTCCGTTTTTAAATTTTTAAAATGATCGACACCTACTCCAATTTTCGCGTGCCTTTTCTTGTTTTATTTGAAAACAACGACTTTTTGAGAAAAGTTAAAATTAAAGTTATAATAAAGTTAAAGTTATAATAACACGCTGCTGCAATCAGCAGCACTTAAGATGGGTCCTTTTATAATAATATCAATATATTATTATAATATATTATTATATAATATCAATATATTATTATAAAAGGACCCATTAAGCATATCTTAAGTAATAGTTCATATGCGTCTGATTCAAAAAAATGTTTAAATATAATTTATTACGATCACTATTGCTTTAGAATACAACAACACAACATTATTTCGTTTTCGTCTGTAATAATTTCGCTCAATACATAAATTTACTCAAAATTCATATTAATTTAAAATGTCATAGCTATCGCACAACAAACGCCGTCACGACAAACGCGCAAAAAATACAGCTCGTATGTTATTAAATTTCATTATTTAATTTTATTACTAAATTTTAGTATTTCGATGCCGGAAAATTTTATAGTTACATAACGTTATAAATTGCCATTTTTTTTAAATATGCACTATCCCTTTTAGGATATTATGCCGCACATGCTAATCAACATTGAATTATTCCAATAATGCATATTATACACATAGAGACATAATAACATAGATATTCATAAAAGCTACATGAGAAAAGTGTGGGCTTCCTGTTTAAAGATAAATACTGTGTGGAAATGCTGCCGACATACAAACGATTTTTATGCTTCAGAAAAGAGCAATTAAATCAAATTATAATCTTAGGATTAGGGACTCTTTAAGGGAGAAATATTAAGGAAATCGACATGATGACTCTTGCTTCTCAATATATATACGAGAATACACGAGCTCGTAAAAATATTAGTTTGTTTTCTATAAAAAGTGATGTACACAATTTTAATACAAGAAATAAAAATAAATTAACGGTACCTGTCACTAGACTGCAAAAAGTTAATAACTTATTCAAGGGTCTTTGTGTGCGCTTCTACAATAAGGTCCCAAGCAAAATACAACAATTATATATCATGCAGTTTAAATCTACTATTAAAAAAGCCTATTAAAAGGTATCCGATTATATAACAGATGAGAAAGCTTGGAATTAAGATGGTCCAGCATCTAGGCGATTTATAGGTGATTTCGTCTTAACTCATTATATCTCAAAATTTTCTTGTTGCCATTATTATTTAATTATAATGTTATCATTATAAGACCATATCTTTTTTTATCACTTATTAATCTGGTAATGACATGGTTTTTGTGAATGTCATTACTCCTATTAGAGCTGGTGAGTTTCTTGCTCGTTCTTCTTATCAGCCAAATGATATCCTGAACGAGTGGTAAGGAAAAAAATTTGGACGATTCTAAAGTACTTTTAAGAAGTCCATTTGAATAAAGATAATTATGACTTTGATTTTGAAATTGAGTGATCGTCTGATGGTGGAGGAGGTGATTGAGGAGGTCATTCCACAGTCACAGGCTAGAAGATTGTAAGAGTTAGACATAACGCCCAAACGGAAAAGTGGAGTAGATAGCGCAAGTGTTTTAGCAAGCGAATTTGTCCATCATAAGAATCTAAAGATACTGAAATTTACATTTTCAGTAATTTCCTAAAAGATCCAAACAACGATGACTAAGAATTATGAGAAAGACTGACTCTCACCGAATGGGGATCGTCATCATCAGCCTATTAATAACCCCACCGCTGGAGTACAGACCTTCGCCAAGAATAAAATCGATTAGGAAGACAAATAGGTCTCCGAAGTGTAATAGGGGCGGCAAATAAAGAGAAAGAGAGTAATACTAAAAATTCATACTTAATAGGTATAATTATTCAGTTCAAGCAAAATCCTATCTCGTAAACTTAATCGTAGAAATCCTAGTTTATATCGGTGCACCATCAAAACGTTGGGTGCTGTTTCGCTTTACGTCAAACGATCTCATAAAGGGGTGTTTATTGGGCTACATAATCCCAGCAGTGGGGAAGCAAGATCCCCCGCCGGCACAAGGCAGGTTACAAGATTCGCCTTAATCTCCCTAATAACTGTCAAAGCTGGGTAAATTAAAAAAAGGAGTGATGGGTATAAATGTGGAGGATTATAGTTTTCATAAACATTATCAAAGTTTTAATGTTACGTTGTGCAAATCTTAATTAGTAACACAAACTTTAAATAGGTTGATGAAAAAAGTATTTAAGCGTATTTTGTTATAAAGTTTACTTTAGAACTTTATGTACCTATCTGGTTAGTTTTGATGAAATAGCGTTACATTAAAAAAAAGAAACAACATAGTAATATGCTTGCCATTATTTTTCACTTGTTTTAATTGTTCAAAAATTATGTAGTATATTTAATAAAGAAATTAATAACAAAAACTCAATCAACGAGAAAAAAAATCACTCGTAGACCAGTTTCAGTATGGGGAGCCCAAACAAAGAATATTACTCACCCAATTTTCAATTCGGACATTACATGTCAAAGATGCACCTTGCTCTGGCCGAAAAAATAACGCACGAGATTTTTGCAAAAGTGGAATAATAACGGCATATCAGTAATATTTCTCAGAACCATTAGCTAAAGATGTGGAAATGGAATACTAAAATTTTTATTTATTTGTATACTTTTAATATAAAAGTTTGTTAATAGTTTTGTATTGTAGATCACTATAATAATATAAATTAATAATGTTATCTCCGCATCTGTTTAAAGCGTTTAAACTTAGCAATGGAGTTTGATATGTTTTTTTTTTATCGAATTAGATTTTTTATGGAAAATTTATGTTATACAAAATGGATAGATTTTGTAGTCTATTTAATTTAGTAAACTTTATTAACAAATACTTTACGCATGATAATGGAACTAGTGCACAGATCAAAAAAGCCTTCAATACTTGAAAGATGCTAACAAGTCTGGCAAACAAGTTTACATTTCAAATAGTTAATTGTAAAATCATTTGCATTTGGTGTTTGAATTGTTAAAATTTTCGCAAACTTTCTTCTGATACCTATTTCCTACCTGATAAAGATGATACCTACCATTTTGTACATACGGCTGCAGATAAGGTAACCATGACGTGTTTAATTTCTGCAATGGATTTTGATCACGTGATCGAGTGAAAAAATATAACAGAAAATTTGAACCATATAACAATAATAATGGATTGTATGCAGAAGTATTTGTGTAAAGAAACTAACAAAATCTACCTAATAATAAATATGCATCAAAACTCTATGGCCGTGTACTCGTTCGCTAGTTTCAATCGCCGTATCTGAGGTCCCGGATTCGATTCTCGGTTGGATCTAGTGTTGTAAAAGATCTGAGTCTTTTAGTCCTAATTTTGCGACTATAAGTTCTTTTTGCAGAACTCGCGACTAATTAGTCTTCTGAGTCATTAGTCTTGAGTTCTTTTGAGTCTTTTCAGATCTTTCAGTCCAAAAATTTCTTGAGTCGTTAGATTTATTCTAAGTCCTTTCGTTTTTTTTCAGTCCTTTGGGTTCTTAGAGTCCTTTAAGTTCTTTGAAGTCTTATGAGTCGTGTGAATTATACAGCAGGACTGCAGTCCAAACAAAAAAACTCGTGTCATGAAGCCTTTGGGTTCTTTACACATCAAAATCATACATATTTAAATTTTAATACCGTCTGTACTTATTACTCAATTAGCTTAATAGTATTTCCTTTTTATAAGACCGCTTATATTGTTTATATGTAATGAGTCCTTACTGTACTGGCTCATATAAATTTTTTATTCCTATTTGATTAGGAAATTTATGAGAACAAATATTAGTATTAGTATTCAGTTATTATTTTTAACGCAGTCGGGAATTTGTTTTCTTAGTATTTTTTTTTTCACACTTTAGGTAGGTACGCCTCTGTAATTTGATTATTAAAGTTATCGATTACTCATTCTTGTATATTTTTTTTGTGTAGCAAACCACTATAAAATTAATTAAGCTTAAATTAATTCCACCTTAAGAATGGACCTCATCATCATCATCATGTTCTCCTCAGCGTATCCGATGATGGCGTACCTTACAACATAACCTAGTCTTTGTGACGTGCTCGAATGTGGTAGCGAATCCAAATTTGGTCTTAGAAACACGATCACAAGGCGCACAGTGTAGCTGGCCTGTCGCGTTATAATTATAAGTGTAGGTACGTTTTCGTAAGACTGAGCTCTTTTTAAAAGGACTCAGTCGCTAGTTCTTTTTAGGAAAGCTAAGTTTTTATTTGAAGGATTTAGTCTGGAGTTCTTTTTGTAAAAAGTGAGCTCTTTAAAAAGACTCATTGGCAAGACTGGAGTCTATTTTAAGAAGACTAAAAACTCAGAGAGGCTTAAGCTTTAACTTACTCTTTTTTGAGTTGAGTCTTCAAAAAAAGACTCGAGTCCCAATATTAGGACTAAAAGACTCAGTTCTTTTACAACACTAGTTGGATCGATGTAGAAAAAGAACTTTTCTAAATTTTCTCGGGTCTGGGTGTCGTGCTGCTTTCTTTGTTTCAAGTTTCCATAATACGAATAATTTAACTAGGTTCTTTATTTTATACATTTATCAATATGTTATCTAACTTTTAGCATTATTTAGTTATAAAGATGACATTTTCCATTGGAAATTCTAAGAAAAATACCTGCCAAGTGCGAATCGGCCTCGCGCACGAATGTTTTCTGTTTAATCATTCATATATCAACGATTATCTGAAAAAACGCAAAAAACGGACAGACAAAACAGGGTTAAAAACACATTCTAGGGTAGAGACTTATTAAAATATAGCAACACAGTAGAAATTTTGTATAAAGAAGTCAAGAATGGAGTTCTAAATTAAAAATGTAAACAAAAGAGTTAACTCTATGATTCTCTAGTTTCATATTTTGTTTATGTAATACTACTACAACCTATAGTTAACAAATATTCCGATGGTTGATGGTGTGGTTCAAACTCCAATTCAGATACATTTTTTGAAACTATTAATTTTGTATAGAATATTTATGATCTCGAATTTGATTTTAGCGTACCTGTCTACTACATTTTTAGACGGAAAATAAAAGTTGCTCACTCATCTAGAAAAAGTAAAACAAAATGTCATAATACTTTTTTCTTGTTAATTTATATCCCGCATCTCTACTTTTTCATAAATGTCGTAACTAAAATAATTACCAACATGGTATCGTCGTCATCCTCAACCGTACGACGCTCAATATTGAGCACTGGCCTCCTCCGAAGATTATATAGTATACATAGTCTTGCCATAAATATTGTTATATAGAAAATCATCATTTTTTTTTATTGAACATAACTTTTATTAATATTACAGTTAGTTAGTTTAGTAAATTAATATAAAGCCATTAAATATATCGGGTTGGCACAAAAGTAATGAGACACTTGGTTTAAGTTTTTACTTTTTTATTATTATTACAATAAAAAAAGTTTAGTCAATGATGTAATTACCATTAGTATCTAAGACTTCTTGCCAACGATCCGGCAAAGTTTGGTTGACTTTTGCCCAGAACTCTGATGGCTGTGCCTCGAAAAAGTTGTTCAACTCCGCCTCTGCGTCAGAGAAATCATTAAATTGTTTACCCCGCAAATGCTGTTTCAGGGCTCTAAACAAATGATAGTCTGATGGGGCGAGGTCTGGGGAATAAGGTGGGTGGGGTATCGTCTCCCAGCCCAAGTTCTCCAACTGCCGGCGAACCACAGATGCGACGTGAGGTCGAGCGTTATCGTGCAGTAAAACTACATTGACTCGTCTTCGTCGTTTTTTCTTGATAGCGGCAGATAATTTGGTAAGCTGGGTTGAATATTTGTCAGCGTTTATAGTTTCATTGTGTAATAGCTCATAAAACAGTATGCCTTGCGCATCCCAGAAACAGCAAAGCAGAATTTTTCGGCGGTTCTTTTGACTCGGCTTCGGTTGAGTTGGTGGCGTTTCTTCTCGAGGCAGCCAAAAAGCACGACGTGTATCGTTCTCGTAATAAATCCATGATTCATCTCCAGTAACCAGATCTGACAAAAACTCTTTACGTCGGGGTCGCAGCAAAAGTGACTGACAGATAGCGACACGGACTGCACGACTGGCGTCTGTAAGGATGTGCGGTACCCACCGAGCCAAAACTTTTCGATAACCAAGCTCATGCAGATGGTGTTCCACGGCGTGGTGACTGCATTTAAGTGCTTCCGCTAATTCACGAGTGGTAGCATCCGGATTCAACTGCAGTTCGCGGCGCAAATCGTCATCATTCACTGCGGGTGGTCGCCCTGAGCGTGGCTGACTTTCAAGGCTCCTGTCTCCTGATTTAAAACGGTCAAACCATCGGGACACCGTCGCATGGCTTGTACTTCCAGCGCCTAATGCATTGTTGATATTGTCAGCCGCAGCCCGCGCACTGTGGCCTAACAAGTACTCATATAAGTATAGTGTTCGAACTTGTCGCTCGTCCATTTTTCTTCAAACTGACTAAACAAATCGCGAGCGCGGCTTTATATATCCTACACCAGAAGTACCTAGAATGTTCTACAACATTCTAGAATATTATCGAAAAAATTGATTTTAAAAAGGAAATGTAATAGATTTTTCTAGTGTGTCTCATTACTTTTGTGCCAACCCAATATAAGTATATATCGCATCATCTTTACGAAGACCGTTTGATTTAGTTTCTTTTATTTTAATTGCTAGTTACTCGATTACTTTATTACTTGATTGTAGAGAGGGCGTGATCATCGATACTTCTAATTTTATTAGAATGGTGACACTGACTTTGACAGTTCGTTAACAAAAACCAAATTGCCGCCATTTTGGCACACATTCTGTTTCCGATCGCCGAGGAGTAAAGATATCCGACGACATCACGCTCATCTGGTTATATTTTCGTATGAAAAGTAGTAAAATGGAACAAATCCACGTTCGTATACACGCCTGCAGTGTTATTTTAAAGATAGTCTTCCGATATGGACGATCTATTTGGGCTTCGTAATAACCCCTTCTGACTAGTCGCCGACATATATATATGTATATAGCTTATTAAAAGTGGTTGCAATACAATCATTTAAACGATGATGATGATATCAATAGACGCACGCGCTATTCCCTTGGGGAAATTCTTAAATGCCAATCGTATAGGTTGTTTTAGGGACTCCGAAATTATCATGGCGTTTAGAGCAAGCGTTACTCTCTAAAACTGACTTTAAATCATAATCCAGCGAATTAAGTCATGAACTAGATGACGGTCAGTATTGAGTTCTGGGGAAGTCCGGAACATTCGTTTCTAACCAAGATTGGGTGGCACCGAGTCAATCTGTGATTTAACTTTGCGTACCACTTAAGTAGTTGTTTTGATTATACCACCCCATACTTTTTTTAATTTATTTATTAAGAAGTGACCAATACATCTCTTATAGGCTGCAAGTCCTAAGTCGCCTTTTAAAATACGCGACATGGTTTTAAGTGCTATCCGAGATCATCTACCGAGATAAAATCTTTTGCTTTCGGAGAGGAATTCTTTCCTTTACTGTTTCGATCGCCTTTTTCGTACGAATACTAAGTGGACTGCCAGATCTTTTTCGGTCACAAACAGAGGAGGTTTCATTGTATCTATCAATAGCCCGGTATACAAACGTTAGACTAATACCAAGCGTTGGAAGGTTTTAAAAACTGTGTTTGACTCCATACCTTCTTTGTGTAATGCCATCACAGCAATGCGGTTCTCTTTATCGTCCCACTTCATTTTAATATACATAATGTACTATCGCGAAAATAAGAAAAGACATTGAACGATCACATAAAAATGGCATATTCGAAATTCAAATGTCATATTTTTTTTATTTTTAATTCTACCAGTATTCATAGCCAGACTAAGTATATTTTACTTATAGATTAATGGAATATAAAACTTATATGGAAAAGTGAATAAATGAACTTTAATTTGAAAGGATTCAATGAACTTTAATAGATAATTTCAGTGCAGTAGAGTGGAGTGTAGCATAATAATAGGGGTAAAAGTATGAAATTGCCGATTTGTACTGAAAACCAAAATTGTTTATTTTTTAATTTAAAAATAAATATTTAATCAAAATAAGTCAAAAACCATTATTATCTATACATTGCTGCCATCTAATAGGAAGGTCATTCATGCCTTTGCAATTGAACTAGGATCTAGACTGCACAATGTGTTTGAAAGCATTCTGTACTGCCTACTGTGAAGAAAACTTCTAATCACGTAGATGATTGTCCAAATAATGAAAAAATGGTAGTCCGTTGGAGCAAGGTCTGGCGAATACGTAGGATGACGAATGGTTTCTAATTGCAGTTCCTGAAGGGTCAAAACGGTTTCTCGTGCTGTATGAGGTCTCACGTTGTCATGGAGCAATAATGGTGAAGATCGATTCATAAGTCTAGTTTTGCCAACATTGTTTGGAGTTCGGCACAATAAACATCTGCTGTTATTGCTTGACCAGATCGGAGAAAACTATAGTTAATAACACCATACTGAGACCACCAAACAGTTACCATTACCTTTTTATTGGAAAGTTTTGCTTTAGGACACTGTTGTAGCGTTTCGTTTAATTTTATTTTATTGATTTGACGCAAATGTGTCAGTATTGTGGGTAACGTTAGACCATGCCGCTAATTCCTGGGTAGTTTGACTAGGATCGGCTTCCACCATCTCTCTTAATTCATCGTTATTCACCTGTATGGGCGGTCTTCCTCGTGGCTCGTTCTTCAAATCGAAGTTTCCACCACGAAATCGTTTAAACAAGAATCACATGGTGCTTTCTTTAGCAGACCCCTCTCCAAACGCAACACTGATATAGCGGGCTGTTTCTGCCGCGTTACTTCCGCGTCGGAACTCGTATTCAAAAATCGCTCTAATTTTTACAGTATCCATCTTTCTTGTCTAATTGTAAATTGAATAACAAAAACAATTGAAAGTCGATATTCAAATGTTTCACATTTTTTTAAAGAAGAACATCATAGAAACCATGTGAAAACAGTTTCTTTCGAAAACCTCAAACCATGAAAATTTTTTGTCAATTCAAGGAACCTATTACAATAAAATGGCAATTTCATACTTTAACCCCTAATGTGAAGCACCAGACTAAAAAACAGTAGGGTACTTTAATATAATGTTGTTATATAAGCAGCTATAAGGACCCCTTATTACAAGACTAATTTAATTAATAATATAGCAATATAATTAATTTAAATAAACTTATATGATCAAAATCATTGATAAGGGAAGTATTTACTCAAAAAGGATCCAACCCACAAATTGGTAGAAAATGAGTTAAGTATACCAAAATGTCCATCATGATCGATACTTTCAAGATATAAAAAAAGCTCTGAGCTATATTTAATATCTGACGTTTTTTTCAATGGTAGTTACCATCCTACAACTTTGTTAGGTTCATATTTTATTTCCATGAAAACGACTTAAGCTTCTTGGATCCATATAGTAAAATAGCAAATTAGCAAATCAAAGGCACTAATCTTGGTTAAAAATCACAATAAAGGTTCAAAACGCTTGAATCAATTTTGTTGAAAGGTAATTTTATTAAAAGGTATAGGATTTCAGATAGTGAGAATACATTTGACATTAAAAATTAAAACAATAAATATGAAGAACCTTTAATAAATAGTTTTTTCGATTAAATTTTGGCGTTTCAGTTAATTATTCCATTATTTCTTTATTTGGATCGTTTTTGAGATTTGTTTTGTAAGAATAAAGTAATTAAAACCTAAATATATCAAAAAGGGTCCAAACATACTTTAACCTTTATATTTTAATAAATATTGTTAGTTCTGTTAAAATGACATTATAATAAGATAATGTAAGTAGTTTTCTATACTATTAGATAAAAATATAATACACAAAAATGTTACATCAACATGCAAATACAACTTAAACTTCAATGGTCTATATCTCAAAAGTGACATAGTGTGGGATGGATCCTTTTTGATTAACTACGTCCATGGTATATTACATAATTTATAAATAATAGAAATACATATAATTATGAAACAATACAAATATATATAGCTCTTACTGCATGTTATTCTTAATACGAGGACTCTTGTCCTAATATTACTTATATAGTTTCTAGTTTGCAGTCTTGAAATAATTTTATACTAAAGGCATATTTTATAACATAAAAAACATCTTCTTTTTGATTTCGGGTACCTACGCCTTGGCACGTCTGACAGTTCGATTGTTTTTTTTTTTTGTATTAAGTATTAGCTTTATTGTTTGAAGTTGATTTTAGTAATGAAAAAAATATCTTATAAAGAATACTTTCTCCAATTCCAAGAGGGGGAACATTCTCTAATAGTAATATAATAATTTCAATAATTTATTCACAAAAACGGAGTAGGAGAGATCTTATATGTAATGTGATGACGGTGCATTTTTATTTTACACAAACTATATCATAAATCTCAGCTTAAGTTATTATAATCACATTAAATAATGACACAAATTTTAAGTCATATTATTTGTTACTATTTCTACTATTACTTGACTACAAATCTTCTGTTTTATAAAAAAGTCAGGATAATTTAAAAAAGACACATTTTTTACATTCATATATTATTTTTTTCTGAAACAAGAATTCTCTAATAGAATCAGTAATATTTCCTCATAGCAAAATTCATATCGTAATAAAGAGCTCACATAACCATGACAAGCCAACAACACAGCACGTTGAGTAGGTGATTTTATTACCCTGAATATATTTAATTTTTTTAGGAAGATTTACGTAAAATGTAGTTAATTATTCCGATGCTAATAACAAATCTCCACAAGTAAGTTGTAAATTTAATATTAAAAACCTAGAGATATACAGTTAATATTTTTACAGACTGTGTCATTAATAACTGCAATACATTCATATTCCAATAAAAAAATATATATCTATTTTATCTAAAAAAGTAACATTATTTCATTTCATTTTCACAACAAGTTATATTAAAAAGAGTACTTACATTAAAATTTTGTTATGTCATGAAGGTATATATCATCAAAAACAATAGTGGACCCAGAACGCAGCCCTTTTGGACACATACTCATTTATAACATGAAGCCCTAGATTTATTTAACACTCAATCTACAATCTAGCCAAAGGATACGATATTATAGCGATGTCATGGTGATAATGCGTTTTATTTTATATTTTAATATGTATTTCAATAATAGCAAACTTATGATAATGAATTTAAAGCCAGTGTTACCAACATATTCGTACCTATATCCACCAAAAGACATGCCAACAAACATCGCTAAGATGATATATTCCTATATCTAGTCACTGCGAGAGGGGTACTCCTGGCGACCAGACGAGATCAAACCCGTAACATTTCATAATTCGGGTGACTGCTTTAACATAAAGCTCCGGGATAACGTGTGGACTTTATAATTTTTTAGAGAAGACATGTTTTCGGAAAGTTTTCAGTCTTGTAAATGGAAACCCATTTACGAGATTGAAAACAAAAGACATTCATAAACTTATGTCATTTATCAAATAAAATATCCGTGCTATTATTGACGAAGATACCGTGGACCAAAAGTTCAGTCTAACAGATTACTTCCTCCTTTTTGAAGTTGGTTTAAATCTTTGCATATAAATATGTATAATTGACCATAGCCTTGTTTTTATTTCAATGCTTGTAGGCTTTAGATATATGAAATATATTTGACATACCTACGTATATTCATGTGAATTAAAAATTGGTAAATACCTTACCTCCTAAAGCTGTAGCCGTGAGATTATTAAGCATGGCCTCAAAAGGCCACCCGTGGCCTACCCCTATACCGGCATTCTCTTCCCCGCACTTCCACAAACCATTGACAATGATTACTACACAAACAGTACCAAAAACAACTCTATACACTTCAAACGAAGAAGTTTTATTGTTCACAATCGGACCACAAACGGACAATAAACATTTTTTGAAAACAAAAAGTAAAACGTCACTATCAAAAAAGTTTCAAACACTCGCGCGTTACTACAAAAAAGGACAGAATTCCAGCGAAAACACGCCTTAATACAAAATAATTAGCGCCGTATTATACCCAATTAGTTTTAATTATGACTCCGTTCAAACTTATTTACACACTTAATTTTTGTTATAAAATTAATATAACCCGTTTAGTATCAATTTGTATAAATTTGCAGTTTGATTGGTTAGCCCTTAAAATGATCGTTTAATGTGAAAACCGACTGTCGACTGGTACAAAAACAGATAGTGTTCACATTGTTGCCCAAGCTACCGTGACGGCGGACACGACGTGAAACATACTTATCTCTTTCTCTCATAACTGAAATTTTGTAAAGGCACACAGTCATCTCTCTCGGTGCATCAGTAATGGATGCTTACATTTTGTTTACGTTCGATTTGAACAAACGAATAATCTATTATTTCATTCGTGCACGTATTATTGATACGGAGCTTTCGCGTTCATGTAATATTAATGCACTAATTTTCCGATATCTGTCTCTTGTCTACTCGCTGGAATTCTATGTGGGCGGGTGATCGTCCATCTCTATCGCACGTACGGTTTGAATATCGAACGAGGTGGTAGCCTCTGGGAGTGGACCAATGGCGTAACAGAGAAATCACTTTGAACGTGACTTAGGGTTGGCTCCGCGACACGATATTGAAATATTATTGTTATACCGTGCGCAAGGCGTTCCGTCCTTTGTAATGGAAAAAACAAATACAACCGCTACACGTATAAACGGTATAGACGGTAAATAAGAGTACTCGAATGGAAATATTTTAGCTGCGAACCTTCGATGCCGCTGCCGTCGACGACTGAGTGCGATTTCTTGTAAAAGCCTTTAATTTTCGGACGTAACTGAATAAGGAATGCGGATTCGAAACGGCACTGGACCGTATATTATTAAATTTTTCAATATGAATGTCATTGTCAATTTACTTTTTTTTTATCTCAACATGAAATTTGCTCCATATTATTTAGGTACTGTTAAATAAAACAAAATAATGTAAATATCAATGATATACTTAGAGCACGACAATGACGCCAATTTAGATAGGTGGGTATAGCGTTACCAATTAGGTGCCGCATGATAAAAGGAAACGTATTTTTTTTGTAAACTTAATTATAAGATTCGCTTAGAAACTAGCGCTTCTGTGAAAAAAAAATATCTGTAATTTCTGTAACCTAATGCTACTCCATGATTTTTTTTAAGAAAACAAAAAGATAACACCTCCGTTTATAAACGCAAAACATTTTATATTAATGGAAAAAAATACCATGAAAATATTTTTTACCTACTATTTGTCATGATAGAGATCTTAATGACACGTAGGTAGTCTGCCAAAAATAAATTCGTCTATCTCCTATACCTAAAGATACAATCCCGTGACAGACGGAACAACCAAATGCAACATTGTTATATTCGATACCTTTTGGTAAACCTGCTTATAAAATTTTCAACGATCTTCAAGTTTTCGAGAGCATAAAATGATATGTAATAAAAAATGCTTATATAATAAGAATAACTCTTACAAATTTTTGGGCTTATACGTTTCACATATTGGACGTTCTGCATATGTATACCTACATAAAACCATATTTAATTCACTCTAGAAAACTCAAGAGTTCCTTTTCAAACATTCTTTCCTTTTAGTTACAGAGGACAAACTAATTTCCTAGCACTTGTACGTCAGTCGGGTAAGCCATGAAAATTCAATATGAAATTCCTGACATTTCTGGCTGCTCTTGTGTAGGGGAAAGCAAGAGGGGAGGGGAGGAATGTCGAGTGCTCCCGTAGCCAATGGTTACAGACTTATGAAAAAAACCAGAGTAGTTGGAATGGAATGGAGCCGTCGCGTCGGCGGGTTCTGTTATGAGTTTAAAACAAAGATTCTCAAACTGCGGCCCGCAACATATTAGTTCAAATATAAAACCTATACAATTTTCTAAAAAAGTGTATTATTGTTTTACATTAATATTTCTTTGCTAAGAAGTAATGCCAACTTTTTATTTAAATATTTTTTAAACAATTGTTTTATTTGAAGAAACGTGTTTGGAATGAAGCGGGAATGCCAAGCTATATTATATTTTAGTCTCACAGTTTACTATTTTTTTTGACCTTTTAGAAGTATTACAAACTTTCGGAATTGCGATACCGGCGAGCATTTATGAAAGTGGATGAGACAAAAGATGTATCAGGCAGGACCGTGACTTGTAGCACTCTGTCTCTACATACTCCGAAAGGTATAAGGCGTGAAGGTATAGATTGAGATGTTGCTATTGCCTCATACTGATATATTGACAAATGACTCTGTTCACATTAAAAGAAAACCTGACCCACTGGTCAAAAGTTTGCTAGATATTATCAACTAACTTACATGGCATGTCAAACACATACCTGTAAAAACAGTTCTTCTATATTGTTGTAGATCCTAGTGTAAAATAGGAACTAAAACACAAAGTAAGTGAAGACAGAATCCGAGTTATCAACAATAACACCAGAATATTAATGTTCGAGATAATAACATTTTTATCACCAACCCTATGGCCAGCCATTGAGAAAGTTGCTCAACAACCGTATAATAGACCGAACGTGCTAACCGCTGCACCATAGAACTCCTAACCGATTTATAAATAATGGGTTTAACTGTAATTTTCACTAGAATTGGGAAACACAAAATTAGAGTCACTAATTTGATTTTACCTAAATAAAGAAAAAAATTTAAAGTCTCAGCTAAAATACTTTTACTTTTTTTCTGGCCGGGCTACACTAAGGTAAAAATTAAACTGAAGCCCGACTACAGCTAAATCACGCTCTAAAAAGTTTGAATCAAGAAATTTACTTTATTGCGACAGCTATATATATTATAATAGCGATGATCATAGGACAGCGTAGTCCTAAACGGAATAATTGAATAATATATTTTTTACCATCTTACTTTACGCTCTCCAGAGAGCGCTGTTGCCAATTTCATATAACGTCAAATAGTCTATAGCACGCGGACAACTAAGACGCTTCGAATGATACATAATTTGTCTAGTTTCGATTAGTAGTTTCAAAGTTATAAGGGAACATATGAACATTATTACATAAATACATACATACCAGCCAAGATCATACCCTCCTTTTCGCTTCGCCGCAGTCAAGTAAAATTGTAGAAATTAACTGTTTATGTACTATGAGGTAAAAACGACAAGATCTCCGCATTTAGTTCCATTTTAAAAAACAATTATTTCTTTTTTTTTAACTTTCTCTAGTCGAGTGTTTGCTCTTACGATAATAACTTACTGAATAAAACCTTTTCTGTGGGCTTGTTGGTCAATCTGTGACATCTGTCACTCACATAACCAGAAAATAATGTTTTTCCACTAAAGCAAATATCCTGCTTATATATAAATTACTATTATTAACCTCGTTTTAGTAAGCGAAGTCTATCGTTATATGGCATTAAGAAGTGAAAATTATTTCTTCGCTTCGGCTATAAAAATCAAGAAACAGTTGATGAAGAAAAACAAAACCATTCAGGTGGCAATGTTGGCACTTTAAGATACTCCTAGATACGTTGTTGATGCCAGCACTTTACGTGAGTATATTAGTTTGAGTTTTTATCATAGATTTTTGCCCCAAACCTTTTAAAAGTGATCTTTGGGCGAAAGAAGGTTGGGAAACACTGATTTAAAATAATTAAAAAACATTCTAAGCGTTCAGATACATACAATATATCGCTTTTTTATTATAGATATAGGTACCTATAATAAACAGCGTAACATATAGGTATACAATTCTAATTGGTTAAATAATATGAGTTTTAGTAACTTTGCTTCACAGTTGCACTCTTGAGGACCTAATCATCGAGAGTGATTCAATTCTATCAATTTCACAAATAGGAATATTTTATAATATTTCGTACTTGTCCATGTAACAAAACATTTTAAATTTAACACAAAATGACACATCAAAAACACAGGAATAGGTATAGGAAGCACGAAAAAAATATTCACAAAATTACACAATAAATATTTAAAAATTTCTTAGTTTGAGCACAGATCAATTGTTCGTTTTTATTATTAGGTGATAGTCTACCCAGAAGCTTGTAAACCGAAACGTTAACATGTTTCATTACATTATTAATTAAATTATGATGCAAGTAAGGTGTTTAAGAACCTGTCCCAAAAATCACTTACTAAACACTTAACGCTTAGTTAAGTTAACTAATCCCACATTACTCCATTTAACGGGAGACGTAGCGGCAGATTAACTTAAATGCGTCTTTACTTAAAACTAATGCAATTAAGGCGAGACGGAGACAGGTGTAACTAAAAGAAAGAGATGGAAGAGGTTCCTCCATTTTATGTCAATGTTACCATCGTATCGTATTGAATTAATTACATTTTATAAAATTTAAATAATATAAAAGTACACTAATTTAGTCTAAATACCCGACATATGTATTTTAACACGTATATGACGAGTAGACATCACGAGCTTATTACAAAATGGCAAATTTCTCAATTAAATTTTAAACCTGAATCCAAGGAAAATAAAGTTTTCCAAATTATAAAAAAAAACTCTAAATCAAACGACACGGCTTTAATTGGAAATCTAATGTCAATGACAATAATGCATTGATGTGATGACAGTGTGTGTGTGTGTGAGTGTGTGTGTGTGTGTGTGCGTGTGCGTGCGTGCGTGCGTGCGTGCGTATGTGCGTATGTGCATGCGTGCGTGCGAGCGCTATCACAGCATATAGCATCCTCTGCTCTGACTTTCGAAGTAATATCATACAAAATTAGTTTGAAAGGTAATAGAGCAGAGGAGAGGTTTTTGTAATAATAAAAAATATTGTAAACTTATAAGATCGCTGGTTTTTAACTTTCACTCTGAAACTTAATCATTACTTAAATATTTATAACCAAACAAGCAATAAAAATAAACAACGAAAAACCTATTAGTGGGAGTTTGAGACTAAGCTATGATTTTTAATAAAAATATAACCGTGTTTTAATATCCGCCATACTAAGGGTCTATCTGACCTGTATTCGTAGGATCAAAAATGTTACAACACAGTAACTAAAGAAGCTAAACTCTTCCTTAAATCATTAGCAAAAGGTTTATTTTTAAATCACTGCTAATTCACGAAAGCCGTTTTTTTCTGAAATGTATCTGGATAACTGATATTCGTCTTTTTCTTTTATTGGGCTAGAGTTGTTTTTAGCTTGTCCTTAAAAGTAGTAAAGGCGAATGCAGACAATCGTGTAGGGTAACGCATCGCGACAGTAAAACCGCGGCCAGTTTATTATAAGTTAATACGCGCCCGCCCTTACTCGCCTTGCTGTACAGTGGCGAGAAAATTAAAGTAAAAAAAAAATAAAGTTGCCTACTAAAAATAAATAACAAAACTATTACTGCGTTGCTTTCTACAATTTTTGTAATAATAATATTTTTTTAATCAAATATAGTGTGTCAATATGTATTTTATTTATTTAATCTTGATTGCCTAGTGAAATAGACAAATGGCGGACTTAATGCCAAAGAGTCTCTACCAGTCAACCAGTAAATTTAGTACAATACTTAAAGTGCCGATAGACATTTAGGTTGTGAATGTCATCCTGAGTATATATCTGCAGGTCATCGGCATACAAGTGATAAGAGGTTGTAAGAACAGAGGTGGAACAGTTAATAAAAATCGAAAGGAGGAAGAAGAGAGAGCACGCCGCCTTGAGGAACCTCAGCAAATCAGTTAGAAACTAAATTACCCACTCATACTGCCTGCTGACGTCCATGAAGATAAGAGGAAAACCATGCGAGCACGGATGATGAACAACCAAGCTGGGAGAGAAGAACAAGGAGGATATCGTAATCAACTGTGTTAAAAGCGTTAGAAAAATCAAGTAAAACTAACACAGTTAAATGAGAGTTCTACATACCGTTACAAATATCGACAACGATTTTAATAACGGCAGTGGAAGTGCTATGACCCGGGCGGAACCCTAACTGGAAAGGGGATAGGAGCTGATGACGAAAAACAAAAGATGTAAGTTTTTTACGGACAGCGGCTTCGAGAACCTTGGAGAGGAAAGGCAAAATTGAAATTGGTCTATAATGATTCATGGAGTGAGGATAGGAAATTTTGGGGAGAGGAATAGTGTAAACCCTGAGCCAGGCGTCGGGAAAGGAACCAGATGATATAGAACGGTTAAGTATTAATGTTAGTGCCGTGAGAATAGCATCGAGTAGGAGATTTATCATATTCCTGCTAATGTTGTCGGATCCCATAACCTTTCATAGGTTCATATGTCACGTTTTTTAATATCTTGCTTCCATATTGTTTATTAGTCAAAAAGGCACAGTTATAAAACGCCCTCTACTTGAAGTTTATTTAATTGAACCTCTTCGCTGTCACAGTGCTGTCGACGTCGAGTAAGAGGCTTATAACAGAATAGCAAGTTTATTTTCATATTAAAGTACGTATAGAAATTAAGTATATTTGTCGAGTATGAATACACAAAAAAATTGGTAGTACGTTTCTGGCATCCGATTAGGGAAACATTCTAAGACTCATACCATCTTATTATAAAACGTGTAGGTACTAACGTTGGTACTTGGTTTAAACAATTATCTGCGACTGTGACACAAGTGACATCATAATCTAATGAAGTCACTTTCCAATAAGACTTCTTAGTGCTTCATTGCATTCGCTTCCCTAATTTCCATAGTAATTTCTATAGCCGTTATGTCTATTGAAATTACTTCTATCTTTTTTATCTTTGTTAATCCACCAAGGTATACCAGTTTATCTTGGCAGTTAGTGTACCATCGCACCCCGGTTCAGTGATCGTAATAAACTTACACGCTTTTTAACTCAACATCCCCCCTCTTCCTTCCCTTACTCCGGATAGCGTTACCATGGGCCTATAAACTGATATATAAACGCCTTTGTGTTGTGAATAACACCAGAATATTTTTAAGATAATGACAGAATAAGAAGGGATAACAAATGAATGTTTGGCGTCGTTTTTATTATAAGCTATTTCTAAAATTGCAAGTTGTGTATAATGTCTTTAGACTGTGGATTAGGTAGGTACGTATTAAATTAAATATAACGATTAATTCTAATGTTTAAAATCTTTGCAGCTTTCTATTTATAGAAAGAGCCCAAAATTCAGAACGTATTTTCATACATTTTTCGTTTGGACAAGGTTTTGATGAAAGTTTTTTACGTTAAGATTTTGTGTAAATTGACTGAAGGGTGGATAAAGTGTAGACTTATAACATCTAAACTTAAATATTGGATATTTTTGGCAGATATATATTTGTTATATGATACCTAGTTGGCCTCTATATTATAAACATGATAATTCATAAAAAAATCTAAAGCTGTACAGTGCAGTACGTTAAAGTTAAAAAGTAAGCTATCAAGTTAAGAGGAGACCAATTTATAAAGGATATTGCCTTTATCCGTACCATAATATGTAACAGGAACCCTACACTATCACAAAAAAAAAAATTATTATGTATATACCACTGATTACTAAGCCACATTTTAATCATATTAAAAAGTGATAATAAATAATTAACAATTCGCCTGTTTCCGTATTAAATCTTTATCGGAAAATAAAGTTCCGTATACAATTGACCTTGCTTTCATAAACTGAAAATGATCTTAATATCTTCCTTTAGCTACCGTCTAAGTTCAATTTATCTAGTGCATAATTATTATAAATGGTATTAAATAGTTTTATTTTATCTAAATAAAAAATAAATTGCGTATTTTATTAGAAACTCAAAACAGTATAACGGACACCGAAATATGGAATTGTTTAGTGTCAATCTATCGACGTTTATTCCCTTATTAATATATTGACAATATGTAGATAGTTACTTTGGTATTATGGCGTCTCGAGATTGTTACTGTGAAGTGATTTGCTGTGTTGAGATAGTAACACTTGTGGAAAATGCCGGACGGCGTTTATAGTGTATGATTATTTGTCAAAAATAAATAGAACATATCAGTTGAGTGTTATTATCTATCACAAAAGTTTAAAAATCAATATTATACAAATGCACTTCTTAAGTGCGTATTTAAACACAATTCTATATAAATAATAAATGGGGTAATAATCTCACTAATTAAGTATGAATAAAAAATAAGTGGCTCTTTCTTAATTCTATTAAAATGCGATTAAATTATAATAAAACGTTGATTGCAGCTGGGTTGACGCAAGTTGGTACGTATCCCCAAACAAATAGGCATCCTCCTTTACTTAAAAACATCTAAAAGGAAATTTATACAAATTCTATTGAAAATTACTTACATTACATTTATTGTTGTATTAAAATTATAAATATTATATTAAAACAAAAAAATATTAATTTTATCAAAATCATATTCACACAATCGGCACGAAAAAAGTCACAAAGAAATATTTAAATTATAGTAATCATATTACTTTAATAACACAAAAAGGACGATTAAAGACTGTAATTAAGCAGTAGGAAACGTCTCTGAAATATTTCATTGCAAAATTAATACTTTTTCCGCCCGCTTAAATCGTTACCCCGGATGTGTATCTGTGCCCCGGATAAAGTTACGTCTAGTTAGTGACGGGGTGGGAACTATCGATATTTTTACACATAATAATTTTACTTCAGTTAATTTTAAACCACGAGTAAAAGATGTATTTAATCACCACAAGGGTAGGTATAAAGATGTGGAAAATTATAACTTAATTTTAAAATGGGTGAAAATATTTATAAAAAAATTAAGTAAACAGTATATAATATCCAATCATTGCAATAAAATTGGTTGCATACATATCACTCCAATACTAATCAATAATAAAATCAGCAATATATAACACAATGAAAAAGGTTTATTATAATATGGTTCTTATTGAAATGAAAATAAATGTTTTATTCCAAGGACATACACATTTAGTAAGATCCAGAGAGTATAAGAACTTGCTAATAGTGTACTTGACGAATTAATGTTTATACTGATCAGAAGTAAGTTATACGCTTTGTATAAATTTATATTTATTAACCCCCGGTTTCAATAATATACTGACAACCATCGGTAGCAGCTACCGACCGTTTTTTGAGCTACCGACAAACATTCGTTTTTGCGTTTCACAATCATCGGTAGGCGCCTACCAACTACGAACGGTTGTCGGTAGCTCATTTTTTAAAATTGTAATCATATAATTCGAGGAAAAGGGTTCTTTCCATACAGCCTTGTCTTAGGTAATATTATGATTCTACTGAAATGTTGGTCTTTAACATTTAATAATTTCTTGGACAAAATCGAAATCGTAAGAAGGAAGACAGAGACATCAATAGGAAAGAGGTGAACTGATTAATTACGTACCGAAACTAAATTTGAAATTTGTTTTGGAATTATTATGACTTATTTATTATATGGTTAGGTTCTTAAAAGTGGTGTTATTGTGAAACAAATTATCGTCTGAAATGGAATTCTGATGTAAACAAAAGAGTTACCATTACAACAAATAGCTAAAATTTATCTCTTTAAAAGTTTTTAGTAATTTTTTTACTTGAACTAAAAATCCTTTTTTTAGATAAAAATAGGATAGAAATATTTTATGCTGCAGGCAAGAGACAGCGATTCGGAACATTTGGCTCATTGAATTAAACTTTTTTTTATTTAGTATGATTTATCGTAAAAATATTTATAAATAACACGTTTTCCCTTGTTAATTAAAAGATAAGTAACAGTTTTTCATTAAAAAAATAATATTGCAGAAGAGCTTAATGTGTTTTGTAGTTCAGATTAGAAGAATTTAAGTTGTAATCATGTCAATGTTTCTCTTACTACAAATTAAGTATTGGTCCAGATGCTTTCCACAATATGTTTCTTTTCAAACACATAATGATTTACCTCTATATAATTATGAAAAACCTGGTTCTGATGAAACTGAATTTGCCACCTACTGTACAAGTATTTTATTCGATATTGATTTACAATTTAAAGTACTTAAAATTGAAAAAGTAATGAAATTCTTATAGGATAATGTCAACAAATCTTACATTTTTATCCCCACATTGTTATACAAAATTAGTTACACTTGAATAAGAAACCTTCTCTTTCATTGAAGTCGATAAAAAATAAGACTATACATCTTATTTCCGTATTATTATTTGGAAAAATAAAATTATGATTAGAACCTTTTGGAAAATGTTTGCAACCCCTAAAATAACATCATTTGTTTATATAAGTTTTTTTTATCTCGAATTAAATTTCGGAATATAATTCATTAATAATTCGTGTGCAATACACAGTTCATTGAAATGGTACGGTGCAATGTTATGAGCAGTGTTTTGTCAATTTAGTAGGTACAAGAACGCGAACGTGTTACTTTAACATACCTCTACATTTTTTAATATATTTCAATTTTTGCTCCAAAAAAAGCATTTAAAACGTCCAAGTGAACCTCAATGTGAATATTGTCACTCTAGACTAGATTGTATGTGCTATATCCCTTTGCCTTTAATTATGCCAAAAAGTAAAGTTGATTTATGTTCCGTAGAAGCTTAGCGGGAATTTTATATAGAGTTGATCTTTATTATAAATTGTTAATTGTATAAAGTGATTTGTACTATAAATATTGAATTTGCAAGATAACATTAATGAATTTGACAGTGAACAATTGTGATCTATTGACATAGGATGATAAATGAATTGTTATTAGAAAAAGTGGAATGATTGTATCAAATCGTAAAGCAAACGTAGAAAAATGCAATGGAATAATGTAAAAGTGGAATGATTGTATCAAATCGTAAAACAAACGTAGAAAAATGAAATGTAAAAATTATGTAGTTTTTTATTTGTATAATAAATAAGTTATATCCAAATTAGGTTTTATTAAGAATTAAATCAATATCAGTGTTTAATAAAAAATAAAGGGTATAAACTAATGTAACGTGTATAAGTTTGGTACAAGTAGGTGGCAAATTCAGTTTCATCAGAACAAGGTTTTTCATAATTATATAGAGGTAAACCATCAAGTTTTTCAACAGAAACATATTGTAGAAAGCATCTGGAGCAATGATTAATTGGTAGTATGAGCCCTTAAAGGTACAAACATTGGCATGATTACAACTTAAATTCTTCTAATTGGAACCACAAAACACATCAAACTCTTCTACAATATTAATTTTTTAATGAAAAACTATTATTTTTCTATTAGTTAACAAGAAAAAACGTGTCATTTATAAATATTTTTACGATAACCGACGGAAAATGGCCGGTAGGCAAATTTGACAGATAAGCTACGGATAGTAAGTTTGACAGCTCTACCGAAAGATATTGAAACACCTGTTTGCGCCATTTTCATACATTTTGCCTACGAACGGTTATCAGTATCAGATCAATCCGTTAGTAGCACACCGTCGGTAGCTTTACCTACCAATGGTATGTTATTGAAACACTTTTTTGCTACCATCGGTAGGAAATGCTACGGATGGTAGCAAAAACGGATAGTTTTTTGGTTATTGAAACCGGGGGTTAGTCTATTACATACCGATAAATCAAATTCCTTTTTTTTTGAGATTCATAAAGCTGTTGCTTGCGTCATATTATGAGTAAACATTTCCATTATTTTATTCAGCCAGATTTCTTTCGATGCCGTAAAACCGATATAAGTCACAACACTATCCTATCGCACCGTAAGAGCTAAGCCCTGTTCTCTCTCCCCGGGGATCTAATATATTGTTATTTGTTACAGAAATACCTACTGTAGAATAGCGCATCCCTAATTATATATTACTAAACACCTTTTTATTGGTCAAGATGTTTTAACGTTAGTAGGTAGTAACAAGTTTTTTGCATGTGTTTGAGAAATAATAATACTTTTTCATATCTAAGACTTCGCCCATATCTTATATAATATTATTTGAAATACGGAATTATAATCCTCATAAAACCTACTGACAGTGTAAGTTTACTACTTAATATGTAAGTAGCGTATAGGAACATATAGGATTACTCGGTCTTTTGTCTGCTTGTCCCAGTTGATTTTCTTATGAAATTACTATTATTAGCGTCTTTTGACGGGGTAAATTAAAAGAAAATATGTTTCGCAAGCAATCTTGTACAATGTTACACATCAAATAAAAGGACTTATAGTAAAAATATTTTTTTTAATAATTTCAAAATAAAAATCATTGAAAATATTAGAGAAAATAGGCGAAAATCATTTCGTTAAACCTAATCTCCGGAATCCGAACTACAGAGACAAAAAATATTTAAAAAAAAACAAAAAAGTTTAATTTTAATTACAGGAAAACCTATAACGAGTTTTAAATTTGAAAATCTGTTCCTATAACGTCACTTTAAGCTAATGACATTTTTAATAGATGTATGAGCGTTAGTCTTATAAAATTTAAAATTCGTACGGAATTCTCTGCTCGCATGTCCGATTCGCTCTTGGTCAGTTTATATATAAATATCAATTACCTTTATAAGAATCGGTTGTATAATAAATTTATGATTTATCTGCTCAGTTATTGATTTTTATGTAGTAATCTACGTATCAAATAATGTGCCTCTGACGTATTCGTCTTTCTTGTTGGACGTGATTTACTCAAAAATGACTAATCCGGTTTCCAACCATTTTTCACCAATGGACACATTAATTCATAAGAAAGGATTAGGTGTATAATTCACTGAGGTTTTATGAAAAATATGGCCGGAATAATCCGACTTGGGGCTCACAACACGTGCGAGTATTTCGTAATTTTTAGATACACTGGAAAAATTCCGACTAAAAAAATGTAATAAAAACATATTACTTACTTTTTAATAAAATATATACACCCTAACAAAATAATTTCATTTATAAACAACAATTGTCATAATGATTAGTTTTTTTTTTTAATATCTATGGTAGTTAATCGAAACTCAAAAGTTTCTATCAGATAAGATATAATAATAATTGTACTAATTAATTTTGTAAATATTTACAAAATATATACTCAGCGGCGGCGGCTACACCCGCCTCGAGACATGTTCACGGATTATGAGTCGGCGCCAAAGTATCAACGCAGGTGGCATCCCATACTAAGGATCGACCTATCCTCCGAGGTACGAATGACATCCCATCACGTCTCTTCCCGTCGCGAGACCGCACGTTCGGTACTACAATGGCTGGCACTGGCAATCGACGTGGCAAGAGCTCGACGGATGATATCATTAATATTTGCATGTCGAAAGATACGACCAGCTCTTGTGCTGCATGATAAGCCCTGATGACCTAAAGAGTCCACCATTTCAGTACTTGTAAAATCACTTGGTATTTGTAAACAAAGAGCTGATTTCCATTCAGCAACAGCTAAAAGAAGAGTATGCTCTGCGGAATTGGCAGACGTGTTTAATAGATCACTCGGTACCAATTTACAGAGCCGCTCATCCTTATGTTTTTGGGCTGACATTACTGTTGGAAAATCATAAGAAGATTTTTTTATAAATATCTCCCAAGCAGTTTTTGCCTCGGCCATATTGGGGATAGCAACAGTCAAAGATATTTTAGATAATATTTGCTTATATTCAGATCATAGGTGCTATGGACTGAAGATAAAAATGCTGGGTAATCCAAGACCTCCGAAACGTATAGGAAAAGAAGTTTTATCATTAATATCGATATTCAGTATAGTGGAAACAATTTCTTTTATTGCTTTGTCTGTTAAAAGTGTAAGGTTTTTGTGTTTCCAAAAAGGTGCTGAACGTAATACATAGGTGAATTGAAGAACAAAAAGACAATAACGCATAATTGTGAAAGCCATTTGATTATTAATATTCAGTAAACGATCAGCAACTAAATTTTATTACGTTTTGTTGAGTGTAATGATTGATATATATCACAAATGAGAGAGCCTAAAACTGAAAGGGAGTGTTTATAAATAATTTTGATTCCTAGATCTAGAGTATTAAATATGGAAATTATAAATTCTTTTTTACTATCTTACAAGTTTTTGATTAAATATTTTAGATGTAATAAAACTTATTGAAATTAGATTTGAAATAAGTGGATTAAACCAAAAATCCGGGTGGGTCACCTTGTTAACATCCTACGAAAGAGGACAAAAGGTGATTTTTATAAATCAATTTCTAAGGTGAACTATAGCATTGTATATATATGGTGTTTTGTCTTTAATTTGTATCTACTGAACTTAAAGCATTTTTAAAATCCAAGACAAGATCTTTAGGTTGAATATTCTAAGAGAACTCTTTATTCCAAACCCGAGTTGTAAAGGATCAAACTAATTGCTCTACAACATAGCAGCAAGTCGGCGAATAGAAGAACCATTATTTTTTTTTTCTTTATAAAACTTTGATTTCGTATTGGTACCGCGAATTACTGTCTTTTATTTCTACGTGATGCTATGGGTCGTTGACAGCACTCCTTACAACAATAGGCAGCAATACGCGGAAACAATCTATAGATAACGATACGTATCGTTTTCTATCAATGCCCACATAATTCTTTGGCCGATTGTCCATTTTTGCCTTAAGAACGAACTAGTATACTATAATAATATACATGCTTCTATAAGATGTGTGATGAGGACATTTTTTTTCAGTCTATAGTTATTAACCTATCTCTAACATGCCATATCCCTTGTCTCTTAGGCATTCTCTTGTCTCTATGCCATATCCCTTGTCTCTTAAATTCAGAACATACTTATGAGTAAAGGCTATTATAAAGTTGATGACTATTTTAAGGACCGAAATGCATGGAATTAATAACCTTCGCTTTGTTCTATAACGACTAATAATATGTTCAACCTATGTCCTACAGTCTTTGAAAGTTGTATTTATTATTGTGATAATACATATTATTTTGGTAATGACACGATTTATGTAAATGTCATTACTTATGATAAAGAGCTGGTAAGTTTCTTTCGCTTGTTCTTCTTGTCAGCTAAAAGACGCCCAGAACAAGTGGTAGAGGAAAAAAGATATTGGACGATTCAAAAGTGCTTATAACAAGCTTACTTGAATAAAGATATTTTCATTTCCTTTCATAGATTATTCTGACTCAATAATCATCTTCCAATAACACGCAATAAATTTGATTTGTCGCCACATATGCAAACCATTCTTTTAGATTCATTTAGATTTTACACCGACTCCAAAAAAACTTTGATAATCATTATTATTTAATATTATAGCCTTTGTTTCTTAAGCATTAGATGTTTAAGGATATAAAATAAAACAAATACAACATAAAAACACACCGCAAGACTGTAACTTCTGACCAAAAAAGTATGTCTATTAAAGCCACGATTATCCCATAACGCAACATTATCCTTTTTGCTCGTGAATTTTTTTTTTCTCCCCGTTTCGCTCCAGTTTTATAAATCAACACTTAATGCCAGTTGAGTTATGTTCGTGCGCTTGTTATGAGCAGTTTGTATTCTGGCCTGTGTATGGATAGCTTTAGGGATACCGAGCTGAACAATGTTGGAACTGTTTAACACCAAAGTTATGGCTAAACGTTCTACGTTAAAATTCTTAAAGAGAAATATATGGAGATATTTGGTGCTCGATCTTTAATGCTCTCTTTCTTTCTGCATTAGTTGAACAAGAATAGGTAACAAAACAGCGTTGAAGTAGTAAACGAATGTGTTATGAGATTTTCGTAGTATAACGCATATGATAAATGCGCAATTTTGCTACGATACATCTGCTCGGTAGTTTTGGATTATTTTTATAAAGGCTAGATATTCTTTGTTTACAAGGCGCGTACTTTTAAAAACACCAACTTACAACTGGTTTTGTAGATAAAAATAACATACAAATACATCGTAATTAAAAATAAAAAAAAACTACATCATATTTCGAAGGGTTTTGTGACAGTTATAAGAGAATGTAAATAATATTCTCAATAAAAAATAAAATCTTAAACTTACCCTTAAAATTCACCATTTATTACATTAACAAGTATAATTATACCCATTTTTATATCGAAAATTTATAAACATGTGAGTGACTTGGTACCGATTGAAACTATGCAGCACTTTTACAATAATGTGGGACTAATTAATAATTTGGGACTAATTAATTAAAAACTGTTACTGCGCAATTTGCCATTCTTTGTTCTTATCTAATTGCTAAGTACATTCGAATAGGAAGAAAGTGACAAACTTTTGAGTTTACGACTTTTATTTAATAAATTTTTGACCAAACATTCCCTTCCGAAAATTGCTTAACAACAACAATCGCAGGCTTATTTCGCAGCAGCGCAAAACTCTTTTCGATTGATCTCCTATTCGCGTGATCGTATACCACATGTCCATTATAAACTGAACCCTATTTAATATGATTGGTCATATACAATTGAGGTCAACTTACACTTGAGTATTCAAAATCTTGGAAACTTATTTTTTTTATTCATCATACAAATTATAATTTTACAGACAAATCAATACGTTGCTTGATAGCGCAACAGATAAGTGTGTCTGCGAAAGGCTCTCGATGCAATCGAACCTCTTCATCCGCGAGCGGACCAATGGTCCAATACTTTAGTGTCCTGGTAACTCGGCCACGGCTTTCCGAGTCTTATTTCCAACTAGAGGTGGCACCGTAGTGGTTTTGATGGGTAGGCCTCCGGAAACCTACTGAGTAGCTTACTACTGGATGGGTTCACGGAGGAGAGTCATACTCACCCCCTGTTACTTGCCAGGTAACAGGGACAGTAGCAGAAGTATTCCCTCGCTGTAAAAAAAAAGTTAAGTTTACCTCTTAGCAACATTCAACAGGAAGGCTCTTAAAATCAATCATACGAATGCCTCGGAAAAAGGTCAAATCTCTCTCACAGCAAAACTACGAAAAGGATGAGATTCTCAAGAAGATCATAGAGCGAGACGTTATTAATTTCCTTCAAGTTTACGTGCTACTGAAACTTTGGCTTTGGCTCAACATTAGTCTAAACTTTATTTACACCAATCTCGCATGAGTGACATTTAAAGTTACATCAGTTTTTGATAGTATTATTGTTTATTTTTTAACATTCAAATGGCTTTACCTTAAAGTTGGGATTCTTAGTCTTCACTGAAGATATTACGTGAGCCTGAGCGTCGGTGCAAATCTGATGGAGCTCAGTTAAGCAGCTTATGAAAATATATTTTGATAGCATTTAATTTTTGCAAGGTCGAATTTTTTTTTATACCTTAGTTCTCTGGCATTTCTCGACTAATAAGACGCCACTTTTCTTTCGTCAGATATACTCAAGATACGCGACGGCATATCTTTCAACCCTAAAACTTTTACTGACAAAGAAACTTATAAGAGCTCGTAGAGAGTTCGAACAGAAAGCGCTCAATCACAGGAGGCACCTGAAGGGCGCGAAACGTATTTAACTGCCCATCACGAGACTCATGCACTATCAAGTTAAATCTCAAGCATTCACTGTCTAGGAAAATATTTCGAGCTCTCAGAGAACTCATACAGCGAACGTTTGATTTCAGAAACCTCCTGAAAATAGCTTAGCACATCTAACTACTGATCATAGCATAGTATGAGTCTCAAACTTCCTTAGATAGTGAAAAGCGCTCGAGCTCTAAAATAGCTCGGATTTTGCAGTATAGAAAACGATAGAGTAGTTTCGATTATTGCCCACCGGTGTTACCTTCACCCTGCCTTTACAGGCACAGGTGTACTGCAAATAAATTGTCACACTATATAATGAAGAAGCTGTTAACTAGCCGCGTTAATTATAATCTATATCATTCTACTATGACGTAGGTAAAAGAATATTTTAAATAGGTCCACTGGTTTCGGAACCAATTGCATGCAAAAAAAATAATCAAATCGATCCTATTTATAATATAATCTATACTAGATTATAAGATATCCGATGGCGTAGTGGCTTAGCGCATTCGGTTTACGATGCGGTTAAGTAAGTAATACTCTGTTTTGTACAATAATAAAATGAAATAAACATACATAAATATTTATCGCTAGCCATTGATTTCTTGCAGATAACCAAGCATTGGATTAATAAATAATATATTGTGCATACAACTAAACATATAAACAAATATCAATATATATATGGATATTTTAAAGAACTGTAAGGCCTATAACAAAAGGAACACGACAAAGCTTTGTGCGAAACATCTAGGATGTGCTGTAAATAAAGAGACCCCCATCTACGTCTCCGAACAGCTTACACCCAAGGCCTCACGGTTATATTTCCTTGCGCGAGATTTAGTTAAATCAACATCTTTTACCTTTTGTTGGACTGCCTACGGAAATGTATATGTCAGAAAGGATGAAAATTCTTCAATAATAGCAATCATTAATGAAACTCAAATCCAAAAGCTTTATAACTCTGACTGACTAGTTAAGCAATCAGCGTATATATTAAGTTTCCTTATTTTTTCTTGTAATAGTTTAAGTAATTTCTTAAAGATTTTATTGATATCTTGGATATACATCCTTGGTAACACTGTACACAGTCATTGTAAAATGACACACATTATGAATACGCATAGCTTGCGTGCAATTATACCTATAACCAATTGTACACACGTCCAACCACGCAAACACATTATATACACATACATTACATCTAATTCTAAGTATATATTGTTATCAGCTCTATATAAAATAGATATTTACATAAAAAATGCCCAATACCAGTCCACTTGCACATACGTCCAATCACTCAAATACACCATACACACAAACAAAACATACTCTAAATACATATTGCTACTTGCTCTATATAAAAAAGTTATTAGACCGTACTATGAATACAAACAATTGCCCATTAATCCATATAACATCTATGTCACAAATCGAATCTCAGTACAAAACTTTATTAAATAATGGCTGACAATTTTAGAAACTTAACTGAACTAGATAATATAGCAATCGCAAGGTCTCTAACATGTGATATACAGGATTTGAAGAATCACATAAATTTCAATGTTAATAACCTCTCAGTAATCCAACAAAACATAAGAAGTATCTACTGCAATTTTGATAACTTTGAGGCAACTCTATCTGATTTTAGTTCGGAAGTTGACGTAATGGTACTTACTGAGTGTCGTCTTAATGTAAATAAACCGCTCCCGTCGGTCAATGACTACACTCATTATGCTACTATGTTTAATTGCAACCAAAATGATGGTGTAGTTGTCTATGCTAAAACTAATTTGAATCCAATTTTTAAGGAACACTCTTTGAATAACGCATCTTGCATTCAGTTAAATATATGTGGGTGCACATTATTAGGCATATACCGTTCACCCTCGCAGCAGAATGCATCTAATTTTATAACTTCACTAAACACCTTATTAGACACGATTAAAAGCGATAAAAACGTCATAATTTCTGGTGACATAAATATTAATCTCAACATAAAGGATAATGAATCGAGCTATGACCGTAACAATAGGGCCTTTTATCTTAACATGTTATCCTCTCATGGCCTTTTACCTGGGCACATAATACCTACACGCGAAAATAGTTGCTTAGACCATTTCATTTTAAAGATGGATAAAACTAAGCGGTCTGCTACTATTGCAGTCTTAAACAGTAATGTAACCGATCATGCTATGGTCTTTATGAGTATCACCGAAGTGAAAAATAGCTTTTGCTCTCCAAAAATTCAAACCGTAACTGACTTGGAAAAAGCTGCAGAAAAGCTCATAAACAAAAACTTAGATTGTTTGTTATCTAGTGACGACCCTAACTTTGTTATCGAACATCTGACAAACAAACTTAAATCATCTCTGGATGAAAGCATCAAGATAAAAAGGATCTCAAGTAAAGAACGTACTATTAAGCCTTGGGTCACCAATGGCTTGTTACGGTGTATTAGAAACAGAGACCGAATGCAACTAAAAGTAAGATCTGAACCACATAATGAAATATTAAAAATTTCTTTCACTAGGTATCGTAACTACTGTAATAAATTAATTAAGAAACTAAAACGTAAATACCAATTTGAACTGCTACAAACTAATGTTAAAAACAATAAAGCACTGTGGAAATCTATTAAAGAAATAACATATCTTAATAAAAATAAAGCAAGTAGTTGGGAATTACTTGCTGCTCAAGGTACCCCCCTCGGAGTCAGTAAATTATGTCAATAATTACTTTGCTAATGTTGGCAAACATCTTGCAGAGAGCATCCTCAGAGGATCGCCCCAGTCACATGATCACATAACATCTGCTCCAAAAACACAATTATCTTCTTTTGTCCTTCTAGAGACAGACCCCGTAGAAGTTGATAGTATTATCTCGAGTTTGAAGACTAGTAGCGCTCCCGGCTGGGACGGCATCACGACTAAATTTATAAAAATGGTGAAGTGTCTTGTTGTCCCCATTATATGCCACCTTGCCAATCTTTGTTTCATAAAAGGTATATTTCCAACTTTACTCAAAAAATCTATCATTACACCTGTTTACAAGGGAGGTGATAAAATGAATGTTAGTAATTATAGGCCCATTTCCGTATTGTCAGTGGTTTCTAAGATTATTGAGAGACTAATTAACTCACGCTTAACTAATTACCTCGAAAAATTTAACATCTTATCTAAATCACAATTTGGATTCAGAAAATCTAAATCTACAGAGGACGCTATTTTAGGATTAACATCCATCATAACACAGCATTTAGATCGTGGTGAAAAGTGTCTTGCAGTGTTCTTAGATCTCAAAAAAGCTTTTGACACAGTTTCTGTTCCTACCCTTGTAAAAAAGATGGAAAATGTTGGTATTAGGGGTACTGCTTTAAAACTTCTGACTGATTACCTAAGAGACCGCTCCCAATGCGTTAGAATGGATAAGTATACTAGCATTGATACTAAAACTGAGTTCGGCGTACCACAGGGCAGCGTTCTTGGCCCGACGCTGTTTCTGATATACCTGAATGAATTAACGAATCTCAAAGTTAACAGTGGCTGCGTGTTTTCTTATGCAGACGATACAGCCATTGTATTTCATGGAAATTCCTGGAACTCTGCATTTAATGTTGCCGAACACGGATTACATAGGGTCGCAAGCTGGCTTAATTCCTCTCTGCTAACCTTAAATATCGCAAAAACAAATTTTATGACATTTGCTATCAATAAGCGCACACTTCCTCCATCAAATTTATCATTGAAATTACACACCTGTGACTTCACTAATGTTAAACAATGTGGATGTGAAAATATTGAAAATGTAAAATCCACCAAATATCTTGGTGTAATAGTAGATCACCGACTATCCTGGCACGCTCAGATTGAGGCTGTAAATGATAAGATACGTAAACTTATTTGGATCTTTAAAAAGCTGAGACACGTGACCTCTAAAGAACTCATAAAGAGTATATATATAGCATTGGCTCAATCTGTTATGAGCTATTGTATCTCGATCTGGGGTGGTGCCTCCAAGATAAAATTCCTGGAAGCAGAAAGAGCCCAGAGATGCTTGCTAAAGACGATGTTTTTCAAACAATTTGGATTTTCTACTGACGAATTGTATCTGAATCATAAATTACTGACACTAAGAAAACTGTACATCATTAACTGTGTTCTTAAATTACATAAAAACCTACCTTATGTACAGATATTTGAGACCAGTAGGAGGAAACGCAGGGTGGCCCCTATGTATCCTTGTAGAACTCTTTTTGCTAGACGACAATTTCAGTCTCACTCCGCCTATCTTTATAATAAGCTACATGGAAAATTTGCAATATATCACCTCAAATTGAATGACTGTAAAAAGGTTCTAAACTTGCGCCTTGAGAAGCTTGGGTACCTGGATACAGAAAATTTGCTGTTTAAAAACAATAATTAATTAATTAAAATACATGACTTCCAGTGGTATTCATTACTTACTGATCCCAAGATCTCGCATCGTAGGGCTGGATAGCATAAAACATATGTATCGCATATATACGCATTTACAGCAAAAACGTACAAAAATTTGAAAAAGCTCCGGACGTTTGTAATAGCACACATACACACACACGCATACGCGCGCACACACACACACACACACACACACACACACACACACACACACATACACACACACACACACACATACACTTACAGATCTAGTGGTTATCCGATCCCAAGATATATGATATCGTAGGGCTAGATTGGTATAGATTGAGAGATTTTCTAGACACTGCATTGTTTTATATAACTTCTCACTTTTAGTATTTTCTAATATACCTTTATAAAATAGTTTAATAGTCTAGCAACCTAAGCAAACCTTATTTTGTTATTAAGTTCCTAAGGAGGAGCAGAACCACCCGACACAAGCGCTTTTTAGGCATTTCCTGGGTGATTCTGGCCACATTACTGTTATATGTATGCAATTTAAGGAAATAAACTATTTATTTATTTATTATTATTTATCAATTAAAAAATCTAACACGAAAGATGAACAGTTGAAACTCTAAGTGTAAATGTCACTAATGCGAGTAGTTTTACCTAATGTACGATCAAAATGTTCAGACACAAGATCAGAGGGGAAAGTGAGAAAAAAAAATTGAAAAATAACTTTCTACTTGATTTGATCACATGCATAGGAAAGAAGGAATTCCCCTGATATACTTTCCCACACAGACGAAGTCGCGGGAGCAGCTAGTTGATAATATAATAATAATTTTTATTTGTGTTTCCAACTTCACATCCTAATTTATAACTGGAGGCCTACTCGCTTTCTCTTTCGTTTACTAACAAAATTAAAACGAAATTTCGCATGTAACACTACTCTTTATCATTTTCGTATATACCAACGAATGTTCGATTCCAAAGAAAATTTTCGTGATCGATTGGAGTGAATGGCGTTCTTGGATTTCTTATAATGTCAATTCCGGTTTTTACCGTAACTTGAAATATAAAATATTAAACAATACATATATTTATTTTAACTAAAATTTTAGTGGCTAAACATTGTTTAAATATAAAATATTATAATAATATAACGAAAAACTAAGTATTTTAATGAATTTTATTTTTCGATACAACTAATCAAGACACTATAAAGAACTCTTTTATCGACAGTATTAACCGACATATTTAAAGACAACCTTTCATTCATACGATGGCTATAATCAACGTACGGTAATCTTAAATATCCGTATAATACAAACGATTTTCATCCCGCCAAAAGTTTTACAAGTTTCACCAAACTGTTTAGTGTTTACTAATATAAATTTATTATTGTGAGTTCCGACATTTTATCTTGACAAGTCAATAAAAAACTTTATAAGTAAGTATGAAACTAATATTTAGATTTTCGGCACAAATAAAGGTTTTTCGTAATAAAGTTACTTTTTATCAGTCATATATTTCAGTTATAATGGCATAGTCTATATGCCTCGTAAAATCTGTAATATTAATGACATAATTCTATAGGTATTTATTCACAATTCATATTTAAAGCCAAAATAAACAAGAAACTATTAGGTAGGTATTCACTGTCTCTTTAATAAGATTCCTTTCATTTTGGTTTTGAGGGAATAATATATTTTCTTATAATACCTATCTGGTGAATTGAGGGCAGTCCTAACCTCCTAACACCGCGAAACTGTTTGTTGGGCCATAGGCCCATCCATCTTTTGTATTGTAACTACCTCGGGCATAAAAATTCAACTCTGTTAGAATAAAAAAAATATGAAATGCATAATAGTAGTCATGCAATTTTTTTTTATCAAGAACTACGATAAAATATCTACCAACTTTAATTGTGGACTCGATGGCATGAGATCTTGCCTGTGGACGGAGTAAAGGTATGATCTCCTGGCATAGTTCTTGAAATATTTCACAACTGAGTCTGTTATTACTTACAAACTCAGTGTTGGGAATATTTGTTATATTAAGGCTATTTCGAAGCCGCCGCCGGTTTCTTCTGCGGTCTTAATTGTTCTTCACTGAGAGCGGACTCGATTAATAGTAATTCAATAGATAATCAGACCCCATTTCGAAAATAAAAAATTGCTAACGAAAATGAAAAGGTAACATTTTTTACTTCGTCAATTTGAGGTAAGAATTCCGAACAATTAGATGTCAAATTCAAATTTTCATTTTGTTATTTCGTGAATTAGAGTAGGTTTAGAAAATAAATATGTCAAATATTTTCGTTCGTTGAATATTCGGAACGAACGTCATTGTAGTAGGAAACGTCCGAAATTTCGAACGATATTTCGTTTTTCGGTGAATTAGAGTAGGCTTCCTGTTTAAGATTAAATATACTAAAACAAACCAAAAAAATATATAGTTATTATTAAAATATGATAAAACTAATTATTATAAGGAATTTTCTCTCTTATCGATTCCTATTTTACAATATATCAGTACAGTCTTGTTATACCAAATATTTTCTACAACTACAACATAAAAAAGATTTTCCAAAACTCACACGGAAAAGACGAGCTTATTTACGGACGCAAAAAGTTCCAGATATTTACAATACCTACCTATCGGTCCCATTTAACATCGAACAAAGCAGCAAAACATAATTGTCGTGTCAGTCTGTCTGTTCCCGACATTTAAAAGGGCGTGTTACAATTAAATCATCCGGGTGGCAGCCACCAATAAACGACACGTGCCGATGACGTCACAGGTGAACAGTTGTCACCAAATTATATGTTACATTCGTTCGTAGTTTAATCCGGACTTGTGAGTTCATTTTTTAATATGAGATGGACTAAAAAAGAAATATCTATTAATGAAAGTTTGCAAAATACACAATAAATATTAGGTATTTTCCGTAACATATGATATGTAGATTTTCTTATTTTTTTAAATTTAATTATTAAAATATACTTGATATAAAATTCATCGAGATAGTTTTATATTTACTATCTACTTTTATTGGGATAGTTTTATATCAAGGTTTTTCCGGATTTTTCTTTATTATAATTATAATAGTTGCTTTCCCGCGACTTCGAACGCGAAAGTTATAGCCTATAGCAACCTCGTATGATATAGCTTACCTTAAGTAAGAATTTTCATGATCGAATAAGTATTTCGGATGATAACCCCTTGCAAACAAACAAAGTTACAGTCTTTATCTCTTCATAGATTAATACTTGAAGCAAAAACTTCGGTACTCTTTTTACGATGTTTGCGTGGACGGAGTTTTGGCACATACCTACATTCAATTTAAAAAAAAATCATCATTTTCACGAATGGAAATGCGTTTGACAGTTTTTTTATAAATAAAATCCGAATAACAAACCATCACACGTAACAGACTAAGTCATCCCTGTAAATCTTTGGACGCGATTAACTCAAAAATTAACGAATATTTGTTTCATGATAGATATCATGCATGTTGGATGATGAATGATAATGATAGGATATTTGATTTTATCACAATATTTAATCAATAGTAAATAATTGTACTAAACGGAGCGAAACAGTACAACGTTTTCATATTGTTACAAATTCTAATTTTGCATCACTCATTACGTAAACGCACGTCAAACGAATCACATCAAACGAAACAATATTCGTCAATTAACGTTGGAATTCTCACGAGAATACATCGATGCGAACAGACAGATTGACGAAATATATCGGACAATTTTAACAACGCAGTTGTGTCTTTGGAAACACAAATGAGTTTCAACTTTATTTGCATGTCACTAAAGACGCTTAGGATTGTTTGAGATGTGCACAGTGAAATTTGGTTTGAATAGATCAGATTGAATAGTCCCCCTACTAATAAACATCAATCAACGTACTATTAAATGCACCTTTGCTGTACTGTATCGTTGTATGTTCCTCTTGCGATCGTACGATAGTAGAAGTTATATAAAATAACGATTTAATTTAACGATGACTTTAAAGTGAAAATATTAGTGCTCTTAGAAGCGACTTATTTATACAAAAAACTCATTTTGAAGTCGAACTAACGTTTTCTGTAGGTTTTTAAATTAAGTAGCTTCATCTTCTTCGCAGTGTCTTGAATAATTAAGTCGCTTTCAAGATTTCATTCAGTTAATTAAAGTTAGCTCTATTTTTTGAAAAAAAAAACATTTATTCCATGATTTTTTAACTTTTAATAAAATTATTTTTTTCGAATTTTGAATGAATGCAAAATAAGTTATCTCTTATTTTTCCTTTATATACTAAATATATCATCTAAATATTTTGTAAAAAACATATTTTGTTTTGTTATAATTACAAAACTACTAATTCGATTTTGATTAAATTTATATGGGATCATCTCGGGCTAAAATCGGTAAAAATAAAATCGATCAACAACACGCAGAAAAATCGGTGATCCACTGATCATACATCAAAAAATCATTGCCGTTGAACGTATAACCTTCTCCTTTTCGAATTTGAAGTCGGAAAAAAATAGAACATTTAAAATTTCGGGCTTTTAAATTGCATTTGCGATTTTCATAATAATACATATAATTTCTTATTTCAACCTACTGGCTTAACTTACAACTTCATCGATATTCTCCTCTTTGGCTAGTTCTTTGACCCTTAAGAGTCATCAAGAATAGGTGTGTTCCAGAGGGACCAACAATAGTGGTCCTATCCACCATTTTTCCTAACTTGAATGTAGGAAAGTACATATATTGTGAATAAATTGACTAATCCTAACTAACTTTTCCAATTATTAGCGAGTGAATTTTTGTTTTTAACCAATAAATCTACTTTTCAGATTCTACAAACTCTATAATTTTAACCTTTTGACTCCACGAACTACTTTGAATTAGTTATCTTCTGTAAAATCGGACTTAAAATAAATATCTCCATTTTGAGTTTTATTAAAAATGTAAAAATCTAAAAAAATAACAATTTAAAGAAAATAATTTGTTTTTTAGAGAACAATATAAGTTTTAGAAAAATATAACCTGATTTCGAGGCATACGACACTATTAGACAACTAAACATATAAATTATTTTTTTTTTTTACTTTTATCTGCATATTGAGGTCAATTTTTAAGTAAGCAATAACCAATTCGTCCGCCTTTTCTGCAAGGGTTCTGGAGTGGAGATATAACTAAATAGATATCCAGCAAACTTTTTCATGCTTTATTAGTATCGAATCAATGAATATTTAAACATTTATATTAAAAAACGGATCGATTCAATATAACACAAGTGGCACAAACCTAAATTTGCCCATCCCTTTACACGCGCACGCCTCACCTGCCCGCCACGCGCAGCATATTGCATTGTTGCCTGCAACAACAAGCCCTTTAACTGCAACACACCTACATGCAACAGACAATAGACTTTAAAAAACCTTATTGGCTGTATTATTTTTATCATCGATCTACTTTTAGAAAGTTCTTAAAAAACATCATTATGAAATATCTCATAGAGGTTCAATCCCAACGAGGAAAAATCGCCAAATTTTGTGTTGTCATGACAACATGAAATTTGGTAATCTTTTTTTTTTGTGGAAACCCCTCTTAAGAAACGTTTTTTACTTACCCTTTATTGGTCGAATGACAATCTGATATATAGAGTTTGCGATAAGAAATTTAACCAATAGCTTACATAGAATGCTCAGACGTTTATTCCTAATCCTTTTCGGCATGAAGTAAAAATCATCATGCTAATGTACCTTACATCCGGAATACATGAATTGTTTGACATTTGCTTTTAAATTTCTTTAAAAGCAAATCAACTCAACTCAATAGAAAATAGGGAAACCTATGGAAAGTTGAAGTTATATGAAAATCAGGTGCAAGACAAAAAAATACAAAATCTGCAAAAGTATATATAAAAAATATAAACTATGCACAAAAAGGATATTCATAACTGTCATTCTAAAGATAAATTATGAAATTATAAGACATCTTCTTTACATGCTGATGTTTTTTTTTTACTGTTTTATAATTAACTAGCTGACCCGACAGACTTCGTCCTGTCAAAAAGATTTGTAATGTGGCAGTTTTTTTGCCTACGTATTTAAAAAAATTCTCCTGAACAGAACCGTCACCCTGGTGATAGGGCGTTGTGAATAAAAAATAATTAAATAAAACATATATAAGGATTTAAAAGTAAGTAATCGCTTTATTGTTAATCATGTGAATCATAATTATTATTATTATCATTGTAGTGCTTTGTGGTATACGATGTTTTTTGTTTGATTACCTGGCGCATAGATAAACAAATCTGATGGTTTTCCAACACGGGAACAGGCAACATACAATTGACCATGTGAGAAACATGGGTTTTCTAGATTAATACCACAAACACTTAATGATTGCCCCTGGGACTTGATGATGATGATGATGATGATCTTTGACGTTAGGAACACACCTACATTGCTTAGACAACAGTGAGTGCTTGTAATTTAATATGAACTTTATACCATAGCAATAAAGCTCAAATTGACTACGTTTTAGTTACAAATCATTTGTATGGGAAAAAGAAAAGGGCTATTTTTAGGGTTTTTCCAGCAATAATTCTAATTTTTCTCGCCGTAAAAACCATCCTTGAACTTCAACGAACATTTTAAAAAAAGATTTGGCCAAATTGGTCGAGGCGTTGTTGAGTTATGCGCTTACCAACACATTTTGCGATTCATTTTTATATATATAGATGTATGACTCATTATTATAAAAAGAGGTTATTTCAACTCTAACCCTTACAACATGACTTGCTTTACGAACTATCAATAAGGGTGCGCCCACACGCGCGGTGTCCCGCCGCGTTAATGAGCTTGCAAACAGCGTTTATAAATGAAGCTTGACGCAATCGACTAACGATTACAAAGGTCACATAATGTTAAAAACTTCCGTTTTGGATAAGTTGCATGTCATCTTGTCATCTCAGAATAAAGAGTGTCACTTGGATAATAAATAATTTATATTTAAGGTATGTTGCACAACATCACATATTATACATTATGATTGCCCTCCAAATGCGTAATATAAGTTCTAGTAATAAGAGTACTTACTTTAAACTATAACACCATTCATAATAAAATACAAGTAATAAAATTTATTTTTGGATTAATTTCCATTTTTAAAATACAAGATAATCACTTTTTCTTTACTGTTAACTTGGCAAATACAACATACTTGCTTTTTTAGTCTTTATAAACAATTTATAAGTATATAAATTAACTCTTTCTCAGTTTCAGCTAATGTGTTGTTAGTAAAACTGTTGTCTATCGGCAACAGAATTCGTATTCAAAACACCTAAAGATGACTTAGCAACGTCATGAAGCTACCAATAAGGGCGCGCCCACACCCGACGGGCGTCCCGCCGCGGTAATGACCTTGCAAACATGGCACAATAATAAATAGATATTAGACGATTAACGCTTGCACGGATTACAGACTAGCGGAGGGTGAAACACAGTGAAAAAAAGAAAAGTATAGACATGAAACGTTCGATAGGATACGTCATAAAACTCCACAATCCACTATATACAAATAAATAATTGTGTGTATCATTATAACAGATGACATTGTAACAATTTATATAATTATATTTTACCTAAATATTCTATTTAATAATTAAGTGCAGTTACAGCCCAATCATTGAGAAAACCAGAGAATTCAACAACCCCGTGGTTCTATGCTTTATCAATTACACAAAAGCCTTTCATTGCGTTCAATGGGGTAAACTGCTACTGAAAATGAGAGCTCCTAAACATATCTCATCAAACCGCTCCAGAATCGGTAGACTGAAAACCTTTAATTTATAAAGATAGGCACTGATGGCGCCTGCGCTGTTCAATATATATCGAGATCGTATTATTCGGAAGACTATTAAAAATGGGAGGAAGGGTTTCTATATTGGTGGAAAACTTGTAAATGGATTATAGACGTATAATTAATTTCTATTGTGTAATTATAGTTACAAGTTTTTCTAACTAAAATAAAATAGAGATTATCGAATCTATATGATATGCCGACGATACCGCCCTTTTGGCAACATCTATGAGAGATAGGCGAGCTATTCAAGACTTGAATTGGAAATTGGCAATTGTGGTCTCACGGTGAACAGAGCGAAAACCAAGGTGTGTATGGTAGTGAATATGAAGATGGTAGTGAAGCCGGAAAACTTGCAAATGTCGTCTATGGTATTCTAGACGTCGGTGGTCGATAGCTACGTGTGTCTGGGACCCCAGATCGGCAAAGATAGGTAGCTGTGTCTCCGAAATAAAAAGGCGTATAGGGATGGCCAAGGATGCTATGACGCGTCTAAATAACATTTGGAAGGAAAATAGAATTGATTACAAAAAAAAGATGAGACTGATAAGAACCCTGATATTACTTATTTTCCTGTATGGAGTGGAAACGTGGACAATCTTGGCCCAAGAAAGACAAAAGATCGATGCATTTATGATGTGATGCTGGAGGCGAATTCTGAGAATACATTGGACTAGGAAACACACTAATTCATCAATAATAATAATAATAATAAATCGTCTATTTCAGAAAACCAGGTCCCATATTGTTGTTAGTAAACATTGGATACTTATATACTAGGGTTAGTACGGAGAAACAAAATTGAAAATAAAAATGCGACAAAATTAACTTATGTGGACCATCAGGCAGTGTCGCAGCAAAGGTGTGTCCCACCGATCTATGAACACACTCAAGAGACTGTTGGTACCGGAGCGAAGCCAGGTGAGCATGGACGCGGACCCTTTCCTTAAAATGGCGTAGAAATCTTCTGTGTGTGCCTCAGTAAACATTCCGGACGCGCTACAACGCCATCACAGTTTCAACAGTATCCTGAGTGCGTTGTTATATTGGACACGAATGTCGCTGAATACTCGCTTCGTATAGCTAGTCTAAAGGCTGCAAGTGTAGAAAGATTGGCAGTAAGCTTTGAACAGCGTTATCTTTACTTAATTCATACATCGTGCAAACCTTCGGGCCAGCATATTACATCGCACAGCGAGCGACCTCCGTTCGCTCTCCATATCAATGTTATCCCTGAGATCTTCAGTAACCCAATGACCTAGGTACTTGAATTTCGTCACCCAGTTCAAGTGGGCACCACACAGCGATACTCCAGGGATATCTGCATTTATAGTTGATGGAGACAGAGCGAAACATCATGAGCTCACTCTTTTTGGCATTGTATTTGAGCCCGTGATCCCCAGCATATATCTCCATATGTCCAGCATATGTAATAATGAATTAACTCAAAATGAAAACATGTCAATCCACCATATGTTAGCAGAGATTCCTTTCATATTTTGATCACATAATGCGCAGAAGCGCGAAAGTCTAGAGAAATTGCTAAGAAAATAGTGGGAAGCAGCAAATAACAGGAAAATATAATGCTACCAATTTGAATAAAGATTATTTCAACTTAAATATTTTAGACAAATTATATTTTATGATTTATTAATGATTATCCTGGTTCCATATACACTATGCCAGGACACGTGGCAGACACGCGTCGGTAGTTAGAAAATGTGCATGGCGCTTTATGGATTTAGTTTTTATTATCAGAGGTAACGTTGATTGATATGTACTGTTATTAAAATATTTGCTTTGAAGGTAACCGTGGGATTGTGCTGAATGTATTCGAAGCCATTTGATAAAAAAAAACAATGTAATATAATGGTTGCTGTTTGTTTATATTTAAATTTTGCTTATCTATATAACGTTATAGCAAGCCAGAAACCATTTGAGCTTCCTTCTGGACTTTTAAAAACGGTATATTTTCAAATGTATGACACTCCGCATGATTAATATTAATTAAAATATTTGACATATTTCTTAAAACCAAAGATCTTATTAAAACATTAGTAATATTCTATTTAGGATTTAGACGGAATCGTTGTGTAGATTAGTGAGCTTTATATTAAAAGAAAAATAATAGCGACAAGGTTTCATATATGTATGTACATGTGCGTTTTTACTGGTAAAGTCTTTTAGGAGATAATGAAAATTTAATAAACCTAGGAGAAAAGGGGTGTTATGACTTTGGCCGGTATGTTTAGATTTATAATAATATTTGTAATCTAATGTTGTAATAAGATTATTTAATTTAATGAAAGAACTTCACTGCATTTTTATCGACATCTTAGTCTAGTGACTACTGCTATTTTATTAGATATACTTTCCTTACGCAATTAATGGTCTTAATTTTTCCTAATTATTTCATTTCATTTCTCAACATGAACAATACAGAAGAAACGTGACTATACAATAATATAAAAACTTCTTTGATTGCAACCTTACTAAAAGAAGCTGTTTACTCTTCGATGGAGGGTAACAAAAGGCTAACTTTATGATTGGTTATGAACATCGAAGTATATGATTCGACCTCCCACGCTCAACGAAGTACGAATCAAAAATAAAATACACACACATGTCAAGAGCGTTCCGTATTAGAATAACAAAAGGTTCCTTAGCTTTGCTCTTTTCATATAATACTTCTGAAGATTAGTTGCGTAAAATTCAAAATCATTACTTATAAGTATAACAAAATATACAAAAGAAATTTCAGTGAAATAAAATGTATCTAAAATCCGACAGAACAAAAAAAATAACAAGCATTCAAACACCAAAAAAAATTCACTGATGTAATTTTGTCATTTGAAATCGTTGGACTAATCAAAAAAGATGTGAAATAAAGAAGCAATAAATAGAAAAATGTATTTTTTTTAAAAGAGCTTATTTATATATCCATGAGCGAGGCACATGCTTTACATATGGAATGAGTTCTGTAACGATAAAAGGAAAACGATCTGAAGAAATATTCTTTTGTTGAATCTTTGTCTTAACTCACATAAGTAATGCGAATGCCTTATATTTACAAAAGTTTTTTAAAAACAAAACTCTTAAGAGCATTACAGTAAAATAGTAAACGATATTTTATTTAAAAGCAAAAGTTATTAATTTCTATTTTAACCAACCCAAATATTTAATAGGATAGACCTACAAAAGGCAGTTAAAATTTGCATCCCGCTCTCTTAAATTCATTCGGGAACTCTAAAAGGAAAAAACATAAAACTGTAATGGCGGCCGGCCGGAAGCTGCGCGCGCACGGTAGCACAGAACTGATACGCCAATTAGCATGTAAACGCCAGAATTCCATGTGAACTACGCCATTAAATACATGGTGTACATAATTTTAAATAAAGTTACAATTGAAATACAAATTGTTTATTCAGTCGAAAGCTATTACAAGCTCTTGTAAAAGTCGAAAGCGGTTCGCAAATCTGCGGCGGGACAACTTGTACTGAGAAAAACCGACAAAAAACTCAGCAAGGGCTGTTGGAACTGTTTTCTTCATGTTTTATTTCATATAAAGAAGTCTAATTAGAAAAGGTCTTCATTGAAATAAAAAGGAATCTCAAGAAACCTAGATTTTTTATTACTTCCAGAAGCACATCTCGGGGTACCTGGGGTGTAGGTGATGTTTTAAACAGTTTTTATTAAAGTTAATTATCAGTAGGTATATCATTAATTGTAGCTCGGTGGCGTAGTGGATAAGCGCTGCGGCCCGCGATCGTAGTCGTTAAGCAACTTTCGCAAGGGTCGGTCACAGGATGGGTGACCAAAAAAATTATTATCTCCAGCTACTCCGTGCTTCGGAAGGCACGTTAAGCCGTTGGTCCCGGCTGCATTTGCAGTCGTCAATACCCTCCAATCCGCATTGGGCCAGCATGGAGGGTCATGGCCCATCCTCCTTAACCATCCATAAGGAAGACCTGAGCCCCTGCAGTGGGGACGTAAAAGGGCTGGTGGTGGTGGATATCATTAATTTGCTCAGTCTACTCAGGTACTGAGGAAATAATAATTGTTGGAAATTTTGTAAGTCCTTACTTATAAAATTTCTGACCATTCCTTTTTTTCTTAAAACATTTATTTTTCGAATTTGTCATATAGAACTCATTAAACTACGTTTTGTTTAGAAAATACGAAGACGATAATTTTCTTATTTGAAGAGGGTCCAACTATGAGATAATGATAATGATGTTCCATGTAGTCCATGAACTCGTATGCAACTGATAAATTGATTAAAGACCCCGATTATATACGTAGAGGTATATAATACCATCCCGTATAATTATAGACTCTCTCATACCTAGGATTTGTTTTACTGTATCAACAAGGAGAACTGATATTCTGCTTGTTATGATAATACCAAATAATTTTTGTTACCTTTTCACAATAATGAACTCGGCCGTATCTTGTAAAATTTGGCACGCACATAATTCGTGCTATGAACAACATAGAAACAAATATACCTATAACAAGTAGAGGATTTTCTACGCATATCGAATCCAAAATTCACGCATACGCAACCGAACTTGAGGTCAAAAAGTATGTAAAAAAAATTGATAAAACGATAAAGTGTTTGTACAAGTCATATTTCAAGTATTAAAATCCTTACAGCCCACATTTATTCAAGAGATTCAGTTTTTTTTAATAATATTCCCTTTTTGTACTTTTTATACAGCCTGTATCAATCCTAGACGCGTAAAACAATCGTTTGTGTACGGCAGCGGTGCTGTGAACGAACTGAACACGCCTCATCGCATCGTCTCCATTGGGTCATTACCGTTAAACGTTTTTCATTTGTTCAAATTATATATAATAAATATATTGGATCACTTGAGGTGGAAAAATTATCTTTAAACAAGTAGGTTTACATACCGTTTGTTTATTAACCGTAGAATACACGTGATCTAGATTACAGAGCACCTTAAGGCCCGCCTAAATGCGTTTAGACTTCTTAAAGCATGTCTCATAAAAACAATATAATATAAAATTCACCAAATTACACCTTTATAAACACAGTATTATATTGTTATATTTTGTAAATTGATTGATTATTTTAAGGACCGCAATGCATGGGAATAATAGCCTTCGCTTTGTTCTATAATGACTAAATAAATGTACAACCTATGTTCTACAGACTTTGAAAGTTGTATTTATTATTGTATAATACGTACTATTTTGGTAATGACATGATTTATGGAAATGTCATTACCTACTTATGATAAAGTGCTGGTAAGTTTCTTTCGCTTGTTCTTCTTGACAGCTAAAAGAAGTCCTGAACGAGTGGTAGGTGAAAAATCTTTGGACGATTCAAAGGTGCTTGTAACAAGCTTACTTGAATAAAAACATTTTTGTTTCATTTCATTTCGATACAAAATAGAGACGGCCACGTTACAAGTTAATGCGCCTATTAATTCATTATCCAATAGAACATTAGAACATAGAACATTAATAGAACATTAATTCATTATCATTATCCAATAGTTCAAAGTTTGATGTTCACAAAGTTTATCTGAAATATAAATATAGTTTTAATGTTTTACATAAAGTGGCTCACCTTGGTAAGTTTATTTGATGTGAAATGTTTGTTGGTAGGGGACCACTGGATAAAATTTCGACCTTTGATAGGATCTTGTCGAATCCTTGTGTCACTCAGAACGCTAAATAATTACACGTTTTCAACTCAATATTCGTTTAAATTACTAAAAAAACGTCCACAGAAATAAAGAAATTTATTTCTGGGCATTTATTTATCTGCGATTTTTAGACCGATTTTCAAATTCCTTTTCTTTAGACAACCAGAGGTAGTCCCAATTTTTTTTAAACGTTAATTAGTTTTTATGTCATATTAACTGAAAGCTTTCTTTCAAATACCCAAAAATACTTAGACGACTTTACCTTATCGAAAGTGCCATTTCAATTTAATAAAAATTATATTTTGTATACAATAATATACAAAGTGTTTAACAGTAAAATCATTTTCAGGTAAAGAACAAAAAAGATACAAATCTCATATTATAATAAGTCGCTTTTCATTTTTATACATTGAGTGACCCAAAATTATCTGCTCTGTGATTATAGGAAGTGTTAAAACTTATTTTGTACTATGAAAAGAACAGCGAGATCTCAGGCTGCGGTTACCTCATATAAGTCAGGCTAAGCCGAGTTTAACATAACAAATCGGCGAGGGTGGCGCCCTCTGCGATAAATCAGCCGCGTCGTGATTTAATATTAATGATGTTTTAACCTTAGTGATTTATTTGGTGTGGCACAAGCTATGAAATAGCGGTGGGTAATATTTTCTTTTGCTAATTAGAAAATGAATATTTTTTAAACAATTAATACATTATTTTTCATACGTAACATTTTTTAATAGAATGTGTTTCCATTAAAAAGAGGTTGCCCAATTTTTACGATAAAAAAGTCACTAGGTTAAGTACTACAGTTTTGATTATTATCAAAAAATTACAACACATAAACTTATTTAAAACAATAAAAGTTCAATTGGTTTTAAGCCTTAATCATTTAGAAATTAAGTTAAAATTGCTCTTATTTGATGAACCAAATATTAAGCATACAAAGTGCTAATTAATGATTACAATTTTTTCTACCTGACGCGCTGTTAACTGTAAATGTGTGTAGTATTCTTTCTATTTTTATTTTCTAAAGGAACTGCGCCATTTTATTCCTAAATATGCAAACCCAAGCTTAGCGTCAGACTCGTATGATTTGGACCCTAGTAAAAGGAAGCTAGGCGCATGCCCCCAGTTTTTGTTTATTGCTAATAAGGTGCCAGATTGGCCGTGTCTCGTTGGGGACGCAATTTTTTAAGATTGCCTGCAACCTCGAATAAATGTTGTCTTACTGACACGACTTGATAACAACGCTTTTATCGAAAACGAAGAAAAGATAGCAGATTTTTTTTCTATACTATAATTTCAGTCTGTGATGTGGTTCAGAAGCTTTGGCAAAAGGTCGGTCATAGAGCGAGTAACCACTTTATTATATCTATCTTCTCCGTGCTTCTAACGGATCTCGGCCTCATCTGCAGTTGTTAACTCCTAAAAATCCACAGTTGGCCCAATACCCGTTATCTCTATACGATTCTTTCGGCGCCCAAGTATTTTCAAAATGTAAGAAATCACTAGCTATTATTAATTTCACCCGCTACGCATATCTTAATATCACTCTTTCAGCCGATTTCTGAATTGAGAAAAGCTCAATAGTTGTCTTTCGTTTTACAAGGCAAAAAATCAAACTGCGATGATGATTAAAAAACTAAAATCAGAAACGAAAACCTGTGTATGTAACGTTTAAGTACGGTTTGAAATATGCTTAACTTTAAATTCTCAATTCAGAAACCGGATGTTTGAACGTTTCTGAATTGAGAAAAGTACAAGATCACAACTGATTATTCTAATTTTTTAGGTTTTATTCTAAAGTCTTAGTAGAACCGAAAACCTGCTTCTCTGCTCGATTAAGAAACTGGGTTATAGAGATAAATTTCATATTTTGAGCAATTGGCTTTCTACTTTAACCTTAAGGTAGCCTCCGAAGGTCCCAAAAATAGTCTGCAATCTTGTCTATATCTTTATACAAGTTCTCAAACTCTCATTTTGTTAAAAAAAAGTTCATCGTTTGAATACAATCCCCAATGATTTTTACCCATTCATATCTACTTACATAATGATAACATCTTAGTAACAGCGTCCCAATCTCACTTAAAGCATTTCTAGATAATGTCGCCGATGTTTGTACAATCTATTAGAAGATATTCCTGCGACGGACTATTGTCAGCTTTTAGCACCGACCGCTCTGGGGAGGTGTGAACTGATCTGCAAACACAATATCGGTATCCAGAGCTTACCGGTGACTGATGGACTCAAAGTAGACTACCTTACAAGTAGTCATTATTTTTACAGACTACGAGAAAGCCAAAGAGATGGAAGGTAAGGGAAATGTTAAAAGGAGAAAAAGGAAGGAAGAACAGTATAATACTAATAAAGACTCGCGTAAATTCTAAACTCTGCAATATTTTTTTTTACCAAAATTGCAATTTTAGTCTTAGTCCAAATTAACTTATATAGAGAATCATAAAACTTACTACTTTACTGGAATAAATATTACTCCAGTAGAACCTCGTACTTAGTTAATCTTTGCTAAGACTCTATTTAATAATATGAATTTTGACTAAGTGCAGTCTCAGCGTAAATTTACTTCAACGCTAAACCTTGTTTATTAATATCATTGCAAGTGCATAATTTATATTATTCTTAGAACAATCTTTATGTTAGGCGTTCCAATTTTTAAGAACCATACAATTTTAGATGTTCTAATTAAGTAACAAAAGTCTTACTTATCAATGAATGAGGCGTTGATTCCAACAAATAATTAAAAATGTAGGATTCAGTACTTCAAACGGAAAAGAACTGAACCCTTACAGGATCATTTTGTTGTCCGTCTATCTGTCTGTCTGTCAATACCCTTTATTTCAGGAACAAGTGGGAGATATCGAGTTGAAATTAAAACCATATGACCATGCTGCTGTTAAAAAAATATATTGGTACCTACGGAACTCTCAGGCCGCGCACCTACTTGCTCTTGGACGGTTTTTAAATTATCGAACAACTGTCTTAGAAGGCTGGTAATAACTATCAGCTAGTTGCACAAACGTCCATTAAAAATTTCATTAATTAAAATTGACATCATCCATACAAATTTGACATTCATTAGAGCTTAAAGGCGTCATTAAACCTTAATAAACGTTTGCGCAACTGACCGTATGTGTTTCAAAAGCAATTTATTTAAATATAATACTCATGATGCATCGTTGTTTATGGTATTATTTTATTACTATGGTAACAGAGATGGTTTACTGGTTAGGTTATTGTAGGTCGATGCGCTCTTAAGCAAATAGAAACCTATACTGTTACTTGCTCCATATACGTCGAACGGCACTGTTTGGGTAGGTATATTGTTACTCTTTAGCACTGCACTTAATAATCGAGAATACCTCGGTAACTTTCTATTAAAATCTCAACAGTTTTTTATTCTTTTTATTTTAACCGATTAGGTAATTTACTCAAAAACCAGTTAAATATTTCAAGGCTAAATTAATAAATTACTGGAGTCATAAATGTTGCACATTAAAATAAACCAAACAACATCTTTGCTTTATGAAACTAATTGATAAAACAATTTAGAATAACCTTTTTACACTTGTTGTTATAGTTTTTTATAGGTAAATTGATAAGTATGTAAATCACTTTCATGGTGAACGTTTCGTCTGTTTATCGACCGTTATTTATCGCATGATATGGTTTACAATAAATATCATGGATATAAGCGTGAGCAATTTTACAATAATTTAACAATAACTTGACGAGTAATTAAATGAAAATCCTTATGCTGCGCAATTCGCCATCCTTTGTCTTATCTATCTCATTGTAGCCAGCACTAAGATAGATAAGAAGTCTTTTGACTTTACGCCCCTTTTTAGTGATTAATTTTTATATACAAGGAAATAATCTTAAGCACGGTCGGTACACATCCCATCTCCTCACCACTTCATATCACAATTTTCCAAGTTTACTTAAGAAATAAAAAAGAAACAACATATTACATACGAATTCTATTGAAATTGAAATTAAACTACACTCTAAAAATTACAAACCATAAAGGAATCGTGACTGTTTCCAAATAGGCACGTGTTATTAAAAGTGTAATTGAACAAACGGAGGCGTTAAAAACATCTCACAAAAGAGTGTTAATTGATTTCTAAACCCATTCAGTGAAGTAAGAGATGCTTACAACGACATTGTCTTAAGTGAAGAAAGAATCTGTTGTCTATGACGAGTGAATTTTATTTTAATACTAAATACTAATAGAAAAAAAAACAGTCTCTGCTGCCAAAACTTTGTTATTACAAATTAGATTGCCTGCCCCGTCTTCGCAGAAAAAAATATTTTTATTTTTTTAACTTTTACGTAAAACTCCTATGGTAGTAATATTTACCCAAAAAAGCCGTATGAAACCAACATTGATAGACAATATCAGGCATTTGAGATCGTTAAACTATGACTACATCCAGTATCAGTGAAAAAAACGACTAACGAATCCGGAATTCAAACATGTAACCTAAAATAGCCTTAATGCAATTCTAAAATCTATGAAAACGACTGCCAATTTCCGGATAAAGGTTAAAACTGTAGCTACGTATACCAGAATATTAATAGATGCACTATCTAATGAAATTTCCGTGTACGCACAGACAGAGGTGGATGGCGGGGACGGGGACAAATGAAGTGGCGCCCTCTAGGGATCGAGGAGCGCCGGGTCCGGAGTGAGTGATGCGCCTCGATCCTGCTATTAGGAGTAAATTCCTTTTAATCGATCGTGTTCATAAGTATTTTGGTATTCTGATTATAAGATAATCTACTTACTTAATCGAAAGTTGCAATTTTCTGCAATAGCCAATCATGGGTAATTTTAGGTAACATTATGGCCGCCTTTTGTTCAATATATTAACTTTACGTCTGCAACTGTATTCGAGTATTCAGTTGACCATTCCGAGGTGGAACGATAAATTTAACAGGTACATGTTGGTTGAATATTGAAAATATTCTAAATATTCAACCAAAAAAATGTTGTAGGTAACCCATAGGTAATATTGTACCTAAAGAAGTAAATAGAAGAATACCGGTGTAGGGGGGGAACAAGCGCGCTTGGAAGAAATTCGTTAGAGTACACACTGGGGCATAGACATCCCAAATATTTGCCGTGCGATTTTGATTGTGGTAGCCTTAAGTTTCCTTGAACTCTAATTTAGACTATTTTAAACGCATTTCGTTCTGATCCTGTCGCAATTACAGTTGCCACAATGTTAGTACTAGGGCAGCTCAAGGAATCAAACACCCCCCTAACTGGTTCTAGCTGACAGGATGCACTCCGTGTCCCTGGGGAAGCGGTTGGACACAATTTCGCCATTATGACGTAATGTTCCTGTATTGCTTGGTCAGGTCAGATTTATTACAGAGCTCGCGAAAACAAAACAAGTAATACATCTGGCAAAATGATATTTTATATTACATATATTAAGTAGATAATTTATTCATATGTCTTTATGTCACCAATTTACATAATCAGTTTCAAAACCTTGACTTTAAATAATTGATCTAAAATTTTGGGAAAATAATAAAATGTAAAAAGTGCATTTTTAAAGAAACCTACCTATAATGAACTTTCTTGTTTTCTTTTTAAATATTTGTAGGCTACCTAGTTCTCGAATTCGATTTACGCTTTATTGGAAGGAAGTTTCTTTTACTACTTAATTGATAATTTTAAAATGTTGTGGATTGATTTAATGCTTCGTAATTTGTTAATAAATATGTTATGTTCTTTAATTAAATAAATTCTAATATTTTGATTCAGTTTTCTAAATAGCTTTGTTTGTATATATGTGAATTTGATCATATTTTCATTTTTATTCATTTTTGATCATATTTTCATAATTTGGAAAACCATAACAATCAAAACTAAATCATTAAGATTATAAAAAATATAAATACCTATTATTCATTGAAAAAATCAATAAAACGTTTTTGTAGCTCTAGCTAGATTTGATTGAGAGCGGCGGTTGGACTGAGCCTGTTTGTTAGCTCAATGTAAATTATAGATTAGTAGGTACTCACAAAATATGGGATTTGAATACTGTACTTTTAAAATAGTATTCTGTTTATAATAAAAATATTATGGTTAATGGTGTCATCTATCCAGCAATACAAAATCCAATTCTTATTATAAATAATAGCTAGTTAAACACTTATTTCATAGATGGCGCTGTATAATAACAACTACTCAACATGTTAATATAGCAACTTGTCACTAGGTGGTGCACTACAAAACAGCCAAAAATCACTATTCTCCACTAGATGACACTACAATAGTATATTATTGAGTAATGATTACACCAGATGGCATAACAGTCTATCAAAAGCGGGATTCGAGAATTTAAAGTTAATCACGTCTCAAACTGTACTTAAACAAGTGTTCGTTTCTGATTTTAGTTTTTTTAATGATCAGTTGATTGGAGTTTGATAAAACTAAGACTTTTTGCCATGTGAAACTTAAAAATTAAGAATAATCGTGTGAGATTAAATGTACGTAACCTATTAAATAACCTTATTTAAAAATTATTTAACTAATTATCGCGAATTAGTTTTAAATTTTCACGGGAGTCGGTGACCTCTTAGAATATAAATTATTGCATTAAACGGTCCCCAATGTTTATTAAAAATATTTAAATCTACGCCATCATAAATTTTTTTTTTTCACTAATTTTGGTAGTAGCATTTTATGGTAAAGTTATTTTAAATGGAAATAGGTAGTTAGGTACTAACTTGTGACAAAAATAATATTGGTAAGTACTAAGCAATCACCAACGACCTAAACCCAGTTTACTAAATTTGCTATCCAAATACGGTACGATCACACGGCCCCATTCTTAATATTATCCTTCGTGCCTGGTAGTTCAAATAACTATTGCTTGCTACTTACAACACTGCTAGAGGTGTCAAGGTAAATACAAATCGAAAGGAAGGGGAAGGATGCACAGATTTTTCTTTTTTATATATAACTTGATATATTTTTGTGGAGATATGTCGTTTTAAGGGTTAGACAGTTGAAATTTCCACAGATGATCTGAAAAACAGATTGAAATAATTATTAAGGAGACTCCCAGGCAAGATACCCACAATTTTTTTTGCGTTTGCATATATAAAAATAGTACGGAACCCTACGTGCGCGAGTCCAACTCGAACTTGGCTGTTTGTTTTTTTTTTTATTTAAGTCATTTCGAAATGTTCTATTGATTTTCTTTAAACAAAAAAGTCTAGTCAAAATTAAACGAAATGGTTTAGGAGAAATACCGTGGGCGAAAGTAATGAGGCATCTAACTAATGTAATATAATCAAAGTGTCGGTTATCTAACCACTGGTCTCATTACGGTAAATAATACCAATAAGTACAATCATTACGAAATCTCATTCCTGCGTATTATTGCGTCACATGAATCGTGGCGCAGGTGAAGTCAGGACGGGGCTCGAATGATAGCAGAGCTCGACGGTGCGGCGTCACTAATAGCAATACAATAAAAATAATATATTTACAATATTGTCTTTTCGTATTTAAATATCAATATTAATTACATAATGACTTTTTTAATATGTAGTGAATAAACTGTAGGTAAATATTACCCTTCCTCTAATTTTATTAGGTTAAAAAGAACTAAAATAAGTATCTTTATAAACTGATAGTAATTTTTATTTGTATATGGAGTGGTTAATACAATAAGTACGTAAATAAATATGTTCCCCGGCCCACTTAACCAGGCTGCGATCTCGCTCCGCTACCTTACAAGCCACAGGTGGTTCGTTTTTTGATAGCTTTCTTGTCCGGAGGCTGCATCGATGAAAGTAAAACCAACGACGAATTTTTTTCGGAATGTTTACCTGCGGCATTCCGAACCGTTGTGGGTGCCGATATTTAAGATATTTTAGTCCTTATTCCGAGCCCATAAGATAAGACGGTTGCGAGAACTAAAAGTGAAATATTTGATCGAATTTTGCGAATTCGATGATTTTTATTTAGCTTTTGTAGTTCATTTTTGTGACTTGTGGTTTTAACCTTTAATTTGTTTATTTGTATAGATAGTGCATTGTAAAGTCTCGCCCAAAAAATTACACCCGGTTTCTGTATTCACAATTTAAAGTTAATAATGTCTCGAACTGTTCAGTGCTTAAACGTTTAATGATCAGTTTGATAAAACTAGAACTTTTTGACTAGTGAAACGTAAAAAACTTCTGTTTATAAAAAAAAAAAACAATTGCAACAAATAAAGTCTCTTTTCAGTCGTTTCTCTTTAATACAATTATTTTGGAGTTTGTTTATATATTTTATTTCTTTCTTTTTTTTAATAATAGGATTATCACCGATCCATATTCTTACTTCTAACTTATACTAATAAATGAACACCTTCGTCTGTATTTAAACATACATACTTATATTTACCGTATAAACGTTTTCTATGATGCTAGCAATTCTAATTTAATTCTTCAAGCAATTCCTTTTCATTGGGGTCGCAGTTCTAACCTAACAACCTACTATTCGGATAAGAGTTCGTTTTATTCAGTAATATAATAAATTTCTTTTATGTTGTTCCCTAAGTTGAAATTAGTTAATCAAACAAAAAAGTATTATTTCAATCCAATATCTAATATACGAGAAATACGTTGTCAATGATATAGACATACATACATAATATACACCTACAAAATGTAGCACACGTGTTTAGAAGCACATACAGACCAACGTATAAGATTTTTATTCCATTCCATCGAAATTACATACACATACACCGCGAATTGTACTCCTTTTTTTTTGAAGTCGGTTAAAAAGCTTAAGTTAATTTAAGAGAATAATCGGTTTGAAATGTAAAATTGATCAAATATAATAATATTTTTTCGTGTGAAATCCCTTGCCATTTTGGTATTAAAATTTAAAATATCTACTTAAACATTTAAAGCCTGATGATGTGATACGAATAAGTTTGTATGTCACTTGAATAATACATAAAGGAGTTTGTTGTATTAATTACCGGCCATATGTGGCCATTAATCGATGGCTAACTTTCTTTGGAGGATGTGTGAATGAAGCCAGATGTGTGAGTTATATAAGCAAGGGCGCGCCGAAGAAAGTTCACTGGCATGTGTGTGTGTGTGTGTGTGTACTCCCGCGCACACAATAACTTAATATATATTGATTTTATTATGATTAAACTAATATAACGCATTTCATTCATTCAAAACTAATCTTGTCTAGGTCTTTAAATTCCAGATTTTCTATTCTGTAATGAATTCAGTGTTAAACTAGCCGTTGAGCTCAGCGCTGTCATAGCATAGAGGTAAAGAACAATCAAATAAAACCTATTTCATAAGGTAATAAAGGTTTTATTTCATCGAATATCTATTCTGCCATAGCCCTGCGTTCGTCGTCCAGTTCGGACAGAATAGCATATATAGTAGTACCTATATTCCCTGTAACTATATCCGCTAATGTTATTTTATGTCCGAGTGTACCTGTTAATTCTATATACGACAAAAGGCTGGCTTCTGAAGATTGCGTCAGCGGCATACCTACGAAATGTTGACTAATAGTGAAATGGCAACATAATGTAACAAATATTAAAGTATCATTAATTCATTATTTCACAATTTCAATTATGTATATAATAATTCAGCTAATGCTTAACGTGGCTATGATCTAATATAATTGTAATAGGATAACAAATTTTGAAAAACATTATGAGTAAAGACAAAAATAATAATAATAAAAAAAGAGACAATCAACACCTTAGTCTTATGTGAATACGCAACCTGTAGAGGGTCCGAAACGTCAATAAAACTAAATACAAAAGAGATGAAATCTTTTGTATGTCTGAAAGGTGTATATTTTATATTACGTAGAGATTATCTACTATTTATATTAACTTTAATTAATTATTTACATTTCTTTCCGCATTTACAATGCTATCTTAATATTTATCTCAGAAATATAAAAAAAGCAATTGCGTTAAATATGCGATCTCTAACGAAACTTCTGAGATTTAAACTATATTCATAATTATTATTAATCTACCAGCTGTTTACCCGCGACTTATAGCCCTCGTAAATTATAGCCTACGTTACTCGCGTGTGATGAAGCTTTCCATAGGTGAGAGAATTTTCATGATCGGGTCAGTATTTCCGAAGATTATCCCCTACAAACAAACTTAAAAACTTTGCCACTTAATATTAGGCTGTTTTTTAACAGAATAGCATAACTGATATTTAGTTATTACCTGACTTTTGCTAGCTAGTAGCTCGGTGACATAGTGGATCAACTCCGCGACCTGCGTTAAATTTTGTTAAGCAACTATCGCAAAGTTGATCACGGTGGTCAAAAAATCATTATCTGAAGCTACTCCGTGCTTCGGAAGGCACGTTAAGTAGTTTGTCCCGGTTGCATTTGCAGTCGGTAAATCCCTCCAATTAGGCCAGCGTGGAGTGTCATGGCCCATCCTCCTTGATAAGGAAAGCCGTAGCCCCTGCAGTGGGGACTTGAAAAGGCTGATGACGATGATGTTGATGATTGGCTGGGATGTAGAAAGTATAATTAAAATATATAGTTATCAGAAAAGCAACGGAAATAAACTTTAATCTGCTTTGTAAAAGACACAAATTTATATAACTATTTCCTAGATCTGGATTTTCAAACTCTTCTGACGATGTCGATATTATCTTCCTAATGAATAATGCTTACAAAAACACTTGGTCCCTGGATATATCTTTCTATCTGGATATTATCTTTTTTAATCTTCAACATAACTGTTCACTAACCCTTACGGCAAAACATAATTCGGGGAATGTTTCCGGTTCATCAGACAACAAAAAATAAACTCTGCCCGACATAACAAGGTTCCGTGTATTTTTGAAATCAGTGTGAAGCTAGAGTAGGGTGAAGAGCCTTTTCAGATCTAAAAAAGGGTATAAATAAGTTTGTTCTTTAGTTGATACTATATAAATATAAATTCTTGAATTAGTATAGATTACGATCTAATTTACTACCCTTATCACTAAGGGGTATAAAAAATAGATTACAATCTATTCTCAGACATATAAAATTTCATCAAATTCGATCTAGCCGTTTAAAGGAGTATGATCACTAAACTGTGACAAGAGAATGTAACCTGTTCTTATAAAGAGTGCAATAAATTGGTATAAGCTACTTTTGTCCTGATCGCAATTAAAGATTTATTTTTGTTTTTGTATATTTGACAGTCAAAATAATATAGGTATCATATCACAAAAATCGAAAATGCTGTTAATACAAAATAAAATATCTGAGAAATAAATATAGAGTTCATTTTTCAGATTAGTTTACATAAAATTTCGAATTATTGCACTCATCGGAAAGTAATTTATTATTAAATAGGCTTCGCCCGCGTGGTCTTGTATTATACATAAAAACCTTCCTTTTGAATCACCCTATCTATTAAAAAAACCGCATCAAAATCCGTTGCGTAGTTTTAAAGATTTAAGCATACGTAGGGACAGAGAACTAGACTTGGTTTTATACTATATAGCGATAAAAAATAAACATACGACAATGTAAAAAAATATAAATCAGTTTATTTCTAGACATTTTTTATTAATTTCTATTAATATTTCATCAATGTGTTGTTTGATACTGAACTTCTTATAAAGTTACGTACCAATGAATATATTGTTTTACAACACGCATTGTCATATTTCGTCATTGAAAATTTACTTCTTTTAATTTTATATTATTAATCTGTCATCATATAAAATTGGTATAAATGTAGTTGTGAAGTTACATAACGAACCCCAAATATGGAAACCTTATATCCCATCATCTTCGAAAGAAAAAAAGGAGAGAATATTATCACAAATGACGCGTTTAAATGAATCTAAACCGTGAGTAATCAGAACTAACTAATACGGATGTACCGCCATTTTCTATTAAAACAATAAATTGTTACATTTTTAATGAAAAAACAGGTTAAGCGCCACGAGGACACTGGGTTCTGCAGATATTTATTTATTGCCTACTAGTGACCCGCCCTCAAACGATATTTAATACAAATCGTTTTTGAAAATATTTTATCGACTAATTTATATTTCATCAGAGATAATGTAGTTTCGGGCCTTATTTGTTCTCTACGTAAAATTATAAATTAAATAATGTGTTAAAGAATAATAAAATTAATTTCTGGACGCACCCTCACAAACAGGCTCATCACTATTAAGCTTAACTCACTTGCGTACGTTAACTTCTTTAATATGATCATACGGACCATTAACGCCCAGTCGCGAATAAGTAGTTTGTTATTATCTTTTTTATCAGTCCTATACCGGTATTGATTACATATAGTTATAATATAACAATGATAATATAATAAGGAGTTTTTGAGTTTTAAAGAAGATCATCACTACATTATTTATTTTGTTTTACTACTTAATTAATCATATCAATAAATTTCGGCATACTCGATCAATTGACAGTTAATTGATTGGCTGATCGAAAGTCAGCCCGTTAATTGAATGGCGCTATTCAATTAAAGAGCTGGCCGACCAATATGTCGGCTGACTATACTAGTTGGCTGCAGCAATATATATTTTATTTATTATAGACAAATCTTTTACTTTTCTCTAAACTTTTATAATCAGATTCATTACAATCCTATCTTTTGGTTCTATTTGTTACTCTTTAAACGGTAAATATCAAATAATTCGATTAGTAATAGTTTTACTACTGCTGGGTTTTTTTATGTATCCAAAATCAACAATCTGTAAAGTGGTGGGAATTAATAATATATTTCTCTGGTTTAAAAATCGATGATCTGTCGAACACACCCTACACTATGGTATAAACGAAAAATCTTACTCAATACGTAAAAAACTTAATTTAAAAAAAAAATGTTTATACATATTAGGTAGTTTTTGTCGATGCGATTTTCCTTTTTCTTTCTATGGCCGACTTCGCAATTCTACGTGTAATTTTCGATTTGTAATCGCCAAAATATTTGAAAAATTTCTTAACTACATTAATTAATTAATAATCTAGTCGTATGATTCCAAATATTGCACAGGTTCAACTAAAATCAAACCTGTAGTTCAAGTGATAGTTAAGTAAAGACAGCAGCCGTTCACCGATTAACTTGAGCTCAGTTAGAATACGACTGTCGTAGTGAAAGCACGCAACTTGAACTTAAGAGCCAACATTAAGTACGGTTTGAGTGTAATGATGAACCATTTTTGCCAAACTGAAAATGTGATTCAGTCGTCGAAAATCGCGTAGTTTTGTTTAATAATAGAAAATATTTTTGTTTTCTGTTGTTAGGATTTTTTTGTGTTCCAACTGTTAGAAAGGACATTGGAATTAAGTTTGACGTCTGAATTTCAAAGGTGAGTCGAGTTACAGGTTTTTTTTTAATTTATAATTTTTTTTTTTATTAAAAATGTAATTATTGATTAAAAACATTCTACGTTACGCATTGATTGAAGATTCAATAAATTTTAGATTTGAAAAAATATTAACAAAAAAATGGGGACAAAATTTGTAACATTTTTAACGTAAATACCATGTATATATATTTTTTTTTTCATGGAGTTGCCGATATATCTGTTTATAATATATTTATATGTGTTCCTTATTACATGGTATTTAATATTACTTCACTCAATAATGCAATTTTATTGAACCGAGTTTGATGCGCTCTTTTATCGATTATCAGTTGGGTTCTCAAAAAACCTTGCATTATTTTATAATGATGTAGTTTAATATTTCTAATAGACTAATATTAAAAAGACTAGCAAGTTAGAGAAATGAGAAAGTACAGTAGAAATACAATTTACAGCCTTTGGTTTACCAAAGCGTTGGTGCAGCATTTGAGATCAATCAAATTAAACTGTTATTACCTTTTGAAGTGGGTATTATTTGATAGAACCTCTAATACTGTGACAGCGGTGAGACGCTGCGTTCGACGCTGCATTAAAAAATAGCACTGCATGATTTCCAGTCAAACGTCAGAGCGCCTGATCCCATAGGAACTTTAGAATAATAGTGAAATACTCGCGGAAGTAAATAGAAAATCTATGTTTTCACAAGTATAATATGAGACACTTTAAATTAACATTTAACTTTAAAAAATTACTTTCTCTCATATATTGTCTATTATTTATGTTAGTTTACGTATTATTATGTTTTACATGGAGCCCTGCATTCTCTAGCGTAATGCCATTAGTTACACTGTCGAGTAAATATGGAAAATAAATAATCTAATTTTGGGTGTGGGCTGTCGCAACATCTTACATACAACACCGGAGAACAAGCCACGGACCTTCGTACTCCTTAAAATAAATTAAATATTGCCTTTGTTTCAAGTTGATAAATTAGCTTTATACCTATTTAAAAATAAGCTCAATAGTTTTTGAGTTTATCCACCAACCATAAAAAAAAACTATGTTAGATTTTATTATTAATTAAATGAAGTATTATTATTACCACTCAAGTTACTTACCTTTAAATATCTATCATAGGTCTTTTTATCTTTAATATTTTTTACGGTCTTCTGCTCTATGTCTATAATCATGAGTCATTTATCTCGCTTTTCTTTGCGAATTTCACTTCGAGTGTGATTAGTTACGATCGCTTAGATGCCTCTCCATAAATCATCTCGTCTATGGCACATCGCATGGTGATTATAATTCGCTTTCACTATGGTTCAAGGGCAAGAACAGCCTTTACCATGAATGAAATTTAGATTCCAAAACAATAGACACTTGAGTTGGAGTATAATTTTCCGAAGAACTCTATGGTTTTTAAGGCCACAAGTTTGATTCTCGACTTGTTAATGGAGGTCACAAATCAAGGTATATATTAATGTTTTAACTAGAACTACAAAAACTTTCAAAGTCGACAAAAAGTTTTCGAAACTTTAAAGAAAGTTTACACAAATTATACAATTTCAATCCTTTCACACATACGTAAAAAATATAATGCATATTTTAAATAAGGAAGATATTATTCCTACCTACTCACTTTCATATAATATCAAAATAAAATAAAGTTGTTTTGACTTCGTGCAAGCAACTTTCGTAACGTTGAGAATTCACTTCTCAATGGTTATAAATAGGCTATAATATAATGTCCATTAAATTATAACTATACCTACATAAAACAAGTAGGTAAGATGATTGCTAAGTCCTCTATGCTGAACTAAAAGCGAAAGAAAAGCATGCTAGAAAAAGACAATTAACTATATATTTATCATAAAACCTAATTATAAAACGAAAACTAAAGTTAGTAGTTGGTTTAAACCCCTGGCTATTCGAAAACGTAAAAAAGAAAGACGTGTTGACTAATTTTATCGAGGAATAAAACTAAAGATAGTTCTCGTTTTATAATAAGACGGTATATAGGTTTAATCTATTATACAGATCAATCAATGCATCAGTTACATTACACGTCTTGTGTGTTACAGCGAAGTCTTTAAAACTACTATAGAAGTCAGTTTTATTTATATAGCAATTTATTTAAGCGGCAGGCTACAGGCTCCTGTTACTTTCTGTCGCTAAATCAACCAAGAAGCTTATATATCTGAACCCAAATATGTGTGTATCGTTATATGTTAGTAAGATGTAAAGCTCTTCACAGCCTTTATATTTCATTATATTGTGATCGTAGTAGATGGATATGTAGGTATTATTAAAAACGATTTAAGCTAATGCAATTCATCCATTTATTTATATCGTATAATAAACTAGTACGGTTCATTGATATAACAAAACCTGCTTTTAAAAAAGTAGAGTAAATTATTTTTATAAATAATTAAAATGAATACAATGCTCATTTATCTATTAAAACTAATTTCGAAGTTACCAGTACACAATTTCAAATCTATATACATATATACCTAGTCATATTTAACTAAAAAGTTATTTTTAAATGGCACTTTAAATCTACCTTGAACAGTTGTGCGTACACAAATATATCATATTCTATTTATAAAATACAAATAACAAAATTTTTGACACAATTTTTGACTAAAAACGTTATGCAGTGTGGACCTAAAAAAATGACCTAATGCCTAACGTATAATAGAGAAGTGCGTGCGTTATTTCACTGTTACAAAAACTATAACAGTTTAACGCATTAGCATCGCTCATAATAAACTGGTATTTCAATAATTTTCGACACATCGATTACATGATGGCAAACAGAGCATTCAGCCAACGAGCCATTACCAAATTCTTATGAATATTATGTTTCATGCTGCCATTAACTTAATTGCAATGTATACCATAACATACTTTAGATTTATGGAATAATCAAAACTTCGTTTTTTTTATAGAAAGACATTGCCTCACTTATTAGGTTACAATAGCCCTTGTTCTTTTTGAGTTTAGTATGATAAATAACATAAATAGATTAAATAAGTTATGATATAATTGGAGTTGGAATCTAGTTAAATTTATGATTAATTATGAAATACTGTTCTTTGCAAAGGTAACTTGTTAACATTAGACCAGTTTAATTTCTTTTTTAAGTTCATTTAAAGTTTTTTTTTTTTTGTGAAATTACGTCCTTTTCATCTATGTCGATTGTAGAAATTCAAAAAGTTCTTTTGTTTTGGTTCTAACAAATGAGTTGTTATTAAATACATCTCAGTCGATTGCCTGTGAAAGAACAAACAGATGTAAATTGTATTGATAAAATTAAGTGTGGAATGATATTTGAAATAAAAAGTCATACATTACTAGCTGTATTCCCGCTAATTCATTCGCGTAAATTATAGGCCATGTCACTGGCTTATGAAGTAGGTTCCCGAGGGCGAAATATTTAAAAAAAACAATCCAATAGTTTCATAGTCAATTCAATGCAAACAACCAAATATTCCCTCTTTATAATTTTAGTATAGATAGAGATTCGTAATCTGACGCGGTAATATTCGAAATACGAGTGGTATCGTCATTAGTCTATACCTAATAATACATTCGCCGTATAAAAAGAAAGTTTTCTGTTGCGAAATAATGTGTTACGAAGAAATAAAAATATTGGCCAATGGAATGCTTAGAAAGTTGAAAATTACATGATTATTACTATATCTATACATATTTGACTATGCGAAATTAACGAATGCGTACTCAAACACGACTGCTACACAAAATCTTAATTAAAACTAAAAGGTAAACTTCTAAAACGAAATTATACCAGTCATAGTTATAATAACAAAAAAGGCATATAAATCTCACAGCCGCTTCGAATAACCCAAATAGAGGATTTTCATACCCATAAACTTATCTCGAGTTCCTTCGTGTTTCAAAAGCAAGTCGTCAATTGTATCACAATCGTTAACACCCTTTCCGTCAATCCCCATTGGGCCCGCATGGTAGGCTGCAGCCTATTCTGCCTATATTTCTCATTTTAGGAAAGGCTTCCTAAAGTGAGAAAAGTCTGACGACCTCCATAGCCGAGTGGTTCGCATGCCGGTTTAAAGGTGTTGTCATCTATGAGGTCCCGGGTTCGATTAGCGTTCGGGTCAATGTAGAAAATTAAAATTCCTATATTGTCTCGAGTCTGGGTGTTATGGTACATTCGTTGTCTCAGATGCTCCAAAATACGGGGTTTTAGCTACTCATCTTGGAAGCCGAGCAATGTTACCATGGCTCTCCGAATAATTATTTTCCCTTGACTGCCATAGATAATTATTTCACCTACGGAAGTCGAGGGAAACAACTAGTTGGTTATAAATAAACTCATAATAACACGTGCTGACCGACGTAACGTGGTAATGAGACGAGTGGCTCGCACGCCGATTCAAGGTGTCCGAGATCCAGGGATCGATTCTCAGTCAGTCTCAATGTTGAAAATGAATTTTCCTGTATTGTCTCGTTTGGATATTCTGATCCCTTTGTTGTTTCTGATATTCAAAAATATATTTGTTTCAGCTTGTAATTTGAGGATTTATGAGATGTAGCTCTAAAATTATTTATTTAATTATTCAAACATATTCCACTTTTTACTAATACAATCCCAGTATAGAACCCAACTGGAATATTAAGAGTTATTCCTGCACGTGGTTGTTCAGTAACTACATCATATAATATGCCCAACCGGTGCGTCCACAATGACCATTTATGATTAGGGTTGAGCATTTAAAAAAATAATATTTTCTTCCTTTTTTATTATAATTTTTGATTAATATTTTTGATTAGAATTTTAACCGACTTCAAAAAGAGGAGGTTCTCAGTTTTTGGTTAATTCCATTCAACATTATTTAATTCAAATGTCTTGCAAAACCACAGTAAACAGGAAATTTGTTATCTTTGTTGTATTTACTTTCCATTTAACTCCCCTTAAAATGTTTAGCTCAACATTATTATGTCAATGATCGCATCTTCCATAAATGACAATAGTCTAAGTTTGTTAGTCACTGAATTATTGCAAATATATTTTCGGTACGCTGATTGCAGTCTTATAGTGACTTGCATTCAAATTACCGCTATTTTTTATTAAATTAAAGTACATAAATTTCTTCATTTGTTTTTATATTAAAAATAAGAAAACTCACAGAAGCGGCAGCCCTGATTGTGCTTACATATGTCACTTGTCTACTTTCGCTCGATGATGAAAGATGACGAAGGAAAGTTGTCAACTTGCTCTAACTCAATTATAACCGGTAACCGGACGAAACCTGTGAAAACCGGAACCGACACGCGAAAATTTTAAGATTTAAGTTTTCTGACCAAAAGTTACAATTGTCCCAATAGTTCAATACCAGTTTACGTAAAACTCATAAAAATCTAATAATAAATCAGATTTTTTTTTTCATAGAAATCTACTAAATTTTAATCGAAATGCAATTCCAATTTCTAGGTCCAAAAATCTGCTCCGCTGTTTTAGCAAAATAAGGCCATGCCTCTATGTTATCTAAGACAGCCAGATTAATACTTCTATAACGAAACACCATTACAAAAACAATTTATATTACATATGAAACATTTGATTTTATGAATATTTTATTACAAGAGATAAAATCGCCAAAATTGTTGCAATCCACTCGAATCTAAACCGTGAAGAAACAACAATAGTAATGACATAATAATTGTTGTTTTTATTATTTATTATAAATAAAAATCACAAACACCTGTCACGTTTTGAAATTAACAGATCGAATCGATTCGGGGTGCGGTGCTCGATAGAACGAAAAAGAAATGAAAAATAATTAAATATTTTCTCAAACAATCACACCCCGTAATGGAAAATATATACAATTAATTAATGAGTAGCAATCAATGCTATAAATCAATATGTAATGAAATATATAATGAGTAGTTTATATAGTCAAGTAGGGAACAACAGAAAAAAAATATCCATTCAGTACTTGATTTCCGTTAAGCTGGAATAAGAAGCGTATGTAATTTAACTACTTATCTCTATAAGTAATATGCCAGATTGGCCTATAGAAATACGTTTGCGTGGAAGAACTTGAACTTTTTATATTTACTTGAACTTTTTGATTATACTACAAAGTTCATTCAATGAAAATCATTTCATACTCGTGTATTTGTGAACTGAATTGTGTACTACGATGTGTTCTAACTAGCTCATAATGTGTTTTAATTTTTTGTTCTCTATATTTTTAAAATGTAATTTATATTTAGAATCAAACTTTTCATAATGTTTGAGAAGGGCTTTAGAAATAGATGTAGGCAACACAAGAACGGGGTTACGTTTAGATATTTATTGTTTGTTTATGAAAAGGACATGCTTAATTCGAATATACATATTAGTTGCTTATTATTGTAAAGCATTGAAAATTTGCCTCAAGCTATTCAAGAAGAGGTGTAGCCTCCCAATGTGTATTCCAAGGGAATAAGGGGACACGACATGAAATAAGGGGTTGATTTTAGGAGGCAAAAGACGGTTCGAAAGAAAGAAAGGAACGATATAAAAGTGTTCGATAGAAATGAAAGAAAAGTCAGTAAAGCAGGAGAAGAGATTGGACATAGTCAACGTATAGTACCAGCATGCATGTGTTGCATCATGCCTGCATAGGGCATCTAGTAAATGTGATTGCATAGGCCAGGCCGTTGCAAGTCAGTGCTCACGTTAGAGTTAAATTTAAGCATACTACCTATGAAATGATGTAGCACTGCTTACCAACACTTATTACCGATCTATTGTTTTAATTAAGAACACCATAAAACGTTTAGTTCGTTGGATGACATATGATCGTTCCATATTTATTTTTCATAACTGATGAATATGATAGTTATGATATCATTTATGTATCTTGCAGTGTGCTTAATCTATGCACTATTTATGTATTTTAGCCGATGAATGAAAGATGAATGAATGAAAAAGAATTTCATATTATATTACAAATCTAAGATTAAGTCAGATAAGAGGCCCAAATTTAATTAAATTCATATATAGATCCCCTTCCATTCTGTACATATTTCTTCAATTTGTCTTATACGAACCATCTGTGCGGCGTACATACGTATGTCGACGTCGCTTTAAAAAAATGCAATTCGTGCGTATGCGCAGTGAATGACTCTGGTCGCGTGCGATGCGCTCACAACTATCTGGATCAGTAGGACGAGAGTGTCCATTGTTATTTATTTATTTTACAATTATAATAGTAATTTCGTTATATTTTTTATAAAAATAATGTTTGATATAAAAATAATTACTTTCTTATTCAAGCACTCAACAATATCAAACACTGTAACATAAAAATAACATTATATAATCTAAGACAAATAACTACTAAACTATTTAATATATTTTCATTAATTAGATGAATTTCATCATTTTTTAATTATCATTTAACGTTATCGTTTTTAACAACAGTGAAACATACTACTAATTTAGGACTTTAAGACTAAAATTATCACATTACTGAAATAACCCTTCCGAATATACATTCGGTATGTTCATATCATATCGGTATCTTTCAAAGTGCTACCTTAAATTGACGTCTCATTTTTTTTGTTTTATCGTGCGTGAATGGAAACAGCGTCAGAATTCCACTGGTACATCGACTTGTGTCGCTTCTTCGGAGATAGTTTCACGGTGAAACGAGAGGAATTGGGTCCGACGTCTTATTATTTATTTATCTATTCATAAGCAAAGAAAGCCAAATACAGTTCCGGTTACGAAATAATCCGCCGGTGTCGTACATTGATCGGTTTGTTCGAGAACTTTTGCGAGGTTAGATTTCTCAATATTTTTATGCGATGTTCGTTTGTTATTAAAAATTTGTATCATATCCTCAATGACAAATGAATGAAATAAAAAAATATTCAATTTGAACTTTAGCGTCATCATCACCACCCTATTAATGTGCCCACAGCTGGGGCTCAGGCCTTCCCTATGGATAGAAACTAATCAAATTGAATAATAAGAATGGGCCATGAATCACCACGCGGGCCTAATGCGGATTGGTGGATATTACCGACTGCATATACCGGGACTAACGGCTTAACGTGCCTTCTGAAGCACGGAGGAGTTCGGGATAACAAGTTTTTAGTAACAACATTTGTATCGCTGACCTATCGCGCTAACCACTGTGCCATCAAGCTCCTCTTTTACTTTAGCGCCATTTTTTGGCAAAACAAATGAAACTGACGTCACACCTTAAGCGATAAGGCACGATATTTGTTTCATCCGCTAGCCTCGTGGTAGAGGATCCCTTAGTTGGGTTGTTTTTTTTACAGTATTCATAACTTTCCCCGGTGCTGGTCACTTTCATCGTTACGTGCACTCCGCGCCCGCACTCTTTTGTTTTTCTTTACACTAATTACGTTTCGTAACTACTGACGCAATGCCGACAACATTTTTGTGGACTAATTGTCACTTGTTTTTCAAGTTGCCCTAATGCGATTGATAAGTTAGTTCATTTCCGATTTTTTGGAGGACAAGTAAGTTGTATTTGTTTATCCGTCCAGTAGATTGTTGAAAAGTATTAAACACTTTTTTTCGTAATATGCGATATATTGAGTAAAAATGTCATATGACGTCACGTTTTGTACATTTTCTACAAAACTGCCACTACTCCTCATCTTTAATGCCTGTTATCTAAGCTATTTGTTGTTAAATTGGAATAAAAAATGAATCTAATATTTTTCTATTATCAGACAGACGGACTAAATTGTTTTTTTTTTACCCAGTGGTCATCACTATGGATCAATCGTAATGGTTGATTTCGATGTATATAAATACTTTTATAATCAATGATGTTACATGTTATACTATTGTTGATAGTGGTTTATTTGGCACTATCTCGATTTGTAGTAAATATTTTTGTCCAAAATGGTACAGTCGAAATACAAGTAGATATTCTAAAAAACACAAAAATGAATAAACGTAAAATAAAAGCTTTAGAAAACTATTAGGAAAATACAAATGTAGTGAACTACACGCTTGTTGACGACGATAATATCTTAGATACCTTATCTAAATTGAAATCACTTCATAAAAATTTTTTTTTAATAAAAAATGCGAATACAGTAATTTCAAATGAATAAAACATTTATAATTATCTATCTGCCATTATGTAATAGTAAATAAAAAAGTATATAAATTGAAATAGCGGATTTGCAGACGTTATACCAACATAGGTTAATCCATTATACGATAAAAATCATACTGATATATTACGAGAATATGCAAATAATAATTATAATATTCTTAATGAAAAATGTACTGTAAATGTAATGTACTCTGAGATGGGATTCAAATCCACAACCTTTCGCAATCCGGGCGTCTGTTTTAAGCATTTTCCATTAAGAATATTTTTATTATATCATAGTTATAATATTACCATATAAGTACAAAATATTTTATTTTTAATTACTTTCAGTCTCTATTATTCTACTCTATTATTCCCCATGCTATTATTAATTACCTTATATCATGGACTATACGGAGTATTTTCACCCTTTTCATACCATGAAACTGATTTAGATACAGTTAAATACCTATTGCAACACCGACAATACAAGCAACGCTGTACTATGCATTATTCAAAGATATAAATAAAAAAAAATAGAAAACATACCATTTTCTGCACAAAATGCTTTAAATTACAAATCAATTCCAGTATTTTTAAACAGGATATTGCGTATCGTTCGATGATAGTTCATCCTCAATGTGGCAATATAGCAACAAAGCAATTGGGCCAAGTCTTTATTAAATTCCGATATTTTCTTTTTTGTTTTCCATTTATAGTTTTTATTGGATAGTAACTTTACCTAACAAAATACGTGGTATGCATTGAGTAATGTTTCTATTTTTAGTATCTTCACCGATCTGATATCCTAATGTATGGTGGCACATATCGATGTACAGTAATTAAGAGATATCGTGAATCGTTAATAATATATAAATTAAACATTATCCTTCATTTCTGAATTCGTGAATGTTGATCATTTCGAAAGTCTACATGAAGGTTTCACCAGTTAATGATCTGTCAAAGCTGAAACAGCATTTTTTTTTTTGTTAACGGTTGCTCTTTAATCTACAATATTATAGAAGAGGAATCTTTATTGAAAAAATAAAACACAAACACGAAAGGAAAGTTTTAGTATCCAAATGATAGATAGCCAGTTTTCAAATTTTCAACAAAAATTGTATTAATTGACTTGAATTTCATATTTCTTTAGTTACATAAAAATATATACCATGATGATAAAACTTCGTGAATTCAATTCCACGAAGTTGCAGTTTTGTATGTTAAATCCTCAACCTCACATTTCCCGAGATAACTCACTCGATCCACAATTACTAAAGATAAATAAACAACAGATTATGTAATCGACCTGGCTCTGCTCGTAAATAACATCCGACGTTCATCCCACACCAATTGTATGTAGATAAAATGCGTGCCGTGAAGGTAAACCATTGTTTCTCAAATGGTCCAAATCTTATGAACAATGAAAGATCTTCAAATTTAGCGGAAGACATCTTTGCCGATAGCCTATATAAATAGACTTTACAAGTGTATCTTGGAATTAAACAAAAAAAGAATATTTTGTAACAAGATTGATGGTTATTTTTTTCTTAATATCCTTAGCAAAAGATGGTGTAATGACAGAGGTCGGAATTAGGTAAAGTTATTTATGTACTTGCATCGAAATAAAAGTAAATAACTTTTTATTTAAAAAATCACGGGATTTTTTCTGCTCTTTAAAATTAATCTCGGGATTTGAGGATATCCACTTTATTCTTTCGCTGTATGAAATCAGTGTAAGTACATGAATAACTCTACCTAATTCCGACCACTGGTAATGACTTAATTTATTTATACAGCTCATGTTACTAAGCGCCAAATTCGAGAACGGAATGAAAAGACAATTACAATACAAAGATATTATCAGATAAAATAATTCTAAACTCTTTATATTAATTTGGTAGCTACAAAAGATTGCTGTAACTGTAACAAAAATTAACAGATGTCTTAGACATATCCTTGACTTTGCAGTACCTTATACAAAAATATTCGTAAAGAAATCAATACAGAAATAAATAATTATTGACAGTCTATTATAAAATGTACGTCCTTAAAAAATCCAGTTTTAATCATATGTAACGGTTATGTATTTTAAGTTTTATATTTCAAATATCTTTATTTTGAAGGATCTAAAACTGTTATGCAAATCAAAAAGTATCAGAACTATTTACATAATTTAGAAACGAAATTCAATTTGAATTCCGAATTGCATTTATTTGTATTGATTATTTATTACGTCCCGCATGTAATTAACAATCACTTCCGACAATATTAGAAAATACTTATATGTAATTCACTATTCGATTAACGCCTACTTGCGTTACAAATTATGCTTAATGAACTACAGTTTTATTAATAAGAAAATTTAATTTATTTAGATTTATCGATTGGCAGTGTATGAATAAAAAAAATTGCATGTTATAATGAACAATTTCAGAAGTACAATAAAAATATATGTAAAATACTCCCGTCGGTAAAAAAGATATCAACGCGTCACACTTTTACTCAACTGTACGAAGCTGTATTTTGTAAATGATTCAGAAGTTATTTTATTTATATTTCCAAATTGTATTATATTTGGATATTAAAGAATGTCTACCTAAGTTATTGTTTTAATAATATGAATTTTTAATTTTTTACATATTTTACACAATCAATAAAAGAACAAGCAGATTTTTTTGCCAACTAAAATCTACAATATAGACTTTATAAGTCTACTTTCTAAATTAACATCCTTTTTGACATTGAAATATCTAAAATTATTAGCAAACATAATATTTACTAAAGGTGGTCCGTCCACCCAGGTTTACTAACGATATATACTTTCTCGTATTCCATCCAGGTTACCAGCCCGCCAAAGTAATATCAATAATAATAATATTTTTCATATAAACAGAAAATATAATACAATATGGTAACGATAAGTGAGAAAACCTTTTTTCAAATCAGTCAATTTCTTAATTCAACACCTAAATATTTAACAATAATTACAGTGATTAAATAAGATACTTCATCACGAGCGTGAGTCGTAAAACAAATCGATTTGTATCGGTGAATATCGATTTGCCCTTCTAAACAATAAGGTCATTTAATATAAACAAAAGGTAAACCACGTCAGATTGTTCCGCTCCGATAAAATTAGACCTCTTTTCTGCATTAATGCATTTGCCCAAAAAGAAAATGCTCAATTTAAACTTTAACCATTCTCCCCGTCTTTGCACGTGTAGTAAACACAAAAATAACATGTCAAATACATCGGTGAAGAAATTTAGAAATCAAAATTAGGGCTTAAACCACCGATTACACAGTTTTTACCTGAGAATCTTACTATATCTATCTATCTAAATATATATAACTCAAAGGTGACTGACTGTCATAGTGATCTATCAACGCACAGCCCAAACCACTGGACGGATCGGGCTGAAATTTAGCATGCAGGTAGACGTTATGATTATGACGTAAGCATCCGCTAAGAAAGGATTTTGATAAATTATACCCGCAAGGGAATAAAATAGGGAATGAAACTTTGTATGAAACTTTGTCAATTTTAAACCGACCGGTCTGAAACTTTTCATACGTAAAGCTAATACGACGGATTTTGATCAATTCTATCCCCAAGGGAATAAAATAGGGGATGAAACTTTATTTCAAGTATTTTACACGATATAATGAATAAATATTCGTTACAAATGGTGCTCAAAGTAACTTCACCACGCGGCCGAAGTCGCGGGCTAAAGCTAGTTTTACTATAAAATAACTAAAAATAAGTCAAGCTTGGGTTTAAATGCACTAAAAAGTAACAAATAGCTCTGAAGTAAACCGAAGCCATCATTTTGCTACATCAATAATACGAGTATTAAAAGATTGCTGCAAAATTTAAAAAACTATATCTTATTAATATTCGAGGTAAAACTTTTAACTTGTATTCTTATTGTATCGTTTTGCTCAAATACGCTGCCCAAATTGTTTCTATCTAATTTCCATATGCAATTGCTTGGTAGAGATCGATCTTAAGCGATAAGAACACCTTATTTGTATGTTTTCATATTATGCAATTATTATATTATTAAGTAATTTATATCAAAATATTTTACCCTAGTTATTGTAACGTCAGTTTCAACAAACTCTAACACCCATCTGGACTTTAGTTCTTGACATACTTAAAGTACGATATGCATTTTAAGCAAATGATTCTCGAGGCTAAGCTTTCTGCCTACGCTCACCATATGACTATAGTACTAAAGGTCAAATTACACTATAGTTAATTTATATTAACTAACACTATTGAAGTGTCACTTGCTTAATATGACAAATCACATATAATTCTCCTAATAAAAATACGTTACACTTCTCTCTGTTATTATATGCCAAATAGCCTTATAGGATAATTTGGCATTTGGGAATCTGTCTGTCCGTCTGTTACAGTCCATGTTCTCCTAAAGTACTGAACTGGACCGATTAATTAATACATTATGTAAATTGGTAACCTAACGACAGCCGTATATTTCAAAGATGATTGTCTCTTTGGGGATTAAATTAGAAAATACGTACGTATAAGTAAAACGATAGGAAATTATTATACTATATCCATATAATACACATATTCGTCTCAACTGGACTAAAAATTTCGTTAAAAAAGGTCATAAAATATCAATGAAAAACCTTATAATACAATATTCTTATTCCATTTTTTCTAATGGCACTCTGAGATGGGACTTAAACCCTTCGCAATCCCGGCGACTGCTTTGACCACTGAGCTACCCGGGATCTGACAAAACTGACGAATGTTTCAATCACTTTTTACTTTTTCACTACTACAGAGCAAACAACACAAATAAATAATAAAAGAACAATAAATAAAGAAAACTGATGAAATATAATTATCATCAGAGTGCCAGGGACATAGCGGATATTTTAAGCATTTTTCAGAATTAAAAAAATGTTTAGCAAATATAATCAAACTTTCATTATTTTATAGTTCCTATAAAAAGTCTCTAGAAAAATGGTTTGTTTCATAATACGAAGCAGCGCCGACGCATCGGTACAGTACCGACTGAACAGGTTACACTGGAACCAAAATCGGCATCTTGGATGCCATAAACTAGTTTATAATGACATTTCATGATTGCAACTGTTGCGAAACTGACTTATGTGTATCTAGTTCACAACCGGTAGCGATTTCAATTACGGTACTAATATAAATAAATGTGATAGTATGTTTATATGGTTTTTACCTGTTCATAATATTTTTACTTATTTTAATGACATTTATACAAAAAATAATTCACTGCCCAAATAATTTTATATTAGTATTTAGCTCGTTAAAGGCTTACTTAATATTATAATTCCGAAAACATTGCAAAGGAAGTCTTGATATACAGATAAGCATCACTTTTAATCTAGTAGAGAGATATATAAAAAATATATAAGACAATGGTAGTGGAGTCTAAACGTTATTTTTGTCTTATTTTTATAAACAGGCGCGTTTAAGAAGTGTTATCTTGAAAACACAAGTTTTCAAAATATATCCTATTAAAGTCATAGAAATACTACCAATGTTACAACCCAAGTGGGAGCTAGTATTAGAAAAATGTGAAACATTAAAAGAATTTGTCTTAAATAATAAAATATATGCTTGCTAAAGAAGATAAATATTTGTTGTAGAAAAAGAAACGATCTAAATAATAATTATAAAATATAAAAGAATTGTAACACCTTTCTCTTACAACGGTACAGTTAAATAACATATCGCCACAAGTCATAACTTAGGCCTTTAAAACTGAGCCTATTACATAGACATTGTAAGCTACCTGAATATACCACCAACTAGCCACTAATTGGAAACTGTAACGATATACTAAGACTAGAGATTTATCCTGAGATTACTAACCAGAGATAAATGCATAGACACAAATAGCGTGTTCAAACTTCATGTCACGTAGCTCGTAAGCGGTGGATTTTTGGTCATCCATCCGATTTGCAATAATATTACCGATCCTTCACAACTCTAAATCGAAGGTGACGAGCCCTATTTTTTCAAAGCAAGTCGTCAAATCACTATTTGGAACTAAAATAATAGAATTAGAAAAAAATCACTTTAGAATGGGTAGTTGTAATCAAATTTGCAATTGGCTGTAATTAGTTGACGAGTTTTACCTTCGCCCACATTTTTTTCCCACAAAAATTTTACAATATTAGATTATGACTCATTGTGCGTAGTGTTGCGTAGGCGCAAGGTGAGTGACTATTGAATAATTTGCGCGTAAGATTGCACTATTATTGTTGTAATTATTATACACCTAACCAATTAGGCGTTAGTAAAATTTACTTTGAATGATGTATTGTTTATGTCCAAAAAAGTAATTATAATTGTGATCAAACCTACCGAACCAAATACATAAAAAGTTCACATTAAGCCAAATTCAGTCAAACTAAATTTATCACACAATTGTAGGATATTAAAAAATGCCAGTGACATCTACTAAACGCTGGATTATGTACAAATAAGGGTCGAAGAAAGCGACCATTGTGATTATTAGATTGAAACCAATGAAAAAGTAGTAGACAAAGACAGAATATTGAAATTATAGCATGAATAGCACCAATGGTAAAAAGTTTAGAGGCGTTTAATGGCGTTGAAGAATATTAGAAAACGTGACCAAATGTTTGACAAGCTACTAGCCAATAAACTAGCTGTTTTTGTACGTCTTTGTCTGCGTAAGTTACAGCTAATGTCAACCTCGTATAATGTAGTTTCTTGTAAATCAAAGAATTTTTAATTTTAATTTTTAAAATCGGGCTAGTAGTTTTGGACCTTATTCGATGCAAACAATCATAAGTTAAGTATATGACTTAGATGCCATACAATTTTTGTTTAATACTATCAGTATACTTTTATATAATAGCATTACATTAAAAAAATAATTTACATTTATGGTAGTATTTGTGATTTTACTCTTAAATTCACCATTCGATTTTACGTGATTGTGTATTCTGTTGTATCACAGTAAATTTTTTAATGCGGTAGAAGACAGACATGTTTTAACATCCACAGATAAGAAAACCAAAAGAAACTAGATGAAAACAATTATAAAAAGATATTTATAATAAAAACGATGCATGATTGACTCAGAACACTTTCTACTTCTCCCTAGTGTGGAGAAAATAAAAAAAATACTTTAATCAAAAGTTGAAAGGTTATCTATTTGCGCGCGGCCCCGACATTGACAATGAAAGTGAGAGTTGCGCCTGCGTAATCAGACGTCAGTTTATCCCATCAACAAACAACGCTAGGGTTGACGAGCTTGCAAAAAATATAAATATTCAAGTTGTGAAAAAAATAGTATATATCGGACGTCGTGCGTGACCTTCGTTTTTTATTGACTTAATTTGACTTTATGTGGGATCTGAGAAATGTATGTGATGTTGTCTAATTTTCATTTATTTATAATATGAATAATTAAATAACGTGTTAAGTGCCAAATATATATAATGATGAAAATACTCGCCATCAAGCAGCGAAAGTAACAATTACTTAAGAAATTCAACAAATTCTAGGTCTCTAAATCGGTAGACTAGTCGCTTTATTGACAAACGTCAGGGCTCTCAATATAGTCCCTAATACTAAAAACGGTTAAATTTTTAAGTATTATTCCTTTAAGATAAAATATATATAAAGTAAATGATTGTAAAAATTGTACATAATGGTAGTTTTACTTATTAAAAAAAAATATGTATTCACTTTATTTTTATTAAAACAAAATTTTAATCGATTTAATAAACAAGGAAACTGCAAAGTTTTTATTTAGCTTTCTCTGTCTGCGTTTTTAAGAACTATATCATAAAACCGACAATTATTTGAATTAACCTCAATTTTTATATCCAAACATCTACATTAACGGATGTCAGTACCCTCGTAACCTTGAACCAGAGACTATCTCACGGGTCGACAATAGTTGTGACATCACAATAATGCTCTCTAATTACGTCATTATATCATCATTAAAGTAATAGTGCAGCTAAATGTTTTTTTATCCGAGTATTGAGTTTATATAAAGTTACAATATGAGTGTTTACGAAGTTCTCCAAATATCGATCTTGTCTTATAATTCTGTTTCCAATTTCGAGAGTAACTAAAGTAATTTTCGAGATTACTTCAAAAGGTGTTACCAACCCACCTCTCATTATTTATTACCTTTTGAAGTCGGTTTCATTTGATTGCTGGAATAGGCATAAAAAGCAGTTAGAGTTTCAAAGATCTGGCTTTAGTTTTGTTCCAAACTCAATTTCAATGCTAACTCTATCTATCCACATATTTTATTATATTAAATAAATTTATAGCCCTGTGAAGTTCAAACTTATGTTGTAGATAATGTAACTTTATTTTGTTGATAGATTTTTTTACTGGTTTTAGTTTATCCATTAAAAAGGGACAAAACATCAAAGACATCCTCTATATTATATATAACACAAATATTTCATTCACAAATAAAAGTTTAACACTTTACTGCAGAATCTACTTACACATTTTATATTTTTTTATGTTAGAATCGACAGCGATAGCACAACACAGAATTTACTTGTTTAAGTAGAGTATTATCTAATACGTGTAGCATTATTCAATTTCTACGAGCGTTTGACCCCAATCCAATTTATTGGGATTCACATGATTTACATTCGATTTACGTAACCATTATTGTGATGGGAATATAGAGTTACTAACACTTGTTGTACAGGAAACAATTGTGTATACATTATGAAGAAAAAAAATAATGCGAGTAAGCGAGCATAACATGTTATTGATTAGATTAGTTGACAATTACTAACCTACAAATATTGTGTGCCTTTTAGGCAGATCACGGTGTAACTGTTCAGTCCTTGAATCCAATATCTTTATATTGGGTTGGCACAAAAGTAATGAGACACACTAGAAAAATCTATAACATTTCCTTTTTAAAATCAATTTTTTCGATAATATTCTAGAATGTTGTAGAACATTCTAGGTACTTCTGGTGTATGGTATATAAAGCCGCGCTCGCGATTTGTTTAGTCAGTTTGAAGAAAAATGGACGAGCGACAAGTTCGAACACTATACTTATACGAGTACTTGTTAGGCCACAGTGCGCGGGCTGCGGCTGACAATATCAACAATGCATTAGGCGCTGGAAGTACAAGCCATGCGACGGTGTCCCGATGGTTTGACCGTTTTAAATCAGAAGACAGGAGCCTTGAAAGTCAGCCACCCTCAGGGCGACCACCCGCAGTGAATGATGACGATTTGCGCCGCGAACTGCAGTTGAATCCGGATGCTACCACTCGTGAATCAGCGGAAGCACTTAAATGCAGACACCACGCCGTGGAACACCATCTGCATGAGCTTGGTTATCGAAAAGTTTTGGCTCGGTGTGTACCGCACATCCTTGCAGACGCCAGTCGTGCAGTCCGTGTCGCTATCTGTCAGTCACTTTTGCTGCGACCCCCGACGTAAAGAGTTTTTGTCAGATCTGGTTACTGGAGATGAATCATGGATTTATTACGAGAACGATACACGTCGTGCTTTTTGGCTGCCTCGAGAAGAAACGCCACCAACTCAACCGAAGCCGAGTCAAAAGAACCGCTGAAAAATTCTGCTTTGCTGTTTCTGGGATGCGCAAGGCATACTGTTTTATGAGCTATTACACAATGAAACTATAAACGCTGACCAATATTCAACCCAGCTTACCAAATTATCTGCTGCTATCAAGAAAAAACGACGAAGACGAGTCAATGTAGTTTTACTGCACGATAACGCTCGACCTCACGTCGCATCTGTGGTTCGCCGGCAGTTGGAGAACTTGGGCTGGGAGACGATACCCCACCCACCTTATTCCCCAGACCTCGCCCCATCAGACTATAATTTGTTTAGAGCCCTGAAACAGCATTTGCGGGGTAAACAATTTAATGATTTCTCTGACGTAGAGGCGGAGTTGAACAACTTTTTCGAGGCACAGCCATCAGAGTTCTGGGCAAAAGGCATCCAAACTTTGCCGGATCGTTGGCAAGAAGTCTTAGATACTAATGGTAATTACATCATTGACTAAACTTTTTTTATTGTAATAATAATAAAAAAGTAAAAACTTAAACCAAGTGTCTCATTACTTTTGTGCCAACCGATATAACCTGTGATCAACAATAAAGATTGATTTGATTTGAATGGATCTAAAAGCAAAGCTTGCTTGCTTGAAGCTATGTGGTATCGATTCTTTCAAAATGAAATCAAAATGATAATTTAAAATCAAATATTAAAAAATATATATTGCATATATTTAATACATTATGTTTCAAGATGTCAGGCTGTCACAATAATTTAATTATATGTCCTAAAATATTTAATCTTTAAAAACATCCGTTTGTAATCATAAATAACCAAAAAAAATATATAATAACTTTCATTGCAGAAACCAGTGAAGCTTTTTCGTACGATAAACACTTTTATGGTCATGTAATAAATTAACTACACGTTTTCATCGAAAAACGAAAATACAATGCCAATGGCAACATTGAGTCATTGCACCTGTGAAATGAGCCAGACCGAAATGTACTTTAGCGTCATTGAAATAAAATATATATTGGCGATTGATATCTGTAATATCGTGGCCGCAAACAACGGAGAAAGTGCAAACGGTTCAAAAGTAATATGTTTGTAATGTAACATAATGAAGTATCTTGAGATCACGCCCGTAACGTTTATTAATTCCTATAAGGCGATTTTATTTCACTACACTATATTCTTTAGAAATTATACAACATTTTCATTTTCTATTTTTATTGTCACTTAAAATGTAAAAATATTTCCCAATAATTCAAATAATAAACATACGGTTAACAGCTCAGCTTAAAAAATAAGCTACTGCTCCAAGCTCTGTTGCTGCTCTGCTGTCCTACGTAAATAAAGAAACATCTTTCAGAGAAAGCGCGATATTTTTTATTGATTTTCAAATTTTTATAGGCTTTTGTCCCTCCTATCTAAACATTTAAGAATATTTAGTCTTGTTATGAAGAGTTTTTTTTTTATAAGGAACCTTAAAGTAAGTATTGTTTTTGTCAATAAGATTCGTAATAATTTCTACATCTTCGCTCGATAGACATGTACATACATAGAAATACGATTCGGAATACGAAACTTGACACTTGTAGTATGCACAGAAATATACAGTTTACAAAATCACGAACAGCCGTGCGATTCTCTAAAAATCGAATCCCGAATTCGAATTCACTAAGGTGTCCGAATTGACTTCAAAAAGCGCCAATCCTGCATTGGTGATAACGGTTCGAGACATAAGTGAAGTGAGTTTCGAAATGACATAGGATCTGATACAATCAATTTTCTTCTGTATTGTCATACAAAAAATGGAATCGATAGAATGTCTTTAATTCGGACACATGAAGGAATTCGAATTGGAGTCTGAATTTTTACAGAATCGCAGGGCAGAGCTTTTGTCTCATCTTTGGTTTGCAATGTATAGTTGTGCACGACAAATAGGTTTCAATCTGTAAAGACACGTTGGTTTCCCCCCCATTAGAAATCTAGGACTCCTGTATTTGCAAGTCATTACGTTTCACTCCGCTGGTCATTACAACGACTGATTTATCTTAGTGGACTCTACATTACCAGGACCGGATCCGAAAAATAATCTCTTTCTGTATAATAGTTATGAAAGTCACTTATAAAAAAACAGTTTTCAAGAAGTAGTTCTGAGGCGTATGACACATACATCAATCTTAAGTGTCATGAATTTGTTCAAAGTATTTTTGCTACACCGCAAAGTAATGGGCCCACTAATAGGCTGGCTGTCTAGGAATGAGACATTTACGACAATGTGGCGTCAAAAGATGACATAACATTAATTATTGTAAATACACCATACTTATTGAGCCATATCAACAATAATGTAAAAAGATAATATTTCTATTTTATGAATACGGTAATAGAATACAATATTATAAAAACAACTTCATTAATTTTCAGTGTATGATTCTATCTCTTAGAGATTAAACTTAGAAATATTGTTGGCCATAGCCAATATCCAGTACAATAAATAGGTGAATATATTGTGTAGTTAACGAGCAATGAATACAAACGCAATTAAAGTGAAAATATAACATTACTACCGTAGTTGTACAATATCTTAACTATTAGTATTTTCCTTGATGATCTTCTACAATATCTAAATGCGTCTCTGTCGAGCCGTTTAACGTAAATATTTCAAATTGTCTACAAACTATTTGAAAGGCCACAATGTGGCGACTGGCCTTACTAAGTATTAAACAATTTATGTTGTTTTTGTTTAGAAAGCTAACAGTTTAAGTGATTCACACTCTTTTTAGTTCCGCGATACACTAATTAATTTACGTTTTACGGTATAGATTTTACAACTTTTTCCCACAACATCGACTGGATAGCTTTTATCAATCGAATCGCACTTTTCGATATATGTTTCAGTTGTATTAGTATATTGCATTTCTGTCCTCTATTTTATCTCTGCGTGTATTTCGATAACTTAGTAAGTAAGTTGAAACAATTTTTAACTAATTACAAGTATACTGTTCATTCAGATAATATTTATTTATTCAGATAACAGCTTTCCACCAGCGACTTCTCCCGCGTGGTCCAGTATTATGAAAATTCCATATGAGTCTCTCCCCCCCCCTTATGGATTGAACTTTCTAAATTTGTAGGTAAAATAGTTTTGGCTGTGCGTTGATATACATATAAGTCAGTCAAGTTTGCCTTTTATTATATAGATGTGTGCCTTATAATCAAAATACTCCAGATTATGTCACTTACAAATTTTTTATTTATTGAATTTATATTTACTATAAATATGGGTATCCTTATCACGGAAACCACATAAAATTGAATAAATTAGATATGTCAGCATCCCCATTCGACAATACCAGTGCAGTTACAAAAACATGAAGACATTCAGTGTTGGCAATACCTATGTATGCAATACACCAACGGATAGTATCAGACACATTGCCATAATAGTTTCCTTAGTGATGATGAAATAGACATTCCATGTGATGTGATACTGGTACCGTAGTAATCTAATATGACTTATATTTATTAAACTAATAGAGATTGTTTTTAAATCATTTGATACTTTATTAAATACGATGTTCTGATAGATATTTATACTTTATTTTTAATTTTGAATAAGAACTCTACCGATGAGCCTTGAAAAAAACATTAATATTTTATTTGTCTATTCTTTTTGGTATAAGATCGTGACGAAGAAGTTTTTAAAAGTTCACGGCAAAAATGAGTTAGAGACCAACTCTTTTGTTTAGTAGTAACTAGTATTTTATTAAATAAATTTCTTTCTTTCTTTGTCACTTTATTGCATTTTTACATACTTGTAACAAGAACAAAATGTAAAAGTTGGAAGTTAATTTTAAAGTGTACTAATGGCGTATTTGCAAGCGTTACCAAGAACCATTATAAATGAGTACCTTAGTTTTATCGCACCAGTTAACCTTAAGCTGTGCCCGTTAAGACTAGATCTAGTTTATATTTTGCTTACTGCACGGTCTATATTGTGGTCTCCTTATATTTATTTAGTCTCCTTATAATATTCATTCTATTTGTTATTTTATCTAATCATTATTGTCTATGACATAAGATTAAGACGCGCGTCGATTCCCAGTCGGGTCAATGTTTTTTACATTTATTACATAATATGAGGGTTTTAGATACACATCTAGGAATCCGAACCATGTATGTGATTTTGTCTTATATTTTATATTTAAAACAATAACGTGATGAAAAAAGGTTTAACTTTTGTTTTTAGTTTGTTTTCAGTTACAACTAATAATAATGTCGTTGTCTTTAAAAATATTCTTACCAATTTTACGAGTGTAATTTTTAAGGTTTCTATTCATTCATCATATAGAAATTTAATTTTAAAATAATATCTCTAAAACTTTTTCTAACCTCAATATTTTATTAAGGCCATAATTTATTTTATTGAGCAAAAACTACATATTAACAACTCAGTTAAATAAATATGTCGGATCTATATAATATTATTACTAACAAGTGTTTTGTACATTATCATCATAAAACATTTTATGACCTACTAATATAAAATTCAATCCAAATGTTACGTAAATCTGAAAGTAATTCAACCAGTTTTGTTGAAACGGAAAGTCAGGTTAACATTCATCATTTTATAGAGAAAGCAGCGCGCGGTCCAATGATACTACAATATGTTTATAAGTTTTATTTAAAGTCAAAGTTCAAAAAATACCTACAATCTCCTATTTTTTCATAATTAGAGGAAAAAATTAATACACAATCCTAAAAAATATTCATTATTTTAAATTATTAATCCCACAAAAACAGTACTTAATTTAATGTATTTGAGAGATGTGTACGAAAAACACACAAAATATTTTTTTAGAGATACGAGAAAAAGAAAATCTATAATAATCCAATCAAAAATCGAACCTGAATTAAGAGATAAACCTCATTACGAATACGAACAGTGAGCAAGCCATTCGATCCAGTAGAACGGTTATGTTCAACATCCTTATAATAATCCTATCTCTATGAACTGAATTGATTTATGTTTTAATTAACATTTGGAATGGTCACGCTTACAATTTCCACGGAAAAGTCGATGTGATGTGTCGGACGTTACGTGTATTCACGTTAAGTGGGGAGAGAGCTTGTGACATACTTGCGCTTGCGTCAATTACTACAGTTCTGAATGTCTGCCTGTTACATGACACTATATGTTAATTGATAAATAAAATAATTGAATATATTCAGAAAAAAACAGGCCTTTTGTCCTAATCGTAAAAACAACTTTGCAACATTCGTCCCTTTTCATACCTGTACCAGTTATTTTCCCGCGACTTAGCCCACGGAAATTATAGCCTATGTTACCAGCGTATGATGTAGTTTCCCGTAGGTAAATTAATTTTTCAAATCAGTCAAGTAGTTTCGGAGCCTATTCAATGCAAATAAACAATCAAATACTTCTTCTTTATAATATTGTTAGAGATTTTCAATCTGGAGTTGCCATAGAAAACATACTAAGTTTTTCCAAGTCACGCTTATATCACAGTGTGTCTTATATCTAGTTTCTGATATTTCATCTCCGTCCACAACCAAACTACTCTCTCCACGAGCGCTCTAGTTAAGTTACGTAACTATCGCGTGGTCAATCTTGAGGAATGCGGTGACCTTTGAGTGCATCACTTGAGGTCATTGACACACCGCGGCTACTGCAAGCGTGTACTGATCAACTGTGAAATACACAAAAAAAAATATTAGTGTTTAATACATTCAAAAATATCTTTGTCTCAAGGAAGTAATATTAATATTTTTTTGAATAGGACATTATAATTCACATATAAGAAATGCGATATAATTCTTAATGTGAAAACTATTTAAGAGATTTAAAAATGTATAACCAATTATTACATAAGCTTATGATTTGACTGTTTTTTTGTATCGAATAGGCTCCGTTACTACTAGACCGATTTAAAAAATTATTTCACCTACGTAAAGCTACATTATACGTGGTTGCCATATGCTATAATCTACGCGGACAAAGCGCGGGAAAACATCTATTTGTCATTTCATATAGGTATCATATAATACCACATGTTTTACAAAGTATTAGGAATCTAACATAGTGGATACCTAGTTCACATCGTACATATTACTTTCTATGACATAATATACTAAATACTTCCTGAGAAAGGCAAATTATACAGAACCATATGGAAGCAGTCAGAGTGACTTTAAAATTAGGTAACAATCACTGTCAGACTGTCACCTACTTCGTTTTATAATTATTTATCCCTAGGAAACTGTTTAGTGGGATAAAAAGTTAATTCATTAGTTGTTTTTGCATTAAAGAGTAACAAACATACAAACATATATCCTCACAAACTTTCGCATTTATAAAAATGGTAGGATATTATGGTATCAATAGAATCTGTAGCTATTCCAACCTCGATAATCAATTTGACTCATGTTTATTGATCTGCAGCTACGACATTGTCGATAGTTTGATTTTGTGTTATGTTATAACGTCTATGTAACACTATGGTTCGCAATAATCAATTGAGTACTGATCGACTGTACTACTCTACCTAAGAAGCAATACCTGTAGATAGATGTAATATAACATATATTTATACAATTTCACACTACCTATGGCACGCGTACAAACCAGACAAATAGACGTACATACATATTTAGTAAGCATCCACTCTCGTTTCCGGTAAAAGTGGTAGCGACTAGATTCGATCTTAACTAATGCTTATGGAAGTCGTATAACCTAAAAAGATAAGATGTTTCTAAGATGTTAATAGATTTGTGTTACTTTTTAGCTTTATTGACAGATGATAAAATAACTGAAAATATTATAACCTATGAAATTCTCGTTTTTCATGAAATAAATGAAGCGTATTTTTTTCATCAAAATAATTTCTATTATTAATAAATAAACCCATGCAATCAATGCATCTTTGCCAACGCATTGGTAGCTTATTGATCCCGTCCTTAAAAATACATTATAAACATATACTTCAATTTTAAAAGCGGATTATATAAATATAAATTCTCGTTGGTAGTAAGAAAGCCTAAGGCGACGTTTTTATGACAAATAGGAAGCTACAATTCATATATTGTAGCTTCCTACTTGACTTAAAAATGTCAAATGGGATTAACATCTATTATTTAAACAACATTAAAATCGAAGTACTTTGTTCATTTGTTTACAATCTTACTCATAATCAGAGGTCGAATCTAAACTTTTAGATATTTCAAAGAACTTTTTTTTAGAAAACAAAACATGTCTATTGTCGCCGTATTATCTGTACCCATTTATAATTCATATTCATCCCACAGCTACTACTGACCACTAGTTCTACGCCTATACAAAATCAAACCGGTTCCTACGAGACACTTAAAACTCGATCGACCACTCTTCCTGTCGTTTCACTACCTTTTTCTAAACTAGAAATGGATATCCATGATATAACATTATTTCTCCTCGATCTCCATCATTTACAAATTGTAATTTTTCAAAAACGTCAATATTTGATTTATGCCCCTTTAGTACCAATATGCCATTTTTTTTTCATATTTTTTTCATAGATACACTTTTTTTTTATTTATTTTGATTTACCAACATTTTATACATCAAGAAATACTTTGAGAAACAATTATTACGATATCCTCAGCTTTCATCTTGATATGAAATGTAAATTTCGTATTGTTATCTATAAAACGTTTTAACTAAAATAATAGTACCTACATTAATCATCGTCAAATGAATATTCCCACTATGATCATCATATCCCACATGTATCCTAAGATATAAATACAGATAAACTTCTTTTCTTTCTTTTTATACCTAACTCAATATTATTTTAATAACTTTTATATATATAACGTTTATAAAACAGCAGTTGTTTTAACTGCATATTTGATAAGAATCAAGAAAATCTAGCTTTCCCATTCATAAATTAATTTTAACACCATTTAAAATTTGTGTATTGCATGTTTTATTTTTTTGATTTCATAATAATAAAGTTCTTCTTTATTAAGGATACGTTTTCACAAATAATAAGAAAAAGCTTCGAGTTTCTCTACAGAATCACGTAAGAAGAAGTAAATATAAATGTAACAAAACGAGAAAATTAATAAGTATCATGTTATAGAAAGATCTAAAGTATCACAATATTCGTAACTTCTATTTGTTTATATGATTACTAGTTGTTTTTCCGCATAAATTATACCCCAGTATGATGTAGCTTCCCGTAGGTGAAAGATTTTTTTTTTTTAATTGATCCAGTAGTTTGGGAAACCTATTCGATGAAAACAAACAATCAAGTCTTTCCTTTTCAAAATATTAGTGTAGATGTACGGCTAAAACGTAACTATGTCAGTAAAACTTGCATATATCCAATGTCATATATAAAAGTGAGATGAAATAGAAATAGAAGTTATTTATATGCAAATTAACACATGCACACCATCCATAGACGTGTTAGTAATTATTGGTATCCGTTTAAAGTATTTACTATAAACATAAAAGGGTAAATTTATTTTAATATTGACTTTCATACTAGAAAGCTCGGGAAAAGAGCTCGTGACATAAAAACCTAGAATTATTATAACCTCACCCGAATGAGAAAAGTGTAATCATATGTTCTATATTCTTCTTGGTTATTGCTGAAGTTCTGGCCATGGTAATCTTTTTTTGGGACAATTTTCGAGCACTTTTCGACGACTAGTATCTACAATTATGCAAGATATCATGTAAATTAATAGGTCAACAGCATAATTGTTGCGTGGCACGCACTCAATGGTTGAATGCATAGCGGGTTCGATGCCCCGACGCCGATATAACTGACTGGATGAATAATTGATTTTAATCACTGTTGTTGTTTATTTTTTTTCAGGTAATTGAGTCGAGTTTATACAATCCTATGGTAACTATTTTAGCTTGTGAGCGTTAAGGTTCTCCTCGAGTGTCAACAGATGGCGCTGATTGGGATTTATTTTTTATGTATATTTATAACACTGAATTACGAGGGTCAAACTGAAAGTTCTTAGAACTGGCCACTTATAAACAATATAATAAAAAAATAATTCTAAAATTTGAAAATATAACTCTTTGCCAATATTACTGAGTATATATTTCATTCATTTGTAATTTGTTTTACGATTTGGCGGCAAATTGAAAATTGTCTGTGTCACGTCATCATGAATTTAACACGAGAAAATTTTCGTGCAATGATTTTTTATGACTTTCGATGTCATTTAAGTCAACAAGAAAGTTATGATAGACTACGATTGGCCTTTCACGATGAAGCCCCATCTCGTGCGACTGTTTACAACTGGTTTAATGAGTTTAAACGTGGTCGCACTAATCTCACTGATGATTTACGTGAGGGACGGCCTTCTACGGCGACGACTGAAGATAACATCTGTGTTGTGCGGCGTATGATAGAGACTGACAAAAGAGTGACCTATCAACAGATTCGGACAAGCTTAGGCATCGGTATGAGTCAAGTGCACAAAATCCTCCACGAACATTTAGCGGTCAGGAAGCTTTGCGCCCGGTGGATACCTCATAATTTGACTGAGGCTCAAAAACTCCATCGTGTGGATTGGTGTCGTAAAATGATTGAAAGATTTAACGGAGGTGACTCAAATGCTGTGTTCGACATACTAACAGGTGACGAAAGCTGGATTTACTGTTATGATCCTAAAACCAAAAGACAATCTGCTCAGTGGGTGTTTCCTTTCGAGGAGTTGCCAACTAAAGTGAAGAGAGATCGAAGTGCGGGAAAAAAAATGGTGGCCTCGTTCTTTGGAAGGATAGGTCATTTTGCAACAATTGTGTTAGAGGATCAAAAAACAGTTTCTGCAGAATGGTACACTACCAATTGTTTGCCACTTGTCTTGGAAAAAGTTCGAGAGAAACGACCTCGCAGTAGGATCCTCCTTCACCACGACAACGCCTCGTCGCACACCGCCAAGCGAACGATCGACTATTTGGCGACATCAAACGTTGAATTACTGGGTCACCCGCCGTATAGCCCCGACCTCGCGCCTTGTGATTTTTATTTATTTCCAAAAATTAAAGAAAAACTTAAAGGAAAGCGGTTTATGAATGCTGAAGAAGCGGTGGCTGCGTATCGCGATGCCATTGAAGAGACCCCTAAGGACGAGTGGGCAAAGTGCTTTTCCCAGTGGTTCCATCGCATGCAGCGGTGTATTGACGTGAATGGACAATATTTTGAAAAGATATAATAAAACTAATAACTGGCTAATGTAATCAGTTTTTGATTTTCTAAGAACTTTCAGTTTGACCCTCGTATAAGATAAGGTTTCCTTTAGTATTCAAAATAGCTTTATTTAATAAAAAATGCTAAAAAATCCATTTTTAAGCATTTTTCAGAATATCTAATCATATCTAATAACTTTATTTAAAATAAATAATATCTAAAATTGAGTAATATATTGTTAATGATATTACGTTATATGAATGTTTTCATCTCAAAAATATTTTTTATGGATGAAAATGAAATATAAGTATATTTATTATTGACAGTCAAAAAGAAAGAGACCGTGACATTACTTGACCATAGAACTATGTCTTTTTTATTAATTAAAATTGTTTATCTATTACTTAGCACGACTGAAATTCAATAAAGTGTTTCAATAAGGTTTCAATTTACTACGTCGCTAAGTATTTCAGTTGGCCTTTGAGATTTCCGTGAACGATAACTGACACCTTCCATTAGAACATTAAATTAGACTAAATTCTATATAATTTTTTTTATTTGGATTTGTATGTGGGCGGTGCAATTTATCGCCTGATTTAACAGTCACAGTATAAACAGACAAGTGATATCCGCAAACCAAAACAAAGGCTTATAATTATAATAATAACCTTGATTGATAATACCTATAATAATACATTCAACCATAGATTAGAAATTGAATAATTAGTTCACGTAGCATAATCTTAAGATATAACAACAGTATGTAATTATCATGTTATTTATTTTAGAGCGTAGGTACCTGCATGTAACATATATGATCATGTTTACACAATGTTTTAAAAATAGCATACACTTCCTAACGAAATATAATAACTTACTTTGATAACGTAATTATTTTATAATACAACAGATTTCACAAAAGAGCATCAACCCTGTTACGTCCTCCCTGCATGAGTTCAGTCCTTCGGTGGGCTCTTGCCCTCCATTAACAACGCTGGCCCAATGCTGATTGGAAGGCTTAACATGCTTTCCGAAACACAGAATAGCTCAGGATAAGATTTTTTTTGTCAACTATCCTGTGACCGACCAAAATTACTTAGCCACAACAATCACGGGCCGCAGCACTTATCCACTACGCCACCGACCCAGCAACTCTAATGTCTGAATCGCTTAATATGTAAATAGGACAATTTAAGTGGTATTAACTAACACCATAATGTGGTCATATACAATATAGCACAAGCTAGACTCTAGTTTAATACTATGTTTAAAAAATGGAAAATTTTAAACAAAGTATATATTTGAACTAAACAAAGTATACTTTCGAAAATTTATGCGTTTGTTTCACCAGTAGGTAATGTAAAGATAGCCAGTGTCTTATGTCACAGACACCTAACCCGTGACTTCCCTCTCACAATGCGACACAAGACACCAAAGACAAACAGAAAGTCAATACAAACATTACACAGTACGTATTGAAAGAAACCAACTTGATTTTCTTGCTAGTTTCGTTTTGTGTTGATAACAAAGATAGTTTTTATAAACGATAAATAGTTATTTTGAGTTAAAAAGCAATATCACATGCAATAACATAACAAGTACCTTTATAGATTACTTTTGACGAAAAAATAATAAAGCTAAATTACGAAAAATGTCAAAATAATATTATGAAAGCTAAGAACTTTTTTTGTCAAAAAGTTTAATGGCTGTAGTTACAATCTATACCGACCATAGAGATGGTTTAATAGCGCAGTGCTAGCGAGCTTAGCTTCCGCAAGGGCCCGTCATTTAATAGGTGACCAAAAATCTATTCCCTAGAGGGTTCTCTATGCTTCGGAAAAACGTAAACCGCTAATCCTGTTGCATCTACAGTCATTAACACCTAGAAATCCGCATTGGGTTTGAATTATTACCCATTATTAGATTACGTTTATAAAAAAAACACGACACGACACGAGTAGACATTAACGTTCAATGACCATTCAAAGGTTTAATCAAAATATATGATAAATGTGGTGACGCAAAGTGCCATTAAAATTAAGAAGAAGAAGAATATATGATAACAACAAGAAATATCAGGTTACTACAATATGTCTGCATCTCATGTTACTACAATATGCCTAATTTCTGCAATGGATTTTAACTTCTCCCCTCAATATATAAAGGTTTGAAATGGTGAGAGGAAAATTTTACAGTTTTGTATAGTAGTAGACTGTACCTAAAAGAATATAAAACTCTAAAGTATAAGTTTTCCAGGCAGCCTCCAACGACAATATTAACAAGTATCGAAGCACTGCTCAATTAGGTATTTATAATAATAATAATATTTATTTATTTGCGAAAATATGGTTACAAGGTAGTTTTACAATTTTAGACCAGCATATTTTATCGTCAAGACGATGTGCAAATATTAAAGTCAATATACAATAAATTGTCTGATTTTATATGAAAGAAAATGTCAAAAAATTAAATTACATAAAAAATAGCAAATGTCAAATCATAGTCATAAGATACAACAGGTTCATTTTATAATCAAAGCATTCATACAATAATTAATAATGAGATTTATCTTGCAATAATTCATTAATTGTATAATAATTTTTATCCATTACAAATTTAAATAAACAGGATTTGAATGTAATAACATTATCAATAGTTTTAATATTATTCAGTAATTTATTATAAATGCGTATACTCATACAATATGAGTTCTTCGAATTCACAACGAGTCTTTGAGTTGGAATACATAAATTTGTACCCTTCCTACCTCTATGTGCAAAATCTTTATTTTGTTTAAATAAATGGAAATGGTTATTAACAAATATCCCCATTTCAAAAAAATATAAACATGGAATTGGTAATACATTTAATGATTTAAACAAAGGTTTACATGTGTCCAAGTAGCCTGCACCACAGACTGACCGGATGCATTTTTTTTTTTTTGTATTTTAAAAGCACGAATTGCATCGACCGAATTACCCCATATCACTATACCATATCGAAACACAGATGAGACGTTACTATGATATGTTATTAGAGCGGATTGTTTAGAGGCCACCTGTCTAAATCTATTAAGAGCAAATATAAATTTGTCCAATTTTAAGGATAAGTGTGACCGAAAAAACGGGAAATGACAAGAAAAAACCTCCACCGTGGGAACCATCACCTACAAACGGGATAATTGACGACGCTCTAATGTTTTGTCTAGACACTCGATGTGTGCTTAGTTCTAAGTGGTACTAACAATAAGCTCAATTGCACAGCCAGACTCTTTGTTGGTGTAATTGGCCGAAGTGAAAGTTCATTTTCTATGGGTGTACCAAACACCTTCTTCATGCACACTTAATATTGATGAAAGTGTAAAATTATGAAAAATATGTTAAGTATTGTAATGATTTTCTTCTTAATTATTATTTATCTTTTAACTTTTATTAACAGGTTGCAAGAATTGCAGATTTTTTTCAGTAGTATCCTACCGCCTAACTCATTGCCATAACTATTAAACTAAATTGAAATACGAATAAAAACAGTCAAGTTTAGAAAAATAAAAGTACCTACAATATTAAGAAAGCTAACATAAATCGTAATCTATTTTATTTAATCTAATTAATTTTAGAAAATATACCTATAACTACTTTATTTACCATTATAAAAGAATATTACAAGATAACGTTGTAATAAAATGTATACCTTTCAACTATAAATCCATTAGATTGGTATGGTATCGTATTTCGAAAAAAAAAAACATTCTTAAAATCGTTGCGTAAAATCGAACTCAAACAAGTAGCGTGAATACAAGTGATTCGTGATCCATTTCATGCAACCGAATGCCCGAGATACGCAGCCGCGCATGTTAGCGTGGCAGAACGTGCAGTCGCCTTTGCCGGTTTGATAATTTTAATGGCGGTGAAAAAATAATTTGTATAGGTTTTTAAGCAAAATGTTCATATAAGATTATGTATTTTAATTAGTTGTATCTTCTTGTGTGCTAATAACCAATAATATGTTGAAATTTTGTTTAGGTGACGTTATTAAGATTTATACATAAAATTCCGGTTGACTGCTATAGAATGCCTATTGTCACTAAGTCCGCTAATTGTACGCTTTAATTGTGCAATGAAGTTTGAATACATGAATAAATTAATAAATGTGTAGGCTGGCAGTAGGTATTTATTTAGAATCTATAATTATTATGAATAATCCTGTTTTAAGCTAGGTATTACAAAATGTTACGAACCTCAAAAATTTTATAATTTTACATAAAACATTTTAGAATAATTGTGAATCAGTCGCCATCGAACATGTCCATCCATGGTAGATTTTTCAAACAAAAATCTCTAATTCGCAAATAAATATTAATATCGAATCCAATATACTTATCTAGTTTATTTAACTCATATCTGCAGTGCTATTGAGTAAAAATACAGGAGCGAATACAGCGCTGTCACAGCATTAAATGCTCAAGAAAATATAACCTACTCCAAAAGGTTAAAGGTTTTATTTGATTGTATATCGAATACCGTGACAAATTACTTTTGCAATATGATTAGTTTGACAAAAAAAAACAATTTCTCATTAGTTTCTACCAAAAGTTTCTTCTAATATATTTCAGGATTTAATTTACCTAAGCATGCTTTTAGCTGGCTAAAAAAAAGTGAAAACTCAGCTTACAATGCGAAAATAAATCAATAATTCAGCAACACAAGACATATTCTAAAAGCAAAAGTATCTCTTAAAATGTGTCTAGTGTCAATCGTAGCTTTTCCTTTCTGAAGTGGTGAAAACGTCGTCGTTCTGTTTAGTGCAACTACAACTTTCTCCTGGAATAAATCAATATGGCACAAAAATAACAACCATTATGACGGCTGCGGTAACAGTCTGCGGAAGTGATGATATTAATATACAATCTCTAACATTTTACAGAGTAGCTAATTTAAATAAGACGAATGATAATTGTATAGGTCTTGTACAAGCTCTTATGGAAAAACCGGTGAATGAAATAATAAAGTTAAATAAAAATAAAGAAAATTGTCAACAGGGCCATTATCATAAAAAATATTTAATTAATTGATACTCTTTTTAAATAAATAAAGGTATCTTATACAAGGTAGATCAAAACAATTTTTTTTTATTCTTTTATTGCTGTAGCAGTTTTATCTCAACTGAATTTTGTATCTACAAGAAACACTCCAAGGCGCCTTCGAGCTACGTCAAAATCCCACTCATATTATCATCATAAGCATACGTATCTGAGCTCTCATGATGTTACATTACAGTACAATAAAAACTCATTTTTAGGGTACCGTAACCAAAGGGTAAAACGGGAACTTTATTACTAAGATTTCGCTGTCTGCCTGTATGTCACCAGGCAGAAACCTTTAAAGTTGAAATCTTCCCAGATAATGTATTACTGTTGCCGCTAATCAACAAATACTAATAACAAATTTGGCATTGTAGAGACCAAACGGATTGACCAAGTTTGATTTTATACTTCAATTGACTTGTTTTAACCTTGCGAGTGTCAATAAACACATAACAGTAATCAAAATTCTTTTTTTAGGGCTTAGGTTACCTCCCCTACATTTGAATTGGCGATGATCTTTTACTTTTTCTACTTTCCTATAGTGTGGGATATTGTTGGTTAGGTCTTTAAAAGAAGTGTGCGAAGACCGCTTTTAAATGTAGTGAGCGGTTCGCAAATTATGTATTAAGCTTTTAAGAGCCAAGAACTACTTTGGACCGAGCTTTGGTTGACTTAAGTTCGAGAATTTTTGCTAAAGGTCAAACATATGCAGCTTTGAGCCGAGTGAGGTCTCTAGACTACTAATAACTAATAATCAATAGTTAAGACCACCGCAAATTGCTTAATAATCCTCACGATATAAACTCCCTAAATGAAATGACAAGGTTGTAAAATTTACCGTCTTATATATTTAATTACGAATGAAATGAGAATTAATTAAAGTGTAAAATAAAATTTTCATTATAAAAAATCAAAAAACCCGACTGCGTAAAAACAAAAGAAAGAAGTGAAAAAAATATATAATTACTTTCACTAAAAACTAAAAAGAAAATAACAAGTCCACTAGTTTGGAATGTTATTAAGTACTACTACATTTTATAATTTTGCCTTTTGTTACATTTGACCGCACTATTATACCATATTCAAAATCAGTTAAAAACCTCGGTGTGATTTTTGACCAGTGCCTTTCTTGGAAGCCTCACTTCGAATCGCTAAGGAAGCGAATGTTTGCCGCTTATAGCTCACTCAACCGTCTGCGCAACTTTTTGCCCACACACACGAAAATTGCCCTGGCTCATACCCTCTTGCTTTCAATCCTTGACTACGTTGATGTTTGTTACACTGATTTGTCGGAAGATCTTCTTAACAAGCTGGAGCGTCTGCAGAACTTGGGCATCCGATTCATCTTCAATCTCCGCAAATATGACCATGTGTCACACTTTCGCTCCAAACTAAACTGGCTCCCTATTCGCCGGCGCAGAGACTTACATCCTCTTACGCTCCTCTATTCCATCCTTTTTCTTCCTACGGCCCCTCCTTACCTTAAAAAATGCTTTTCCTTCCGAACCTCCTCTTCACAGTGTACTCTACGCTCATCTTTTAACTTAACCCTTAATATTCCTTGTCATACTTCCGATTTCTTATCCTACTCATTTTCCGTGCATGCGGTACGTCTTTGGAATTCTTTGCCTGAAGCTGTAAGAAAGGCTCGAACCTTAAATTGTTTTATTGTAAAAGTTAAAACACACTTTCTTGAAAACTGTTAATATGTTTAATGACTTTTTATCTTTATCTATTTTATTTACTATATTACATTATACAGATTTATCTATTTACTTCTCCATCTTGCACCCCCCTCTTTTTATTATATAGTTCAAGTTTTTTTTGCCTCGGGTTGCCTGGAAGAGATTGCTACGTAGCAATAAGGTCGCCCTTTGTAATCTTTCTCTTTTTTTTCTATCTTCTCTGTATTATGTCCTGTCTAGCGTGCAATAAAGAATATTATTATTATTATTAATTTCAATGTATATTACAAATTGTAGATCGAAATTACGGAGAAATTAGTGAACATACTTAAAAATCCATCAAACCTCGACCTTTTTTATTTTAAAGTCAGTTAAAAATATTTTTTATTTTTTTCCAAAAAATATATGTAAGCGGCAATATGTCAGACACGTTTTAGAGAAGTCCATCTTTAAATGATCAAAGTTTGGTCATATCGCCGCACTTTTACACTTTGAGTACTTCAGTATGTAACCGTGATTATCCATGTCAAACGTAATAAGATTACATTAAAAAAGAAATATTATGCAAAGCACTAAGGTTAGTTTAAAAATAATTTTATATGGTGGTTAAATATTCTTAAATTTTCAAATTTTCCGCACAATATTGTTATTATCTGTTTTCTTTCATAACAATCTTCTCCTAACAATAACAAATACATCAAAAAAAGAATTAGCGAAATCGGTCCAGCCGCTCACGTTACATAATAAGTTTCGGCTAGTTTACGCATTCTTCGACGAAGCTCTACCTTGCTCTACAACGGTGGCTTATGGTGTAAAGTAAGATGATTACAACACTAGACAATGTAAGCCATAGAAGCGTCACGTGACGCAAATGTGTGAATCTGCACGTGTGATGAAAAATGGAGCGAGGCTGTCGCGGCTAATTGATAAGCGCGAGCGGGGCCGCCGGCGGGAACGATAGCGAATTTTATAAAGCTTTAAACGATCATACATATTTACATTCATATAATATTAACAAACGAAATTTAGTAAAATTTTGAAACCGAACACATATTAGTATTTTTATAAGAAGTTCAAAGATATTTAAAAGGTTCATTTCACGCCAAAAAATTACCCCTCAATACACTGTATAGAACCTGAATGTAGTTTTATATACTTTGATGATATGTTCATGTGACTTATGGTGCATAATTTAGGTATATCTTTTCCTAAATGATGAATGATAATGATAACTCAATTGCCGCCTAATAACGGAACATCTTCAATTAAAATGATGTTTTTACGGGATTGCTACCCGGGATTTTTACAGGTTATTGTAATATTTTTTAATATGTTTTTGATTTGTTGTTAGATTGACACACATTTACAGAAAACACTTTAGTTAAAATTATTAAATATTAGTTACAACAAGAGATTTGTTAGTATTTTTGCATATTATATAATCTATGTATTTTTGTTGGTAATATTTCAAAAAATAAACAAGACTTAAATGTTTTTAACAAATATATGTATTTACGTTTATTCATTGAACATGTGTGAAATTATAAAATGTTATCTTAAAAAACTAAACTTCAAAATTTATATAATGACTTTTTCACCACAAATAGTCTCAACTCGTTTTCAAGCCACTGCTTTATGTGTTCAGTATGTACCTACCTCTAAAACCCTATGACTGATTCCGACTACAAATGATACATGGTCCTTCAAATAATGGTTTTGTCCTAATAAACGTACGTCAGGTATAATATAATAAACGCACGAATTATGTAAACGTTATTGTAAAATTTTATTTTTATCCTAGAAAAATAATCGAACAACTGTCTTAAATACTATTTTTATTATGATTGCAAAATGCAAAAATAAAATTCATTATAAATTTTTGATGAAGTCGTTCACTTTAGAATAAAATAGAATTCCACAATAGTGTATATTTGTCCATCTTCTTTAAGTAATATATTAAAAAAAGATAATTTTGTTTTTTTTTATATTGTATAGTTTATAATACATATTACAATAGATAAAGCGAAGTTAAAATATCTAAAAATGTTGAATAAGGTAAATCACGAAAGTAAAATTTTGGACCTCTCCACCTTCGATAAAATGAATACCTTTGTATAATGCAAAAAGTGATTACTTATCTGTATTCAAAATATACATTATTAAGGTTATATTTCGTTACGAGCATATGACACTAATGAAACAAAGAATTTCTAAATGCAAACAAATTAAAACTCTCCGTTATACAACAAATAATACATTAACGTAGTATGTGTCCTACTTTAAATCTTTTGTTAATATTTATTTAAGAATGACTACTTTCTTTCTTTTCTCTATTCTGTAACACATGTCGGACTATATTATGTAGGAGCTCGATGATTTACTTTCGCAGTGGTCGGTCACGGGATGAGTGACCAAAAAATTATTATGACTTTTGCGAAATTCGCTTCATTTCTGCATCGCAAATCTAACCCTTACCAAAGAAAATACAATACAAATAGAAAATTAAATATTTTTCCCTACACTTTCCATAGATGCTTCATTGGACTAGAAGAAAATACTATAAACATGCAACAAACAATTATTAATATTACAGAAATAGAGTAGTAGATTTTTCCCTACCAAACGTAACAGATTTTACTTACAATACTTAAAGAAATGATTCATAAGATACACAACAAGTTGTGCAACTGTCGATTACATGAAGAAGATGTTCTAGATTCTTTTTCTCATGTCTATTCTAATATTGAAAGTAGGTAAAGTCTCTAGGAGAATGTTGGGTAAGAGATATATAATATAACAACATATTCAAAAATCTTGCAATTTTTAGATAGTAAAAAAAGTAGGTTTACATCATAATTAAACATGAACAATATTAATATGTCCTTTAAAACATTAATTCAAATCTTATTTGATTTCTAATAGTATTATGTATATATTTGTCTTATTATTTATTTAAGAGCATTTCATAATCAACATTTTTTATTTTCAGATGGCGCATCGCACCGTGCGACTGATGTGCTTCGTTGCACTATTGGCGGCAGTAACTCCAGTTAAGGAACAAACAAGATGGTCACGCCAAATCAGTTCTTATACGGCTGATATAAGTGATTGGGTCCCATTAGCAGGCCCAGTGGAAAGAGAAACACGTGACCCCCATCCCTTACCACCGATTAAAAGACAGGCCGTTGCAGAACCAAGAATACTCACTGAACCATTTCCGGGATTCACGAGGCCGTCGGAATTTAGTCAAGACTCTTTTCCACAGAGAATGTACTTTAATTCTCCAGCAAATAGACAGTTATATCTCCAATCTGTTCCATCAGCTCCACAAAATTACTTATCTGACCAGGGTTTCGGACAGAGTGTGAGATTTGGCCTTTCACAACCCAACTTCCCTTTAAGTCAAGGATTCATCGCACCTCAATATACATTCGATAGCATACCTGCAGGTCCACCTTTGAAACCAAGACCTCCACCGCAATTGGCACCAAGTCCTGTCAAATTTGAAAGTTTTACGAAACAAGGTCTGCCATCATCACAGACAAAGCCATTCATTAGTCAATCTATAAAGACAAAGACCGAACCACCAAAATTCATCGATGGCTATCGTGCGGATAATATCAGCAATGACTTTGCTTTCAACCAAAAGAAAAAAGTACAGTCCTTGCAGAAAATTAAATTTGAAAACTATGACAAAAACCCAAAAATAGAAACAATACCTTCTAGACCTAAAGTAGAAAGGGAAGAGGTTCAACTACTTTATGTTCCGATCGAATCTTTGAACAGAGGACAATATAACTTCGGGGTACCTCTAGGCCAAGCGCAAAATATTAATAAAGACTTGTATACCCAAAATTTACCAAAACCTAATCCACTCAAGCAGGCATTTTCTAGTGAAATACAAAAACCAATAGCAAAACCTGTTGAAAGTTTTAATTCAAATCAAGCCTATTTTTCCAACTATGACCAAGCAGCGAAATTTTCAACGATTTCCACGCCTTTTCCAACATCGCTACCTGTCACACCAAAACCAAAGAAATTGAAACCTCATCAACCACCTTTAGCAATATTTATGAGTCAAGATTCCAGAAAAAGAAACCCTTTAAAAGTCGGAGACGTACTGTCATTACTGAAAAACGCTAATACAGTTGCCGTACTAGATACTGTTAACCCATTGAACGCACCCAAAGTATTCATTGGACCATCAACTTTAAACCCACCAGATAATTTTGTGAAATTTGAGCTACCTTACTTATCAAACATTGAAAACAGTGACAAAAAATTACGCCAGCTTCCATTTTTCGTTGCGCCACTAAGCTATAATACACCAAATGGTTTTGCAAAAATACCTTTTCCTTCACCACATGTAGGCTCTGTGGTTATTAATTCTCAAATAAGAGATTCAGGTGTTCAAGCAAATTCAGCATATTCAACTCAATCTACTCCAGCTGCTAATATCATACCTAATTCATACACGGCAACACCACAAAAACAAAACTTCGCTACTCAAAAGCCACAGTTTTCATACTACAGTACCGCAGCACCCAGTACGAATGCACCAAATAATCAGCATCTTCAATCAAATTACTATGCCCTTGAACAACAAACAGTAACAGCAATACCTCCCCAGAAACAAGAGGAAGCGAACATAAACGCTCTTCCACCGAAGCCAGAATCTTATTTCTTAACCAATGTTGGAAATCAATACAACCCTACAAAATATGTTAGTTACCCCACTAATATAAAACAAGAACCACTAAGTCAATACAATTTTGCTAAACCGGAAACATCGACAACGCCCAAAACGACCGTTACGACTACCACGACTTCAAAGCCTCCATCAACATATTCTAGTCAATTATTGGAAACTCACAACCCTTATTCAATAAACCAAGCGTTTCATTTTAGTACACCATTAGACTATCACAGTTATTATGACGACCTTAAAGAACCGTTTGTCAACCAAGGTGTAGAGAATACTCCGAAAATATCACCATCACCAACAGTTTCTCTTTCTAACGTTCCAAATAAACCAGAAGATGTAGTAACTGAGAAGCAACTCTACCAACAACAGACATCACCAAACTACTTACAAAATTATACACCTGAAATACATTACGAATCTGAAGGTGCAAATTCGAGACATCCCGTATATAACGGAAATGATTATACAACTAAGACCCAAGTATCGTCTGAAAATTACAAGATTGTAAATCAACCTGAAATTGAGCCAGTTCAACATAATCAACCAAACTTGTACAATGCTGTTTCTAATCAACCAACAACTTCACAAGAAACAGCCATCTATGATTCTCCAACTTACGAAAATTTAACGGAAATTAATATTAATAAAATAAATACTCCAATTGAAGACAATGGATCTCAATATTACAATCAATATGAAACAAATTATCAAACCGACAATGTTCAACACTCAAGCTCTACTTCCAGTTCAACAACGACTACTACAAGAAGGACGCCTCCTATTCGAACTAGAGGTAGACCAAGATATACAACTGCAAGGCCTGATTCTGGTGAATCAACGACAGTTAGATCTTCCATCACCCGGAGACCACTAAAAGAAAGACGCCCACTACCGTCACGAACAAAATATGAACCTAATAAAATAACAACTGAAAGAACAACGAGAAAATCTTTGGAGTCTGTAGAAAGTACTACAAAATATTCCAGAACAAGAACGAGAGGCCGAATTCACTACAAACCTTCTGAAAATGATGAATACTACTCCAAGAAAAACAAAATACAAAATAATAAGCAGGAAGATCTAGCATATCAAAGAGATGTTCTACATCAAAATTATCCAGTAACTTTAATGGAGAGAATGAGTACTGTTGACATAGAAGCGATGACAGAACCCGCACCTAACTTTTCTTCTACTAAGACAATGGGAAACGAAGGTGAAGTTTATGATACTGAAAATGCTTATGCTCACCAATCAGCATCTATAAGTTACCTTCAAAACGTAGGTTCAAGCGAAAACACCCCCATCTATAGCTCCGAAACAGAATATCAAACTGAAGCTGCAATCAATTCAAAGCTCCCATTAACGCGAAATGAGGATTATATTTATCAATCTAGAAGTAGTGTGACACCAATCGAGGCAATTTCTTCATTTGAAGATGCTAATGAAAAACAGGATATTCCTAAACCAACTACGGCTGAAATGATATCTTATACAACTGAACGAACAAGCTCAACCGCTGAAGAGTATCTTCCAAATCAGTCCATTAATAATGAATTTTCAACAAAACAAGAAGATTCACTAAATGAAGAAGTCAATACTAAAATTAGTAGTCAAGAAACGCATGAAACGGAAACAGAAGAGACTGTTGTACAAACAACACCATCTTACAACAGAGTAAGAATACGTCCTGGAGTTATTAGACAATATCATCATGCATCATCTACTGAAAGCACAAGAGCGAAGTCTGAAAGAAAGAAGATTCAAGCCATTACACATAGACCTGCTTACGATAGAAGACGAACAACTATGCGAATAGAAGAAATTGAAGCCGATTTAAAAACTAAACAAATTCATTCTCGCACTGAATTCCAAGATCATAAGCATCCTGTTTATAGGCCCGAACCCACAACTGAATCAATAATAACAACTCCATTTGAAAGTACCACTAAACGTGGACACTTTCGTAGAAGGCGACCAGGGTATACTACAACGTCAACTGAGGCAACTAGTACGAAGAAAAACGTGTATGAAACTAAAAACCGGTTCAGAGGTAGAAGACCAACTGAAAAACCAACTGAAAAACACGACGTAAAATCTGAAACTACCACAACAACAGTAAGAACCTCCCCTCATCAAAGATATAGTCACCGACCGAGGTTATCGGAGCGCTATAACAAAAAACCAGATAATAATGCTGAAGAAACAGAAGATCAGGAATCTAACTACTCCATTAATAGACCAAAATACGTTACACCAGAGAATGATCAATGGTCACCAAAGATTTCTGGAGACTCATTTAAACCATACAATCCAAATGACATTGTTGAAGATTCAAAGTTATCCACTACTGAACACAGAAATACTAACGCAGCACTAGACATTATAACAGCTAGAAATGACTACGATGATATTCTCATATCTGTCACACCAGCTACTAACACGAGGGCTATTAAAAAAATTCCTGATATTCCTCCTACTCTTGAGGCATTAGTGGAACAGAGTAAGACAACTAAAATGGAATCGAGTGATTCGATGTCGACCTTTGAAACAATGTTGGAAGAGGTTATGAAAAACTTGGAAGAACAAGATGAAGATGAATATACAAGTAACGTTATGAAACATAAGGGTGGTGAAATTGGTGAGATACCCCCAGAAAAAATAATAACAACTGAAGACGAATATATTCATAAAGCAACAGCTTCAGAACAAGAAATCACGACCACTGTTCCTGTAGACTATGAGGAAACCGACTTGGAAAAGGTAAAGCATTATCCTTAATAATAATAATTTTTAATTTATAGAGAATTTGTTTTTCCAATACTATTTAAATAATAAAATTTATAAATTAGTGACAATGACCTGAATTTTATGTTTTTTTTTAGCTTCTCAATTGTATTGAATTCAAAATATTTAGGCGCGTTAGGCGCATTTAGGCGCATTATATCCATATAGGCGCCTACTATAAGAGGATTACTTATCTGAACGTTTTTATTGCATGAGTCTTATTAAATAAATTATACTTTCAGGCACAACCGGACCACAAGGGACGTCGTCGTGGTTACTGGAAGAAGGTCAAGGTCCGTCCAATTAGCACAGAAACGATAGAGACAGCTGAATCACAATATTACACGAACACAGTTAACCGCCTTGGCGAACCTATAACATCGACCAAAAACTTACATGACAAAACAACTGGCAAAGGTAAATCAAAAATCGCTGTTACCACTTACAAGCCATCTAATCTTCAATTTATCAAGGACTTCTTTGAAACAGAGATTGATGATGAAAACCTCGATGGTGTCATTCCAACTGTCGATATACCTAAAATTGTCAAGAAACCAGTCGAAGTTAATGATGAAGCTAATGAAAAAGTTAAGAAAGAATATGATGTAACGACTGAGAAAATTGAAGGTCCGGGTGAAATAGATCTAGGTACCGGTTCCCCTGATCCAACAATAATGGACAGCATGTACTACAGCACACCAACAGAACCAACTTCTACTGAAGGTGATTTGTCTCTCCTAGATCGATCAGACAGCTTCAGTTTAATGGATTACTTTTTTGGAACTACAACTGAGTCAGAAAAGGATAAAGTGAAAAATAAAACTACCGTGAATGAAATAAAACAAAAACCGGACGTTGTTATAACCACTGAAAGAGTAAGTTTTAAATTACCAACAACTGAAAATAATTATGTGCCAGAGGAAATTACTACAATTCTATCTGAAGATAACATTGAGACAGTTACAGATTTCACTGACAGTCAAAAAATCAATGACGACAAACAAGAACAAGTCACTGAATCAGTAAAAGTTAAATCTTCGTCTGAATCCAGTTTCATGAATCCAGCTAATGTAGTCAGTACATCCATGTCAACAGAAATATCACATGAAACAGAAATATGCTTTAGAGGAAAATGCATTAAAACAAATAAAGACATTTTATAAAACGATAATGATTTATCGTAAGTTTGGTGCTAAAGACTTGTGTTCAAAGTAGTGAAAGTAATTAAGATGAAGTGTGGACAAATCAATCTCACAGAAGTTATAAATAAAGCCTAATACTCCGTAGCAAGCTTAGTCTTTCTTTTGATGCAAAAGCTAATAGGTATCTACTTATATTAGTAGAAATTATATGAATAAGTAGAGGACTTGGCTTGCTATTGGACTTAGTAGTAATATCTTTAATAGGAATATTTATTGTTAATTAACTTTAAGGAGACTATGGTGAAATCTTGTAAATAGCTTCTCTTTACTTGATTCCACCTATTTGTATTAATCATTAGACACTAACTTGTGATAAACTTTTAGAAAGTTTTTCTCAGTGTATTATATTAATATTAACAATTTGTACCTTTAATTATAAAATGCACATTAAGATATTTTAATATTTTTTGTAATATAATTATTTTGACTGAGCATATTTTTGTAACCGAATCTAATATTAAGCATCTTCTAATCTTTTTATTTATTTTTTTAAATATTCTTTAGACAATTAGGGCATTCTCAAGTTCAAGATGTAGGAATAATATTTTTATACTATTATATTCACCAGAAACCAAAAAAAAACTATTCTTCACTTAACGCCTGTCTGTTATAACGACGTTGCACTTTGTAATATAAATAAATCCAAAAATGTCTGTTTATAATTTTAATAAATAAAATATTTAAAATAAATTTGTTTTCCTCCATTTTAAAATCCAATCGTTAACATCTAATATGTACGAGTATTAAGCTGATAGTTTGAACTATTACTATTGAACTAATAGATATTTTGAAACAAACCAATATGTTTGATAAAATATATAAATAAATAAAAAAAGACAAACCTATATATAAGTTATTAGTATTATTCGATTTTTTTACATATGAATGAAATTAATTTATCAATTTTTTTTTTTAGTTATGGCCTTGTAATTTAACGTGAATTTAACTAATTTAATCATTTGACATCGAAGCTTGACATCGGCAGAATTGTGTCAAACGCGCAGATATGCCATTAATAAAAGAAGAAGTAGAACAATTAGAAATTCACTCTTTGTTCAATATTCGCCTCAACAGTCAAAAACCTATCATAGGCAGTATGGCTATGTACCTTCGCTTGTGTCATGAACGAAATAAACTATTACTGCTCAAAACCTGTCAAAGTCAAAGAACATTTGTCACTAGTACAAAAGGTGTATGTCCAGCGACTATCTCCAGACAAAATTCTACGCTCATATAAATATATTGAGATTTGGACATTGCCGAATTAAAGGTCAAACACCGTATGCATATGATAACATCTCCAGTATGTACCGAATTTTCAACTCAAGAAAACCAGATACTTGAACATATCTTTTTCTTATGCCCAAGCTACAATATCCAGCGATTCATTCTGATACATCACCTCCTGAAATCCCATTAAACTCTCCTTCCTTCCTTTCAGGATATCTTAGCTTGCCAAGAAAACTTTGTATCAATTTATGACTATATAATATTACCTTCAATCTTGGAGAAGACTGATTTGACCTCCGCGAATATGTAAATAATAACCAGAGGTCGGAATTAGGTATAGTTATTTATGTACTTGCATCGAAATGTTGATATTAATGTGGACCTTCCCGGGATTTCTAATGGACAATCCCGTGTGACCAACAATCTTACAACTAAATAATAATAACAACGTCAGAGATAGACAAATAAAACAAAGATAATGAACATAAAATTTTTATTAGTTTATATTAATTTACAATACAAATTGATGTAAGATGTCATTTATGTAAGTTTGGCAACGTCGTGCGTTCAATAGTTTAAATTGTGTAAAAGCAAATAACTTTTTATTTAAATAATCAGGGGATTTTTCTGCTCTTTAAAATTAATCTCGGGATTTGAGGCATATCCACTTTCTTCTTTCGCTGTATGAAATCAGTGTAAGTACATGAATAACTCCACCTAATTCCGACCACTGATAATAACCCTGAACAAAACAAAGAATTTCAAATCAAGAGTTTCCCGCTAGAAAATAAAATAATATTATAGATCTGGCTATCAAGCTTTTAAAATCGTAAGGAATTAAAAAAGAAGACAAGGGTTTTGCCTTATAAATGATTATAATTAATAATATAATATTCTCAAGACTTAGCAGTATGGCTAAGTTCCTTCGCCTGTCCCATGGACGAAATAACTATATACTGAAGAAGTTTAATATCATTTTTATAAACTGAAGACTTTTAACGCCATTTTTCAATACTTAGAAACTTAGAGTAAGTACTTATAGAGGGCTATTAGGCGTGCCACCGTAAGGGACAACAAATAAATCATCAGTGTTACTAGATAGTTAAATGTTCCTCGATTATGGGGAGATATTTTGTTATTAGCAAAGGAGGAATAATTTAGTCAGCATAATATGTAGAACTGTTCAGAAACTATCAACTTTTCTGCGATTTCACCAAATTATAGCTGTAGTCAACCACGTATGATGTAACTTCCCATGGATGAAAGGATTAGTAATAGAGCAACTTTTTTTTGTAGAAATATTGATACACTATCTATCATCTTAAATTAACTAGCACATTGAATCAATGGGCTTGGTTGCTGAAGTTTTCGAAATAAAATTAAATTTTACTAAATTAGAATATGCTCAAAAAAGTCTTATTTAGACAAACAAAACTATTTCGAAAATTTAATTCAACCAAAATTAAAAAAATATATATATAGACAATAAAAAAAACCGTTTAAAGGAGAATAACGTACCTATTCAATTATAAAATTATGTTTAGAAAGGCAAATAAGAAACATTGTGATGATGTTGGGCTAACGTCAGTCCAGCAGCGCCACTGTATGTTTACTCAATAGCTGTTAGAAAGACCATTTTTTAAAACCTTAGGTTATTTTAGAATGAAATAAAACATTGAAACTATTGACACAGGTTGATATTTAGTAGATCTTAGTAACCACAAAGTATTTTATCATTCTGACTAATCCAATCGAATATTTTAGTCTCATATTTAGTGACGAAATACTAATAAATAGATATCCAGAATCTTAATAATTATTGATCGAAAACAAATATGTAAGCCTGCAGAGATATTTGACTTTGATCAGTAATTACTCAGATTCTGGATTTCATTACTTCAAGACAGTATTAGCAGAGCACGTATTAGTGTTTTCGAGGTATGAGCGTTTGTGCACCACTGCCGTCGTATCCGTTATCCTGGTCGATTTCATAAAGAGACTTGACGGTTTTCGTTAGTCCACCACGATACTTCACTCAAATTCTAGAACCAGTCCCAGAAGATTTCTTATCTCAAACTAGAATATCTATAAAATAGCTATTGTCACGCGACATCGCTTGTGTAAACTGTAGCCTATGTCAACTGCGTATGGTGTAGCTACCCGTATGTGAAAGAGTTTTTAAAATCGGTTCAGTAATCTTAATAAAAATGCTTAAAAACCACTTTGTCCCTGGTAGTTTGAGATTGATCAAATATAATAATCGGTCCAGTGGTTTCGGAGCCTATTCGGTGTAAAAAATAAACAATAAAACCTTTAATTTTTATAATATTAAGTATAGATAAATAAACATTCAACATCACATACATGGCTCATATTGTAAGATGTATATTTTGGAGTACTAAACCCCGTATTTTGGAGTATCTGTGACAACAAAGGTACCATAATACTCAGAACTCCCAGACCCCAGACAATAAAGGAAAGTTAATTTTCAACATTTTTGGTTTTTTAATAATAAAAATTAGTGTAAATCATTACACCTGCAGACCTATTTTAATCTATTCTGCCGATGTACGCTGTTGAGTGTGTGAGATTTATTAAGAGCTATGACTTATTAGAAAAATCAATTAATAATTATAATGAAAATAATTATCAATTACTAAACCAATATTAAATAAAGTTACAGGTTGGGTGAAATCAAAGAGGGTACTAAAATAAAAAGCATTTTACTTCGTTTCCACAAAAATTTTACAAATAATTAGATATATCACATGTATTAATCACATATTGAAAATAGCAATTATGCTACTTATAAGTTAAAATAAACTTACTCGATCACAAAAAGTAAATAAATTGTCTACTTAACTGCAGCAAGTACACCAGAGTAATTAATCTAAATAAGTATTCGCCTAATACAATTAATACTATATAATGTTAAATATATTTAAAAGCCATTAAACAAAATTTGAATTCTTAATACATACTATTATAAATTAAAATTGGCTTTTATTTGGTTATCCAATCACAAATTAGAGCACAATTTTCTTTGTTACAGTGAATTCTTATCACACAAAAGATTTTTAAAAATATGAAAATGAATGTTAATATACAGTAAAATGATACATTATTATTATATTTTAATACAAAATAAAAAAAACATATTTTAGTGAGCTTACAATACCTACTCTTAAATCATAGATAAGAATTCTTAAAAAACATAATAACCAATATTATTTCACAATATATTTTCTAGCATTTCTTTATTATAAAGATACAAACAAATCATAATCAGTGTATTTCTAAAAGGATAGCACAGATAATATTTGAAGATTAGATTATGGCACAAATAAGTTATAATATTTATGAAGAATATGATCTGTGGTTCTGTCTACACAACACTAATAACCGATATGCGACTAAATTATGAACATCTCATATTTTTATACAACAATTATGGCATGGTAAATAAAAATTACTTAACAAGTGCAAAAAAACTATAACTCCACGAACAAATCAATATTTAAACTGACATAGTATTTAAAATTTCCTAGCAAGTATAGAGATATAGGATTAATTTTTAATGAAGGCAATTCTTATTTAATAATAACATTAAAAGTTTAAAACTTAGACTATCAGTATCTAGTATAAATTATGTATATTTTATTTTTCAAAAAGTCCAGTTTAGATTCTCAATCTAAAAAGGTTTTACATGGTTAATTAATATTGTATGAAACCAACAAAATAATACTAACATACAATATCTTATAGTTTCAGACTTTTCTATACTTACCATTCCTATTGTTACATTGTGTATATCCCTTTGAGGAAGGTATTATAAAAGTGGATTTATTAAGAAACAAAAATATCTCACTTGTATAATAAGTATTTAACTATTATATCTATTTAATAAAATCCTTATTATGTACTCAATGTTGTTTGTCTTCCTACATTTAAAAATAAATGTTTTTCAAAATGCATTGAACACACCCTGGCATGTCTTGAAGGCTTACAATTTGGTCTTCCGCAAGCTTCAATCCAATTTTGAAGTTCAGTTTCATTTATCAATCAATTTTGAAGTTCATGTTCATGTGATGAAAATCTAAAATATAAACACAATTACTAAAACACTTTTTTTTTAATATCAATTTTTAATTTGGAAAATTGAGGTCATCATTATGATAATAATATGATTGTCATATGGAATAACAATATTTTATGAAGAAAAAACACATTTGGCCGAGATTTATTGATAAAATTAGTTATATTATCTACTATAAACTCAAACATTTCTAACCAAATACATAGCACAATTTTTAGTGATTCTAAATACAGAAATGATATTCAATTAAGTCTAGAAAATGTAATTTAACATTACATTACAGTAAATTAAGCGGTATTTTAATAGTATCATGCAAAACTTTACTGAAAGGCTTTAAATGCTAATATTTTAGGTTACAAACTTGGATTTATTTTAATACAAAGTTTAAAAACTGCCCAATTGTTTTTTTAAATCCCATTTTGTAGTTCTATGTACTTTGAAAATAGTTGAGTTTCAAACATTTTGATATTTGTTTAACAGAATATTGATAATTTAATTTTAAAGCACTTTGAGGGGAGATTTTAAGCACTTAGATGTCAGCCTTAATGATTTGAGGTTATATTCTTATTCGACTTATTTAATAATATATTTAGCTTGTTTTGTGTCGTATTTAATAAAATTCACATCGGTTATGCCATTGAAAAATTTTACCTTACGAAGAAATAAACAAAATTCTTCTAACTTACCTGAAATATGATAGACCTACAATATTTCTTTCGGATCTATTTTTGCAAGATATAACACTGCACTTAACCATTATTTTAATTTGCAAGTAACGTTTCTTACATATAAACTTTATACATTATATAAAACATTGTTTAAATACACTTCTTTCCAACTTTTTTTGTATATATTTGAGTCCAACAATTTCTATGCCTAAAATCTTGACGTTTTGGTGCCAAACAAGCCTGGTGCCAAACAAAAAAACCGGCACGTCGATAAGGACAACAAATAATATTTTTGTCTCACTTTAACTAATGAAAATTGTAATAAGTCATTTCATTTCCCGATGAATGAGATAGAACATACCATTAGTCTATTGCTTTCTCTGTCTACGTACTGCTGCTACCTGTCAAGGTCAAAATAGGAATGTGACTTGGCCGGGGAAAAGATATTTTTTACATTAATAGATATTTATAAATGTAATGAGGAAGTATTTTAAGAAAAAAAAAGAAATTACTAAAAAAGCACCTCACTAGATGTCGACCCTAGCAAAAGTTGATTTTTGCAGGACACGAATGGACCAAAGATAGTTATTTTCGTTCCTTTTAACTAACATATTAAAAAACTGAAATGTAAGTTAAAAAATTATCAATACAAATACGAAAAAATTCAAACAGAATATGGGTTGTTTATTAAATTTTAAAAAATTAAAATTAAATTTTAAAAAATAAAATACGTGAATGAAAACCGGAAAGGTTGTCATGGAGAAATCAAGAAAGTACCGTAGCGACATCTAGTTTGATTTCGGGAACTAATGTTTTTTAAATACTTCCTCATTGTTTCTGTCTAGTAAGTTTTTGTTTTGCCGGACAAATAAAGATAATATTGGTAGTTTTTAATTATATAGAGAATATATTCAACCGCTTCTTGAATGTTTAATTGAGATGTTTTATGCATAACACCACAAGTAATAAACCGCAAACTCACCCGCACACTTAATCAACGGGTTTTCAATGTAATATTTATTAAAAACAAAGATTAAAATAAACGAGAAATAAATTTAAATCCACCGTTTATTAAAAATATCAAAGTACAGTACAGCTACTACTATTTAACCAACCGATTTTTCGAGTGTTGCCAAAATAAAATAGTATGTTTGTACAAGTAATTATATTACAAAGCTGCTGTTAAAACATTGAAAGTACAATGTGAAATACGAAATAAATAATCTATATAGTAGTTCCAAGTTTGGACCATTCAAAAAATAGAAAGTATGGTATGTAATAACAAAAAAAAATTGATAATTTTTCTAAGTCAAAACTAGGCAACCCTAAGTCAAAACCTAACCTTATTTATATTTTTTAGTCATTGCTGTTTTTCATAAATACATACCTACTAAGTCTGTGATAAATACAACAACACTCCTCCTACGTCTCAACTTATACTTTTGAGTGTAATATGGATATAGAAACTAAAATAAAAGAAGATATGAAATCTCTGGGTTGTAATTCGGATATGAAGATCGCATTGGCCTACCATTTGTACATATATTTGGTCGAAAAAAAACTAATGTACGATACAGAATACTGTTACAATAGAGATATAGACACGCTCTATATAGTAGCAAGACCCAGTAAAAACGAGAAAATTAATATCTACGTGCCAATTTCCACTTATGATGATATAAATTTGGAATTTATTAACATGGTACAAGAAAATTTATGTACTGTCGAAACTGGACCATCTATCAATCTTGCATTCATTGAAGGAGATTCTACAACGGTAATCTACACTTTTACAAAAGGTTTGGTAGAACGACCACCACCCGAGAAAATATCCAATATGAGGAAGAAGGAGGAACGAAGAAACTTTATTAATAGTGAATTGAAGAAATATAAGAACGATATTATGAATGACGCGTTAAATGGTGGTTTCGTTGACGATGATGATTGCCAAGTGTTAGACTGAAAAATTACACCCAAGTTTATGTGAACAAGTTCTCGATTAATCTTTTATGATGAAAGATTAACTTTATTAATTTATATCAATTGCTATCTTAATATTGAAACCCAACAGAAGATATTCACATCTTTTCACCTGTTGATAATAACTCAAAACGAAATCATTCTTAATTGTAGACCAGATATTGGTATTCATTTTAAGAGTGCATAAGAACGCAAACATTCTTGACTGGCAGAGGTGGATCTACCTAAGGGCTTGACAAGCTTAATCCCAGGGCCCTCTGGATACAAAAGGCCCTAAATCCCAATAAAAACAATATACAATATGGTACTTTTACATTAGGTACTATTGAAAACAGTTTCTTAACAACATTACAATTACCTCTGTAATTAATAGTCCCATGATTAGTATTAGGCCAGGGTCCCACAAATTGGTGAGAAAGATAATGTGTAAAAAGGATTTAAGTTTTATAATAATAAAAGAGACCACAAATATTGTGATTTTGTATACAGATGGTTCATGCTGAAACGGCACCTTGAAGAATTCTTTTGTCATTTGAAAAGTTATTTTTCTTGATAGGTATGAACTACTTTTCAACTAGATTGCAACATTTGTGAACACAGAAAGCAGGCTCGATTTTGACGTTGAGTGACGGACACACAGGAAGAACAAAAATATGATATGTGAAAGTACACATGTTTGCACACAATACAATAAACTTTTACAAAAGGTTAGATGATTCAGTAAATAAATGAGTTATAAGTGTACAATCATAGCATAACATGATACACTAAATATGTTCTAATCTCACACCAAGAACAAATGCTTTAACTTTGATATTTTTTTGTAAAGCCAATGAATGAATTTACTGTGCTGCTGTGTGTATACATCTAAATAATAGGATTTGCGTAGAACAATCAGATTTTTTTAATTATTGTAACTCAAAATCCGTGACCTCAATGTGGCTAACAAATACTACTTGTAAATCTATATATATATAGAATCCTTACATTACTGAGTGACTGACTGACTGACAGACATCATATAGCTGAAACTACTGAGTGTAGAAAGTTGAATTTGGCATGACGATTCCTTAGGAAATTAGAGGAGCAATAGAAGAGGGCTCTTGAAATTCCACCCCAATAGGGCTAAATGAGGGTATAAAAACTTCAGTACTACAACTTCGTGCAAGTTTCAGATTTTGCATGCGGGTTCTTTTTAGGACGTAGGTTCTCACTAAGACGGGACTTTACGAAATTCGACCCCTTTTGGGGGTAAATTATGGGATTACTATAACTGCTAGGAGTTTCAAATTTTGTATGCGGTTTCTTTTTAGGACGTAGGTGCTCACTAAGACAGGATTTTACGAAATTCAACCCCTAAGGGCCTAAATTAGGGGGTGAAAGTTTTTATGGAATTTTATTATTTCTGGACTTAAAACTAGTCCACGCTTGCGAAGTCGCAGGCAAAAGCTAGTAGGAAATAGATAAAGAAATGTGTGAGTCAGTAGAGTTATTCCATACTCCAGTTATAAAATAATAAATAAATAAAAATAAAAACAAAATTTAGGCGGGGAACCCGGCCGTTAAAGGAATACATACAAGAGAGAGATGTATGAATGAGTAGTATGCGGATTGGTAATACGAGAGGTAACACAAGGTAGAACTGAAAATACTGTAATGAATGTCCCAATTCCAGTTCTTACCTATGAATTTATTCATTACCATATCAATATGGAATTTTATGTTGCAGCCAAGTGGTATAATCAACTAACCTATTGGGCGACTAGCCCTTTTATTGAATGGTGCCATTCAATTTCATTAAAGGGCTAGCCGCCTAGCGACACATATATTTGATAAAAAAAAAGAAAGCACTAAAAAATCACCTCACTAGATGTCGACCCTAGCAAAAGTTGATTTTTGCAGGACACGAATGGACCAAAGATAGTTATTTGTTCCTGTACATATTAAAAAACTGAAATTTGCAAAGTTCAAAAACTTAGATATCAATACAAATACGAAAAAGTACAAATAGAATATGAGTTGTTTATTAAGTTTTCAAAATTAATTTACTTTTATACATAAAAGAAAACCGGAGGAGTTGTCATGGAGAAATCGAGAAAGTAATACCGTAGTGAAATCTAGGTTGATTTCGGGAACGATTTTTTTTTTAATCTTCGTCAGTACCTATGTAACCTTCCTTGATCATTGGTAGTATGTGTTTGATGTTATTCACTAACCAAAAATCCATTGATTTACTATCCTAATTTATGGAATAGTTTTAGAAATACTATAATGGCAATATTGGCTTTCAATTTTCGGCTAGGGTTTTTAGTCCAAAAATTGATGTTACTTACTCGGTATAGAATTAAAAGTATCGATGCTTACTTGTATCGAAAAGTTAAAATGACTCACGATCATCGTGATTTTTATAGATTTTTAGAGCACATTTGAAACTACTGATAGTCAATAGCAATACTCTGTTTACAAAAGAAAGAGAAGTACGGTATAAAAATGCTATGCATATAATGTTATAGTTAAAATTTCGTTAGCAATGCCATCTCCATTCCTCAGCTTTTTACCCGACTGCGCGACGCAAGGGAGGGTAATGTGTTCATCAGTCTATGTATGTATGTTTTATTTCATACAGAGCGTCAAAATTGAAAAATAACTTCATAGTAATGAAACTATTGATATTCATTTGAAGTGTTATTATTATAAAGATACACATAGAAAATGAATCTTTAGCAGGTCTTTATCAACAAGATTCCTTTTTCCTTCGGAAAATTACTTTTTTTTTCTATAATTTTTATAATAAATTATTATAATATCTATAGAATATATTTTGTTGTGTATGTTTAAGCGTGGTCTACCTACAAGTTCAGTTATTGCGAAGAGAAACGTATAGGGTAATTATTAACGTTATTTATCAAGAAAATAATTTGGTTTTTTAAAATATAGTTCTGTAGGGAATTTAATAAGCTATAATGTCATGTGAATCATAAAATTTTTAGACCCTCACCTTCAGAGAGTTTAAAGGTTGAAGGGATAATAATAGTACCCCTTGCATGCAAATAAAATATTATATAACCATATCTCATTCATATTTGAGCGATGTAAATTAAAAGATTATCAAAATATTCATCAAGTTTTGATACAAACCCCTTTTTGTAATGCATTACTTTTTGTGTTCTTTTGATAAGAACATAGTTTTTCCAAACCTTAAAAAGAAAACTTCCTATGAAACTATTTTCATAACGTAAGATTCCAAACCATTGAACCTTCTGGGACGTATAGCTGGGATGTAAATGAAGTTAATTCTTGATGAGCTATGTTTTCTGTTTAATTTTAATTTTATGCACCAAACTGATTGGTCATCTTTTATCAAAGCTTCAAACGACCCAGCTTATTTTTATCATACTTCGTAAATTTTTATGCGGAGCAATTTTATTATATGTATGTCTTTTTAAAGGCGCCTGTCATTTAATTAATAAACTACAGAAAACCTCCGCCTTTTGAGATAAGTATGTTTTTCACTTTTTTAAGTTTGAAGTAGCCTCTATTTTTTTTTACATTTTCAATCGCGTATGACTTGAAACAGTAGCGGCGTTAGGGTAGGGCGCGGTTGGGCGACCGCCCAGGGGCACTGGACGAAAAGGGGCGCCGAAGGCCGCGGCGCCCCTTTTTCGTCCGGCGCTTCTTTCTGATTCTGTATAATGAAGAAGGATTTTAATAAAAACGAAAGCACTACAAAAATACCTCCACCTAGATGGCGACTCTAGCAAAAGTAGATTTTTGCAGGAAACGAATGGAACAAAAACAGTCATTTCCGTTCATTTTAACTAACATATTAAAAAACTGAAACTTGAAAAGTTCGAAACTTAGATATCAATACAAATACGAAAAAGTACAAATATAATATGAGTTGTTAATTGAGTTTTGAAAACTAATTTACTTTTAAACATGAAAGAAAACTGGAAGGGTTGTCATGGAGAAACCAAGAACGTACCGTAGCGACATCTAGTTTGATTTCGGGAACTAATGTTTTTTTTTTCTAATACTACCTCATTTCCCACAGACGCCCTCTTAAGTTCCCTTGCTCATTCAACAAGGCCTACTGGGTCGGCGAAAAAAGAACAAGAACCTTGATGATTTTTTATTTTATTTTAAGTAAGTAAGTAAGGGAGCAAATTGTTCTATGATTACAGATGCTGCTCAGGATAAATCTGTTATTGATGTACAACAAATACATGTACTAGATGATGTTGATACTCTTTTCCCGAATATAGCGGATCCAGCTACTTGTTCATTTATTTGAAATAGCAAAATAATTGCTTATATAATAAGTAGTGGCCCACTGCAAACTCACTGTCACAAAGTTACAACAATTACACAAAGTTATAGATAACAATTATGTGACACCCTGTTAGGGTAAAATTGAATCTGTACTTACCTAATGATGTGATCCGTCAAAAATGAATCAGCTACTTATACGCTATTTTTATGTCTACTTTTTAAATAAAACTAATGTCACTATATAGTTGGAACAAGAACATCGTAACGTAGCGTTAAACGTTTGATTACTGTGTTTGTTTGTTTTAAAATAATCGAATAATTGTTTTAAGAGCGTCCACTTATGTCACGCAAGAAGATAATTCTTGATTGTGTTCTTCTTCGTCAAAAATTAAAAGAGATAGATCTAGGGAATCCCCGATTATAGAAAAACACATTGTTTCTGTATGGTCGGAAAGTCGGGGATTCCCGAGAAATTAAATCGATTGAACACTACTTTCCATTCTAATGCTGCCAACCTAACAATCTACCTAAATTTAGGGAAGATTACAAGTAAATAGGCCGGGTCGGCGAAAAAAAGTCAAGTAACTGATTTGTAGTATGTAGTAGTAACTGATTGTAATTGAATTGCAGTTAGAGGGCGCCGAAGAAATTTCGCCCAGGGCGCCAATAGTGCTAAAACCGGCACTGACTTGAAAACTACGGTTATGGGAAAACTTTATTCTTTGTTCTGTGGTATTCACCCCCAGGGTAAAAGCGCACATCGGTACTTAATCAATTTTGTTATTTGTATTACTTTAGAGCTACTGTCTAAATTTCAAATTTCTCGATGCAGATTTACAGAAAACGGAGGTGACTCCGTTGACTGACTGGACTACTGTACAAAGCGTAAAAATGGTAGGTCATGCATAGACGAATAAGCTTTGTTTCTTAAATTTCATATTTTATTGCCCGAGTCCATATCACGTTGAATATACCGGCTTTTTTTCGGTCACCGAAATTAAGTGACATCAGTCGCGGTCAGTATTTGGATGGGTAACCACCTGGGATTAATGCGGGATGTTGGCTTCTTGCTTACGTTTAGTCCATATTTATAACGTCAACAGTCAAAACGATTCAGTTCTTAACCGATTTCAAAAATAAATGAGGTTCTCAGATTGACTTGTATGTATATATAGTTGTGCGCGATCATCCCGCGTTTGGTCAAACCGATTTTGATATGGTTTTCAGCATAGTATTTGTCAGACTTTGGAGAAGGTTTTATTTGGGTATATTAACCGGCAAAAAAATGGAGGTTCGTACTTAAACACTGCTTTGATACAGTTTTTATTTTTAGTAACAAATCACAGTCACCAATCTTTTTTGTTTCCATGGTATCTACTGAAGAACCGATGTTATTGAATGTAAAAATACATTCTTTTTTGAAATGTACTGAAAATTTATTGATCTTTTCGAATCAAAGTCAAAGTCAAAATAATCTTTATTCAAATAGACTTCTTAAAATTACTTATGAATCGTTAAACATTTTTTCCCTACCGCTCGTTCAGGACTTTTGTCTGATGAAAAGAATACAACCTATCTTTATTTATATTTTAATCGTAATCGAACTTAAGGAGACTTGACGTTACTGTTCGACGGCGATATATTTTTAAAAGGGGGCACATTGTACCGGGCCCGTACGGCCAAAATAAAAATAGTATGTAGGTATCAAGCGTTAGATTACACGTTTTGTTTCTTAAATTTGATTCACTAGTCGCCAAAACCATACCACGTTGAATACACTGGTTCTCGTCCGATCACCGAAGTTAAGCAACATCGGGCGCGGTCAGTACTCGGATGGGTGACCGCCTGGGAACACCGCGTGATGTTGGCTTTTTGCTATCGTTTAGATACATATTTACATTGCTAGCAGTCAAGACAATTCAGATTTTCTTTATATTGACAAATACAGCCCTTAGTTTATTCTTCTTTTGTCACCAATATTTTTTGTTTCCATGGTTTCTACTGGAGATTTTTTTAAAGTCACGAAATTTGTGAATATATATATTTATATTTTGTAATGTACGGATTTTTTTTTGTGTTTCGAATACAACCCTACCTTTATTTATATTTTTAACCGTAATCGAAATGGAGGAGGCTTGAGGTTATTGTTTGACGGGAATGTATTTTTAAAAAGGCACGTTGGACCGGACCCGTACAGTCAAAATAAAAATAATATGTATCAAGCGTTAAATTGTAAGCTTTGTTTCTTAAATTTGATTCAGTAGTCGCCAACGTCCATACCATGTTGAATACACCGGTTCTCGTCCGATCACCGAAGTTAAGCAACATCGGGCGCGGTCAGTACTTGGATGGGTGACCGCCTGGGAACACCGCGTGATGTTGGCTTTTTTGCTATCTTTTTTTTATATAATATATTTAACTTAGTTACGACTTATTTTATTTAAACAACAAAATCCCTGATCTTTTTATATTTACGAGTACAATAAGCATCAATTACAAGTACTGTTCGTACGAATTAACCTGACAGTAACACTCCAGTATAGCCGGCTAGTGTGCACACAATACCCTCGGAACACGTGGGCGAAGCAGCGGGTTACAGCTAGTTGAATGATAAAATAAGTAATGTAAAATAAGGTTTAACAATTAACAGCGTTTTTTACGTCAGCGCCACCTGATGTATATTTACAGTACTACTATGTTCACCGCATAAATTTAAAGCGACGCATGAGTTGGAATCACAAATGGTCGTCAGTATTTCACACTTTCAACACCACTAGAGACATCTAGTGAACTTTAGGGCAACTATTTTACAATTATGTTTTTTTTGTAGACTTCTAGCTGTCCGTATATTATTGGTCCATGTATATATTAAAACAAATGTAAAATTGGTTTAATGAGTAATAATGGGACTGAAATTTCGAAGCGTAGTTAATAATAGTAAGTCTTGCTGTCATATTCATTTTGTAAGAATAATACTTGTAATGAATAGTTAATATAAATATAATTTTGGTGTATAAGTAAAAAAAGGTAATATAAGCGAAGTATATAAAAATAATATTGATTATAACAAAAAGCCAACATCACGCGGTGTTCCCAGGCGGTCACCCATCCAAGTACTGACCGCGCCCGATGTTGCTTAACTTCGGTGATCGGACGAGAACCGGTGTATTCAACATGGTATGGACGTTGGCGACTATCAAATCAAATTTAAGAAACAAAATGTACAATTAACGCTTGATACCTACATATTATTTGTATTTTGGCCGTACGGACCCGATACGATGTACCTTTTTAAAAATATTTTAAAGAAAAACAAAAACCCGAATTAAGTTATAAAAGATTACCTATTATGTTGACCTAAAAACACTTTAATCCAGAGCCATAAAAGACAACTAAAAAAGTCTCGCCTTCAAATAAAACGAATGCAAAGGTGCTTAGCCTATACTGCCTAGCCAACGGTATTACAACCTAGCGCGCCTAGTGGACAAGTCTTAAATCAGTAATTCGAAAATAGAATCAATCATTGCTAAATATCCACGTTGCTTTATAAGGAGGATAACATAACTTTAGTACTTGGCTCAAACTACTCTTCTTCTTTTTAATTATTGCCGATGCCCTTGTTTTTCGCTAGAATCGGATTTTTCGTTCAGTTCATTTTTATACTCTGCTTTCTGTATGTCAAACTAGCTACCTAGCTCGTCTTAATTTAACGTTTTCTTTTGTTGTTGTAATTAGAATCCATGTAGAAAGATCAAATTAGTAATTCGAAATTGTTTGGTTGAATGAATGTATTTAAATGGTCTCCTACGTGATGTTGGCAATATTGTGATGACGCAAAATTGCCATTAAAGTTAAGAAGAAGGAGTAATTAGATTATATGATTAGATAATTTGCTGAGGCCTGTTTTAGTTTTTCATAAACTAGGTGTTTTCTCTTTTTACTCCCTCCCTATCCTTCTATAGACCTCAATTCAATTTCTAGGTATTAAACTATTTTCTTTAGAATCTGAACTACCTATTTGCCATTGCCATTGTACTATTTACCTGGTCCAATATTATTGGATAATGTCTTCCTTACGAATCAATGGTGATTATACCTATATTTTATAATTTTGTAGTAGTAGTAGTAACTAGAACGATGTTATAGTGTTGTCGTTGAAACCCTATTGACTTTCCTTATTTATGCTAATTATGGAAAGTCTATAGTGCTTTAGACTGACTTATTGCAAAATATAAATATATAACAGTGATTTTTATCAATGTATAACGAAATACATTAAGTACATCAAGTCTCAATAATATTTTTATATTATGTATAGTGAATGAATACTTACCCGATATGTATCAAATATACTAGGTATTCGTACAAAATAACATGACTTCTGGATAAAAATTTAAAGTTATAACCTTTAAATTTCAAAATCACAAAGACAGTTTGTTAAGAGCAGACATTTCTTGTTGATTGCTGAATGTTTATTAAGATTATTTAATTATGAATAAATGATTTAATAACCGATCACAGTTTTTTAAAGTCTTAATTTCGAAAGCTCAAGTTATTTACACGTTACGTGATGTTGGCAATTTTGCGTCATCACAATATTGCCAACATCACGTAGGAGACCATTTAAATACATTCCTTCAAACAATTCAAATCAAACAATTTCGAATTACTAATTCAATCTTTCTACATGGATTCTAATTACAACAACAAAAGAAAACGTTAAATTAAGACGAACTAGGTAGCTAGTTTGACATACAGAAAGCAGAGTATAAAAATAAACTGAACGAAAAATTCGATTCTAGCCAAAAACAAGGGCATAGGCAATAATTAAAAAGAAGAAGAGTAGTTTGAACCAAGTACTAAAGTTATGTTATCCTGCTTATAAAGCAACGTGGATATTTAGCAATTATTGATTCTATTTTCGAATTATTGATTTAAGACTTATCCACTAGGCGCGCTAGGTTGTAATACCGTTGGATAGGCAGTATAGGCTAAGACCCTTTGCATTCGTTTTATTTGAAGGCGAGACTTTTTTAGTTGTCTTTTATGGCTCTGGATTAAAGTGTTTTTAGATTATCATAATAGGTAATCTTTTATAACTTAATTCTCCGAAACGGGGGGCGATTCAAACCTGAAAATGTGGTAAAAGATAGAGAATTGGGTCTAGGTTCTATGGTAATTTTCTTCATAGTGGTTGATTTTTTCGGATTAAAGTACCTACCAAAAAAAAAACATTCTCCTTTCAACTTGATATGTATCCGTGTTATCAGATCCATAACAACTTATTTAATATTGCTTAACAGAATTCAAAACTACTGGACTTGTTTCTTTTTTCATTTAAGTTAATATTTTCACGATTTTTGAAAATTCGTTTTTACGCAGTCAGGATTTTTACTTTTCTTTAAAATATTTTTAAAAAGGTACATCGTATCGGGTCCGTACGGCCAAAATATAAATAATATGTAGGTATCAAGCGTTAATTGTTCATTTTGTTTTTTAAATTTGATTTGGTAGTCGCCAACGTCCATACCATGTTGAATACACCGGTTCTCGTCCGATCACCGAAGTTAAGCAACATCGGGCGCGGTCAGTACTTGGATGGGTGACCGCCTGGGAACACCGCGTGATGTTGGCTTTTTGTAATATGATTTTATATAATATATTTCAATTATGTTAGATAAGACTTTTTTTATGTCACTTAATTTCGGTGACCGAAAAAAAACCGGTATATTCAACGTGATATGGACTTGGGCAATAAAATATGAAATTTAAGAAACAAAACTTATTCGTCTATGCATGACCTACCATTTTTACACTTTGTACAGTAGTCCAGTCAGTCAACGGAGTCACCTCCGTTTTCATGTATCAAAGTAAATTAATTTTCAAAACTTAATAAACAACTCATATTCTATTTGTACTTTTTAGTATTTATATTGATATCTAATAAACATTCTGCAATCAACAAGAAATGTCTGCTCTAAACAAACTGTCTTTGTGATTTTGAAATTTAAAGGTTATAACTTTAGTTATTATACTATTGCTACTGATCTTGCATGTCGACGGCGAACGTCAAGCCATGTGTTAAGTTAATTCGTACGGTGGGTATGTGGTTTTTTTTTCTTACAATGATATTGTTAATAATATATTGAATTCCTACACAACCTACTCTAGAAATCAGTTTTATAGAAATATATTATTTACTAAGTACCTAGAGTAGTCATGCTCTCATAAAATCTCTGCGGTGGTGTCGTGTGCGTTAGGTCGTAACTTTCTCTCAAATATAGTAGAGTTGTATTGTTGAAATAAAAAAAAGGAACCCTTGCTGGAGTTTCTTGCCGATTCTTCTCAGTACAAGATCTGCCGCTTTAGTTTTGTGAATCATTGACAAAGTTTTCGACTTTCATAAGTACTATGTAACTGAATTGATTTTGATATTTATATTAATATCATTCGTTTTGTGAATGCATAATGAATGACACATACAAATACAAGCTTAATTCTGCGCTCCGCTTTTTCTTCTTCATTCCAAACCTGAATTCGGATGAAAGTTACGAGCAACCAATAAGTTGGCTCATCACTAATATAATGTATTTAAGTTAATTTTTTCATGTAAGTGTTTTAAAATTCGTTTTTACGCAGTCGGGTTTACCGATACAAGTACTTACTTACGATACTGCCTGTGACTCGGGTGTAAAGTATCGATTCTAAATGTATGTACTTGGCTCTTAAGAAAAGTATCGAGTAAGTACTCGCATTTACTTATTTGTATCGTTCGTTTATCTCTATTATAAGAAGGGTTTGAAGTATCGGCTTCTTGTATCGATACCGAATACTCATGTGGTATCGAGGGACATGGTATCGATACCATTAAAGTCCCAAAGTATCGATACGACTCAGTATCGAGTATTTATCTACAACATTTAAACCATGCCAGAATTTAAGATTTTGCAAAGTTCATGCATAGAAAATTGCATAAATTCTCTTTGGACGCAAGTAAGAGACGTTTGACGAACGAATTAAACAGTTTTAAAAGATACATTTTTACTGCCGTGTTTGGTGGGTAAAATTGCCGTATTTAGAAAGACATGAACAATAATATAAAACATGTTTTATTTTTCATTTTGTTTAATAATTTTAATATTAAAACTGAAATTTGTAAAGTTCCAAACTTAGATATCAATTCCAATTCGCAAAAGTACAAATATAATGTGAGTCTTTTATACATAAAAGAAAACCGGAAGGTTTGTCATGAAAAACGTACCGTAGATATACTAGTTTGATTTTGGGAAGGATTTTTTTAAATACTTTCTCAATAGCAACGCTGGAATGAAACACTATCCAAAATATTTAAACTTTGTAAGTAAATGGTTATTTACGGATTTTTCAGAAATATTATTATTCTTTTTATTTTTATTAAAACGTTAATATATTTCTAGTTTTTTCCTTAAAAATATACTTTATATAATGTTTCTTCAATCGTATACATTGAAGAAACTTAGAAGTACATTGTATTGAGGCCGGGATAATAAAAAATACTTCCAAAGATTTATTAAAGGCTTCCAAAGACTTTTAGGCATAGAAGCTAAATGGCAACTGTAAATAAGCCGTAACAAGCAATACTCAATACCGGCAATTTTTATGAGTACTTGCGTGTACCTACCGTGCTGTAGAATCGAGTACTCAGTCTCGAGTATCGCTTTTGAAAGTATCGATACCTACTCGGTATCGAAAGTATCGTTTGAACCCTAATGAGAAAGTATTTAAAAAAAGATGATTTTTGCAGGAAACGAATTAACAAAAGACAGTCATTTTCGTTCCTTTCCACTAAAGCTGAAATCGGAAAAGTTCGAAACTTAGATATCAATAGTGGTAAATTAAGTTTTAAAAACTAATTTACTTTTATACATGAAAGAAAACCGGAAAGGTTGTCATGGAGAAATCAAGAACGTACCGTAGCGACATCTAGTTTGACTTCGGGAACTAATGTCTCTTTTTTAAATACTTCCTCATTATAAGTTAGTTTATTTTTGTCCCAGTATGTGATAATAATCGTAAAAAAGTTCTTGTTGTTTTAAAGTGATCTAATTGTCCGTATACAAGTCTGTGGTGTCCGTGAACTTTTAAAATACAGAAACATTACAGTGTCGGTCTTAAATTAATATCAAATGTTAAAAAGCTGCATCATAACTTTAAAATAAATATTTTTCAAATGTGTCAAAGCACATAAGTAGATTCTTTCTTACCTACTTTGGTAAAAAGTTACTGTACTGATCATCGAATAGTGGATTGTTCACTTGTCTTGATCAAGGTAAGTGCCAAAACTTTTACTGTAATATTGTGACAGTTTTTTGGAGCTCATTATTTAGAGAGGTACTTGTTCGCGATAATGACATAAGTGTAATTTTTTAGACAGCAGCGCGATACCAAGTATAGTAATTTTTAATATAATATATAAAAAACTAAACATTTCAGTAACCTTAATTTCAAAACAGAAAGATAAATTTGTTAATTTAAATTCTACCTAACATCAGTGCCATCTAGTAATGTAAGTCTAAATAATAAGTCGAGTGCTTAAAAAGTTTTTATACTGCTAAACGTGTTATTAAGTATATAAAAAACTATCGATAGATGGCACTCATATTAAATGTCAAAGCGTATTCAATAAAAAGATTAATTTATGTAAACAAGAACCTTAAATTAATCACGAATGTGTTAATTAAATAAAAATTAAGAAAGTTACGGGAATAACGATGGCGTTATCTTTAAAAATTTTAGTACATAGAGTGGAGGTTTTTTTTTTAATATTTATTTTAGGAAGATCTATTAACAGATACTAATATGAGGTTACATCGACATCGCATACAAATTATTAAATCTCCACAAATAGGCTATACTATAATGTTCTTTTATACCATAAATACTGGAAATATTAGATTTTATTAAATTTAGAATAGCAGTTATTACAGATTTTGATAATGGAGGAAGTATTAAAAAAAACATTAGTTCCCGAAATCAAACTAGATGTCGCTGCGATACCTTCTTGATTTCTCCATGACAACTTTTCTCGTTTTCTTTCATATTTAAAAGTAAATTTATTTTCTATTTGTACTTTTCGTATTAGTGTTGTAACCAAGTTTCGAACTTTTCAAATTTTAGTTTTTTAATATGTTAGTTAAAAGGAACGGAAATGGCTGTCTTTGTCGCCATCTAGTGAGGTGCTTTTTAAGTGCTTTCGTTTTTTTTTTTAAATTCTTCCTCATTAAGATAGTTTTATATAGTTTCATGAAAAACAAAAAATGTATATTAACTTAGAATATGAATGTATAACATAATTTCAACTGGCTTCATATCTGTCAGGATGGCCGAGCGGTCTAAGGCGCCAGACTCAAGGTTTCCTTATCCACTGAACGTGGGTTGAGTTGTTCTGGTCCTCTCTGAGGGCGTGGGTTCGAATCCCACTTCTGACAATATTTTTTGTTGCAATTTTAATTTTTATTGCATCTTACATTATTTTTAATGACTTAGTAGCCATACCGGTCCTTTGGAACATACAGCGATATTATAATTATTGGTATAGCTTTCTAGTGACTTTGCCCGCGGAACTTATAGCATTAGTCTATGTCAACCGCGTATGTAGTCTAACTGTGTAAGTTACCAAAACAATTTGTTTCATCAGCTTCTTAACCCTTAACACCAATCGTGGAGATCCCCAGCGCTCTGTTTTTTTTGCAAATTATACAAATATTTTCATCACGACGCGGTCGCGGTTTCGAATATTTCTAGTGACTCCCGAATGCTGTCGGGGTGCAGACATGGGTCGTGCTAACGTTGGAAGTTGAGGTAAGTGTTGTTGCGGGACTTAGGTACCCCACGAGTGTAGTTACGTAAGTATTTTATGTTGATAATAATCTTTTTTATCTATTTTTTTTAGGTTTGTTGTGTAGTATGAGTAAGAATTTGAATGTCCAGCAGATAGAAAGGCTACTAAATGACGTCAGTATGACTAGTGTCGTCAATTCATCAAACCAAAACCAAAAAACCCGAGATTGTTACAATTCTACCAAAGGTGGCGTAGATGCTTGAGACCCTAAGTGTGCTGCTTACTTTGTGAACCGGAGAAGTCAAAGATGGCCGACCACAATATTTTGCTCAGTATTAAATATTTCTGGAGTAAACAGTAATGTCCTTTACAGCGCATCACAAAAACAAGAGTCGTTACAACTTTTTTGAAGAACTTGGGTATACTTTAGTAACTCCTTATGTTCTGGAAGGAATATGCACTTTTAACCTTTCGAGGGAGCTGAAAGATATGATGGACAGTTTCCTACGCGAGGTTGGTGTTGACATACCTGAAGATCAACCAAAACAAGACATGAGCCAAAGCAAGAGGCCCAAAAAAAATCTAGGTGTCATTGGTGGCCACGAAGCAAAGACAGTAATACTACAAGGGTGTGTTCCAAATGTAGGAAAAAGTTTTGTCGGAACAACTCTGTTGATGTAAAAATATGTACTAAATGTGAGTCATATGTTTTAAGTACATTATAATTATATTTTTGAGACTAATTTAATGAGACTGATAATATGTTAAAAGATTAAGGTAAATTTTTTTTAAGTCAACGAAGTCGAACATTCTTCTTGTGATTTTGCATATTTTAAAATTTAATCAAGAGTTTATGTCTGTTTAGGTTAATATTTCATATAGGTTACAAGAAAAAAAGTTTTTTTTTTGTTCCATAGTATTTTTTTATTTATAATGAGTCTGTGAAATAGACCCCATGAATGTGACGAGATATTTCGTAGTTTGTTTTTATTTCACACTAGAAATATTAATTATGATTATGAAAATTTAAATAAAAGTGTTTATTTCATGTTTTTTATTTGTGTTTTAAATATAAATCTTAAAATATACTATATTTTATTACTTGAATAAGAACCACAAAAAGTGGGGATTTAGCTCCCCCACGAATATAGATATGTAGGCTGAAAATACCGGGTGGTGTTAAGGGTTAATATTAGCTGTCTGTTCCATTTTGATGTTATCGTAAGATCGTCATCAAACAATAATACCTCATTAATTAAAGAAATAAAATTTTACTGTTTTACTAATAATTATTCATAACATTTGAAGGCAGGTATTCTTTGGTCATTACATATCGAAAAACGAAGAAAAATATCTGCAAAAAGATTTTCCCGTACCGGGAATCGAACCCGAGCCTCCTGGGTGAAAGCCAGGTATCCTAGCCACTAGACCATACGGGAGTCATGTAAGACTCTGTTGAATTTATTGTTATATTGCCTAGTAGTTATAAGGATGGACATACATAATTTATTATAATACTAGCCTTCCGCCAGCGACTTCGCTTGCGTGGTCCTCAGAAAACTGTTGACTTGGATATCGATGCATATCACGACAAATTGAATAGTAAACAATGGTAACATTTCAATTCCCTATACAAATTTGCACTCTCATTTTTATCCCTTTATTATGCTGTTTTTCGGGATAAAATTTAACCCATGTTCACCGCATACGATGTAGCTTCTCGTTAGTGAAAGCAATTTTACAATCGGTCCAGTAACTTCGGTGCCAATTCGTTGCAAACAAACAAACAAACAAACAATAAAATGTTTCCTCTTTATAATATTATAAACAGGAAACACTTTATTATAAGGCTGTGGTATAGGTTTTGGTATAGGTTATAGGATATTACACGAGAGTGCCCCAGCCAAGTCGAACGCAAAGAAAACACTGCGGTACCATCCTTTTCTGGAACCGTTTCGTCATATTTTCATGCCCCTATTTGAAGGCCTCTGAATATGTTTAAAACGCTAGAAAGTGATAAGCATACACTTAAACCACAAAATTTCATGTTTGTTCCTTATTTATTTCCTAAGTTATACAAAAGTTAAGTTGAAACTTAATCGACATCGACACTAACTGATTCAATGACCCACTGATCATCAAAATATCTAGATCTAGTACTTCCCATAAACCTAGAGACCTGAAGTTTTGCTCAGAGGGAGGTAGGTAGGTCATGTAAAGGTAAAATTATCATTACAAGTATCATGGAAGATTCGAGTAGAAACTGTAACAGACCAACCAAACTATTAAGTTATCGACATGCTGTGTTCACAAAATTAATAACGCATGGATAGCCCTTTTTATTCAAATTAAAAAAAAATGTCTGGAGTATCTGATGAAGTACCTACCATAAGAGCTCAGCTGAACTATGGGAGATATGGACATAGACCTTAACAAAAGTTATTCACTGTAATGAGTCCATTCTATTAATGTATATGGAACCGAATTCTGAAGTATTTAATTTTAAAGTCCAAAATAACATTGAAACTCTTTTATTTACAAAAAAAGTGAAAATATAATAATATATGCTGGGAGTACCTTCTCGTGGTGAATGTGGAAACAGGCTAAGCCTGCAATTGGAAAGTTCCGGAGAATGTATTAGTTAGCTAATCAAGTAAAAAATAGCATACTGCGAAATGACGTGAAATCTTTAAATAGGGGTCGCTGAGTGGTAAGATGGTTTTATATTTGTAGCGAACCTTTTTCTAACGACTGACTCGCGGGAAAAGGGTTCGCTACTTTCTTTCAAATTGCTTTAGACCGGTTTTATGAAACAAAACTTACTCTGTGCGCGACTGTTTTAGAAACACAATGGTCTAAGCCATAATTTCGCTCTCCCCACCATCGCCTCCGTGGCGCAATCGGCTAGCGCGTTCGGCTGTTAACCGAAAGGTTGGTGGTTCGAGCCCACCCGGGGGCGACACTTTTGTTTTTTTTATTTAAAATCTTAAATAATTGCTTACACTCGTTTAGTATAGTAATAAATAAGTTAAGTAAATGTTTTAATTATAAATAGTTACACTACTAACATGGTATGTATTTCTACTCATTCAAGAACCTTTTCCATTTTCAATGATGTTGATAAAAATGATGAACATAAATAACCGATAGACGAGAATTCAATTGAAGTAAGAGTTGTCAATATATCGCACACCTAGATCTAATACCACAGGGGCACTTAGACGTTGGAAAAATCTGCTTCCTTTAAAAACTAAAATTGAATTGGCGCATTCTTTACTTATGCCTATCTTGGACTACGCTGATGTCTGTCTCATTGATCTGAATGAGGACATGCTCAACAAGCTACAGCGTTTACAAAATCTTTGTATTAGATTCATATACGGTTTGCGTAAATTTGACCACATAACTGAATTTAGACGTAAACTTGAGTGGCTCCCCATAAAACAGCGTCGTGAAGAGCATGTCCTCACATTCCTGTTTAAGATCCTTTACGATCCGCGTAGTCCATCTTACCTTAGGGAACGTTTCCGATTTCTGGGCGCAAATCATAATCGCGAGCTGCGGTCTGGGGCGGATAATGTGCTGGAGATTCCTTATGCTAGATCGGGATACTACCATGAGTCATTTACCATTAAAGCTGCTGTGCTCTGGAATAAGCTGCCGTCTGCTATTCGACATGCAAAATCTGTTGCCATTTTCAAAACTAAATTGCATAAGCATCTTTTGGATTTGTACATATAATATATTGATTACCTTGTAATTCTCATTTTTGTTCAATTTACCTTCATTATCACACTACTTTATTTTCTCATTATATTATTATTGGCTTTTTTTTTTTCTATTGTACTACAGGCACACTACCTCCGGTTTTTCCATCAAAATGTTAAACAAATCAAAGGTTGTCTGGAAGAGATCGCTTTTAGCGATAAGACCGCCTTTGCCCACCCTAGCATTAGTACCTGTATAGTTTATCTATTGTTAATAATTGTGTGTGAGCAATAAAGTGTATATCTATCTATATACTACCTAGGTACCTGTATAAAAATGAATCGCCAATATGTATTCGCGCGCATATCTTCCGATTCCGAACGACCGCACCAAATGGGATGAATCTTATTTTTTATGTGTTCCTTAATGTCAAAATAAGTATCAGCTTGTAGCTGCTAATAATAATGATATTACATAAAATTAACCAGATTCAAATTAAACTGGTTACAATTGAAATATTTAGGCGTCACTCTACACACGTTAATAGGGAAGTTCTATATGAAGAGCGATCGGTTAGGTACAAAGTCCACAATTTAATGTGGCGTACAGCCGTACTAAGTTTTGTTGAATTTTAATAGAAGATTTTAATGAGGTGCAAGATTTTGATGAAATTTCTATGGGGCTATTTCGAAAACAGTTAAAACTCTTTAGAGCTACTGTCTAAATTTCAAATTTCTCGATGCAGATTTACAGAAAACGGAGGTGACTCCGTTGACTGACTGGACTACTGTACAAAGTGTAAAAATGGTAGGTCATGCTTAGACGAATAAGCTTTATTTCTTAAATTTCATATTTTATTGCCCAAGTCCATATCACGTTGAATATACCGGTTTATTTTCGGTCACTGAAATTAAGTGACATCGGTCGCGGTCAGTACTTGGATGGGTGACCACCTGGGATTAACGCGGGATGTTGGCTTCTTGCTTACGTTTAGTCCATCTTTATAACGTCAACAGTCAAAACGATTCAGTTCTTAACCGATTTCAAAAATAAATGAGGTTCTCAGTTTGACTTGTATGTATATACTATAGTTGAGCGCGATCATCCCGCGTTTGGTCGAACCGATTTTGATATGGTTTTCAGCACACTATTTGTCAGAATTTGGAGAAGGTTTTATTTTGGTATATTAACCGGCAAAAAAAATGGAGGTTCGCACTTAAACACTGCTTCGATACAGTTTTTATTTTTAATAACAAATCACAGTCACCAATCTTTTTTGTTTCCACGGTATCTACTGAAGAACCGATGTTACTGAATGTAATAATTCATTCGTTTTTGAAATTTACTGAAAATTTATTTATCTTTTCGAATCAAAGTCAAAGTCAAAATAATCTTTATTCAAATAGACTTCTTAAAAGTACTTAGGACTCGTTAAACATTTTTTCCCTACTGCTCGTTCAGGACTTTTGGCTGATGAGAAGAATACACCTATCTTTATTTATATTTTTAATCGTAATCGAACTTGAGGAGATTTGACCTTACTGTTCGACGGCGATGTATTTTTAAAAGGGGGCACATTGTACCGGGCCCGTACGGCCAAAATAAAAAAAATATGTAGGTATCAAGCGTTAGATTACACGTTTTGTTTATTAAATTTGATTGAATAGTCGCCAACGTCCATACCATGTTGAATACACCGGTTCTCGTCCGATCACCGAAGTTAAGCAACATCGGGCGCGGTCAGTACTTGGATGGGTGACCGCCTGGGAACACCGCGTGATGTTGGCTTTTTGCTATCGTTTAGATACATATTTACAATGCCAGCAGTCAAAACAATTCAGATTTTCTTTATATTGACAAATTACAGCCCTTAGTTTTATTCTTCTTTTGTCACCAATCTTTTTTGTTTCCATGGTTTCTATTGGAGATTTTCTTTAAAGTCACGAAATTTGTTGGAAAAATATCTACTTATATATTTATATTTTGTAATGTACGGATTTTTTTTTGTGTTTCGAATACAACCCTACCTTTTATTTATATTTTTAACCGTAATCGAAATGGAGGAGGCTTTAGGTTATTGTTTGACGGGAATGTATTTTTAAAAATGGCACGTTGTACCGGGCCCGTACAGTCAAAATAAAAATAATATGTATCAAGCGTTAAATTGTACGCTTTGTATTCTTAAATTTTGATTTAATAGTCCCCAACGTCCATACCATGTTGAATACACCGGTTCTCGTCCGATCACCGAAGTTAAGCAACATCGGGCGCGGTTAGTACTTGGATGGGTGACCGCCTGGGAAACACCGCGTGATGTTGGCTTTTTTGCTATCTTTTTTTTATATAATATATTTAACTTAGATACGACTTGTTTTATTTAAACAACAAAATCCCTGATCTTTTTATATTTACGAGTGCAATAAGCATCAATTACAAGTACTGTTCGTACGAATTAACCTGACAGCAACACTCCAGTATAGCCGGCTAGTGTGCACACAATACCCTCGGAACACGTGGGCGAGGCAGCGGGTTACAGCTAGTTGAATGATAAAATAAGTAATGTAAAATAAGGTTTAAAAATTAATTGCGTTTTTTACGTCAGCGCCACCTGATGTATATTTACAGTACTACTATGTTCACCACATAAATTTAAAGCGACGCATGAGTCGGAATCACAAATGGTCGTCAGGTGGTCGTCAGTATTTCACACTTTCAACACCACTAGAGACATCTAGTGAACTTTGGGCAACTATTTTACAATTATGTTTTTTTGTACACTTCTAGCTGTCCGTATATTATTGGTCCATGTATATATTAAAACAAATTTAAAATTTGTTTAATGAGTAATAATGGGACTGAAATTTCCTTGCTGTCATATTAATTTTGTAAGAATAGTTAATATAAATATAATTTTGTTGTATAAAATAAAAAAAGTTATATAAGCTAAGCATATAAAAATAATATTGATTATAAAATAACAAAAAGCCAACATCACGCGGTGTTCCCAGGCGGTCACCCATCCAAGTACTGACCGCGCCCGATGTTGCTTAACTTCGGTGATCGGACGAGAACCGGTGTATTCAACATGGTATGGACGTTGGCGACTACTGAGTCAAATTTAAGAAACAAAACTTACAATTTAGCGCTTGATACCCACATATTATTTTTATATTGGCCGAACGGGCCCGGTATAATGTACCTTTTTAAAAAAATTTAAAGAAAAACTAAAAACCAGACTGCGTAAAATAGTTATATAAGATACGAGTGCGGAAAGTAAGGTTTTAACGAATAAGGGCCAAATTGAAAACACGAGCGTAGCGATGGTTTTCATTGGCACGAATTCGAAAAACCTTTTACGCTCAAGTTTCTTACAACATTTTTCAATGCTTTTTGCGAGGAAATAAAACAAATATATAGGTTAATAAAACTAAGTATGTATTAAAAGTGAAAATTATTTGTTAAAATTAAACGTGATATTTGAACATGTTTTTGTGTCATACATTCTTATTTGAAAATTTTTGTTCTAGGCTCCTTGATATACTTTTGCCTCTAAAGTTTGACATATTTTCAACAATTTTCTTTTAATTTCTTTGGTGTTCGGCCAAAAAAAATTAAAAAATTACTTTTAAGCACGTGTGCAGTAAAGGATTTCAGTACATTTTTATTTAACACGTGTTTAAAGACTCACTTTCGGTGTTTACAATGGATTAAAAATAGACGCGAGTATTGAAATTTTTTTTTTTAATAATAGCATAGAGGATTCACTGCACGAGTCGAAGGACGGCTCGGGTGCTTTTTCTTTTTGTTTTTAGTTTGTCATATTTATTTTCTGTTTTTTAAAAAAGTAATTAAAATTTTTCCTTTCCAAAACTTCGGACTTATTTTTTACTGCGAGCTCGCGTCGTCTACAACGGCCTTAATTTATCCTTCTTTGTCCCCAATCTTTTTGTTTCCATGGTATCTACTGGAGAATTATCGTTTTTTTAAATCACGAAATTTATGAAAAATCTAATTACCTATTCAATATTTTTTGTAATGTACAGATTTTTTTTTGTTTCGAATGCAACCTACATTTATTTATATTTGTAACCGAAATCGAAATTGAGAAGGCTTGAGGTTTAAATTTTACCAATAAAATCTTCCCAAGGGGCCCCGACTATGAGTCGTTCTGTTTGCATTAGAATTTATGATTTTTTTATGTGTGTATCGGTTATAAAACTATTTCAATTGTGTAGTTATTTAGTATTACTTAACAGAATTCTAAACGACTGAGTTTGTTTCTTTCTTTTTAGTTTTTATTTAAGTTAATGTTTTCACATTTTTTTTAAATTCGTTTTTACGCAGTCTGGTTTTTAGTTTTTCTTTAAATTTTTTTAAAAAGGTACATTATACCGGGCCCGTTCGGCCAATATAAAAATAATATGTGGGTATCAAGCGCTAAATTGTAAGTTTTGTTTCTTAAATTTGACTCAGTAGTCGCCAACGTCCATACCATGTTGAATACACCGGTTCTCGTCCGATCACCGAAGTTAAGCAACATCGGGCGCGGTCAGTACTTGGATGGGTGACCGCCTGGGAACACCGCGTGATGTTGGCTTTTTGTTATTTTATAATCAATATTATTTTTATATGCTTAGCTTATATAACTTTTTTTATTTTATACAACAAAATTATATTTATATTAACTATTCATTACAAGTACTATTCTTACAAAATTAATATGACAGCAAGACTTACTATTATTAACTACGCTTCGAAATTTCAGTCCCATTATTACTCATTAAACAAATTTTAAATTTGTTTTAATATATACATGGACCAATAATATACGGACAGCTAGAAGTGTACAAAAAAACATAATTGTAAAATAGTTGCCCAAAGTTCACTAGATGTCTCTAGTGGTGTTGAAAGTGTGAAATACTGACGACCACCTGACGACCATTTGTGATTCCGACTCATGCGTCGCTTTAAATTTATGTGGTGAACATAGTAGTACTGTAAATATACATCAGGTGGCGCTGACGTAAAAAACGCAATTAATTTTTAAACCTTATTTTACATTACTTATTTTATCATTCAACTAGCTGTAACCCGCTGCTTCGCCCACGTGTTCCGAGGGTATTGTGTGCACACTAGCCGGCTATACTGGAGTGTTGCTGTCAGGTTAATTCGTACGAACAGTACTTGTAATTGATGCTTATTGCACTCGTAAATATAAAAAGATCAGGGATTTTGTTGTTTAAATAAAACAAGTCGTATCTAAGTTAAATATATTATATAAAAAAAAGATAGCAAAAAAGCCAACATCACGCGGTGTTCCCAGGCGGTCACCCATCCAAGTACTAACCGCGCCCGATGTTGCTTAACTTCGGTGATCGGACGAGAACCGGTGTATTCAACATGGTATGGACGTTGGGGACTATTAAATCAAATTTAAGAAACAAAGCGTACAATTTAACGCTTGATACATATTATTTTTATTTTGACTGTACGGGCCCGGTACAACGTGCCTTTTTAAAAATACATTCCCGTCAAACAATAACCTAAAGCCTCCTCCATTTCGATTACGGTTAAAAATATAAATAAAGGTAGGGTTGTATTCGAAACACAAAAAAAAATCCGTACATTACAAAATATAAATATATAAGTAGATATTTTTCACAAATTTCGTGACTTTAAAGAAAATCTCCAATAGAAACCATGGAAACAAAAAAGATTGGTGACAAAAGAAGAATAAACTAAGGGCTGTAATTTGTCAATATAAAGAAAATCTGAATTGTTTTGACTGCTGGCATTGTAAATATGTATCTAAACGATAGCAAAAAGCCAACATCACGCGGTGTTCCCAGGCGGTCACCCATCCAAGTACTGACCGCGCCCGATGTTGCTTAACTTCGGTGATCGGACGAGAACCGGTGTATTCAACATGGTATGGACGTTGGCGACTATTCAATCAAATTTAATAAACAAAACGTGTAATCTAACGCTTGATACCTACATATTTTTTTTATTTTGGCCGTACGGGCCCGGTACAATGTGCCCCCTTTTAAAAATACATCGCCGTCGAACAGTAAGGTCAAATCTCCTCAAGTTCGATTACGATTAAAAATATAAATAAAGATAGGTGTATTCTTCTCATCAGCCAAAAGTCCTGAACGAGCAGTAGGGAAAAAATGTTTAACGAGTCCTAAGTACTTTTAAGAAGTCTATTTGAATAAAGATTATTTTGACTTTGACTTTGATTCGAAAAGATAAATAAATTTTCAGTAAATTTCAAAAACGAATGAATTATTACATTCAGTAACATCGGTTCTTCAGTAGATACCGTGGAAACAAAAAAGATTGGTGACTGTGATTTGTTATTAAAAATAAAAACTGTATCGAAGCAGTGTTTAAGTGCGAACCTCCATTTTTTTTGCCGGTTAATATACCAAAATAAAACCTTCTCCAAATTCTGACAAATAGTGTGCTGAAAACCATATCAAAATCGGTTCGACCAAACGCGGGATGATCGCGCTCAACTATAGTATATACATACAAGTCAAACTGAGAACCTCATTTATTTTTGAAATCGGTTAAGAACTGAATCGTTTTGACTGTTGACGTTATAAGATGGACTAAACGTAAGCAAGAAGCCAACATCCCGCGTTAATCCCAGGTGGTCACCCATCCAAGTACTGACCGCGACCGATGTCACTTAATTTCAGTGACCGAAAATAAACCGGTATATTCAACGTGATATGGACTTGGGCAATAAAATATGAAATTTAAGAAACAAAGCTTATTCGTCTAAGCATGACCTACCATTTTTACACTTTGTACAGTAGTCCAGTCAGTCAACGGAGTCACCTCCGTTTTCTGTAAATCTGCATCGAGAAATTTGAAATTTAGACAGTAGCTCTAAAGTAATACAAATAACAAAACTGATTAAGTACCGATGTGCGCTTTTACCCTGGGGGTGAATACCACAGAACAAAGAATAAAGTTTTCCCATAACCTAATAGTTTTCAAGTCATACGCGATTAAAAATAAAAAGAAGTAGATACTTATCTCAAAAGCGACTTAACCAAGAAAAAGCTATTACAGTCGGGCGGAGGTTTTCTGTAGTTTATTAATTAAATGACAGGCGCCTTTAAAACGACATACATATAATAAAATTTCTCCGCATAAAAATTTACGAACTGTGACAAAAATAAGCTGGGTCGTTTGAATCTTTGAAAAAAGATGACCAATCAGTTTGGTGCATAAAATTAAAATTAAACATAAAACATAGCTCATCAAGAATTAACTTCATTTATATCCCAGCTATACGTCCCAGAAGGTTCAATGGTTTGGAATCTTACGTTTTGAAAAAAATAGTTTCATAGGAAGTTTTCTTTTTAAGGTTTGGAAAAACTATGTTCTTTTCAAAAGAACACAAAAGTAATGCATTCAAAAAAGCTGTTTGTATCAAAACTTGATGAATATTTTGATAATCTTTTAATTTATATCGCTCAAATATTGATGAGATATGGTTATATAATATTTTATTTGCATGCAAGGGGTACCAATATTAGCCCTTCAACCTATAAACTCTCTGAAGGTGAGGGACTAAAAATTTTATGATTCACATGACATTATAGCTTATTAAATTCCTTAATAAATAAATAAAGGTAGGACGTATTCATAAACAAAAAAACCGTACATTACAAAAAAGATTAAATAAAAATTTTGTTCTCAACTATCGTGACATTAAAAAAAACTTTAATTCCTAATAACCATGAATTTTCCTGGTTTAATTCCTAGAAATCATGAAAACAAAAAAAGTTTGGTAATAAAGAAGGATAAATTAAAGGCAGTGTTCTATTACGAAAAAGAGAAAAACTGAATCGTTTTGACTGTTGGCGTTGTAAATATGTACTAGTAAGCAAAAAAGCCAACATCACGCGGTGTTCCTAGGCGGTCACCCATCCAAGTACTGACCGCGCCCGATGTTGCTTAACTTCGGTGATCGGACGAGAACCGGTGTATTCAACATGGTATGGACGTTGACAATCTTTAAAGTAAATTTAAAGGTAATTTGTTACTTTTCAAGGTGTATAAAAAGAAAAATGTAGGTACCTACATGTCGTGACCATGTACTAAATTTCCTATATGATTCATTATTGTTAGAAATTTAAAAAACAGTCAGGGCCAATCAAATCTTCCTAAGGGGCCCCGACCGGCTAGCGTACCAACGCTGAATTTATATGTAGATAATCTTGTATACCTAAAAAAAGGCAAAATAGGTTTGTTGCGTCAATTACAGTGGCGTCATCTAGTGATTAGTAGCGACAACTAAATTAATTTTGTCGTCATATCAATGGGGTATTAATATACCCCATTAAATTATGTTATTGTAACACCGCAAAATTGTAAAATAAAGCTACTTTGTTTGACAAAAATAGGAAATAATAAAGGCTACAAACGTAACAAAAATCAAAATCCCATATAAAAAGGATAGTAATGTCATCTAGTGATCAGTAGCTGAGCTAAATGTAACAATAGCGACGTCAATTGTACCAATTTGAATTAATTAAAGCTGAACTTTTTTCTTTTTTTTTAATTAATGGCTTATTAACGCATTTTGCACAATTCTCCCAATATCAAGTAAATTAATTAATTTTTACATATATAATAAAAATGAATTGAACGAAAGATGGCGATGAGTCAGCAACCGAACTTTTAATAATGGATTTAGAAAAAGATGCCATTTTAACAACTGCAATGACAAATTGAATTGTAAAATATGTTTCTATAGGTAACGATTTAACTATACGAACTATGCACTATACGAACTTGCACTCATATTTTCATCCCTTTGTGTGCTTTTTTTGGGATACAATAAACATATACTGCCGCGGACTTTTTTAAAACTATAAAGGGGATGAATTTCGTAATACATAATTTTTGCGCAACTTTCACCGTTTACGCAGCAGCACACAAGGAAAGCTTAAAAAGTAAACAATTCTCCCGTTTTTGTAACATTTTTCATTGCTGCGCCACTCCTATAAGCCAAAGCGTGATAAAACTCAATAAGTGTTATTCTAATATTATAACTACCTAATTGTTCATATTTTAATCTCTTACACTATAAAGTACTTTAAAGTACTTTTGAGTCGTCAACATTTTTTCCATACCACACCTTCACGATATTATTATGACTACAAATCATATAATTATTCAAAAATCTGGGCGTGACAACTAAAAATCATTTTTTTTGTAATAGATGACAAATTTTCGCTTTAAATGATGTATCCCATTTAATTGAAAATGTAAGAAATAAATTACTGACATCAAATTTTATGAGGGACAAGGTTTTTTTATTTCATGACATTATAAACATATAAAAACATATAAAATCTCAAAAAATGAATGTCCGTCTTGTAGTACCATTTTTTATTTAGATATATTACTTATTTCTGTGGTACCTATACTCTATTCATTATAGCATTAGACAGAAGTTAAATAAGGTTCTTTTTATGGTATACTTTGTGACAAAATATTAATATTCATGTTACTTTTAAGACTGTCGGCTAATTTGCTACATATCCACATAAATACCAGCTGCTATACTTAACCGTGGTCGTTTAAGCTATCTGTTAAACAAAATTATGAGTATTTGACAATCTTAAAAGATTTAATAACTTTTACAATAAAAAGTGTTCATCGTAAAGAACCTAGAGAGGCAGGGTTGTATAGTCTCGGCACGATTCTCATGTCACTATAACTCTACCAAATTTAAAACCTGACCTAACCCCTTCAAACGTTTCGGCAGTACAGCTTCTTAATTTTGTCAGACTATTATTTATTCATAATTGTTAAAATCGTAATTTTGGATTGTCATCCATTTTGAACGCTACTTTCTTGTTGTTTTGCCGTTTTCCGTGATTAATTTGTTATTGTTTTATTTTTGATGTTAAGTTTTGTTAAATATGGACGATGCCGGTGCAGGCCCGAGTGGCCTACAAAAATTACGCTCTAAGCCCCCATACCTACCTTTGACATTTCAGGAAGTTTTTCCAATGTTTTCATCAATAGTCTAACTAATTACACTTACAATTAGAATTTATTAAAACAACAGACAGACAGTTTCAGTTTTAGTTCCATGTTGGCTTGGGAGTAAAAGATGAATTTATAAAATGCTGGCCCCATCTCAACCCCAAGGAATCGTAAAAAATGGAAAATTGCCCAACTCTTTCAGACTACCTAACGTTTAAAGTTTCAACATAGTTTTGTATATATATTTTTTAAATTTATCTTGAAAATAAAATGTTCTGCGCTGCTGCTTCTATGACCCTCTTTTCTCTAAAGTTATAATGAATGGAGTATACTTATATCTAAAGAAATAAAGTGCACAAAATAGATGAGAGTATACAAAACCTACTATTTTAAATGTTTAGTATGGAAAAGCAATCATAGTTTAACATAAGAACTCGAAATAAAAAAAAGTAAAATATTTTTGTATGTTTTCAATCTTAAAATTATGTGTAATATAATTACTATTTTTGTCGTTTTTGTTGTTGGGGATATAGCTCAGTGGTAGAGCATTCGACTGCAGATCGAGAGGTCCCCGGTTCAAACCCGGGTGTCCCCTGGTTGTTTTTTTTTCAGCATTAATCACGTTTCTTGGGATAGAATTTAATTTTCATTCTATAAATAGCGCTCTCTAGTAATCAGTTGCATTACAGTATCGTCCTTACATTAAAATTTTAAGTAAAATGTTGAATTTAGTTTAAAGGCCTAGTCTAGTTTTAATAGTCTAGTACCTGATTAGTTTCCATATTTCCAAAGTTGTATTTTATAATAAGGTTGACTTCAATTTACTTGGTTTTTGCTTAAAATTACTTAATGGCATCGCTCCGATTATATATAGTGCATTAAATTATTTACAAATACTTATTAAATGAACATAATGTGCTTTTCAATTTCGTACTACTCGCGCTTCCTAGTAGTCGGTAGAACCACTAATTAACTTACTTGCACTAGAATTTCTTGAATTTGAGTTTTAAGTTTTATATCGCTTTCGTAAAATTGTTTTGAAATTCCGTCGGTATCGACCATTTTGCAATCACTAATTTAAGATTTTTGTCGTCGTTAACCAAAGGCTTAATGGCTTATGGCTAGTTAATTTAATTTACAAAAGAAAGATATTTTTATTATAATAATCCCTTCGGTGTATTTGAAAACAAAATGTCAACGTCCACCGTTCGTAACAGATGTTGTTATAAATTATTTATGGCTGAGTTAATTTCAGTGCCATCTAGTGTCACGAAACGAACCTAAACGAAAGTATGATAGTGGAAGATGGTAGTGCTTTTGGTATACCTACTTTTTGAAACGGCCAATTTGTATCGATACGTATTGTATTTAAAAAAAAAGTATTATCTAAGCGAAATAATATATATAAAGAAAGATTTTACGAATGCCAACATCACGCGGTGGTACCAGGCGGTCTCAACCATGGAAGTACTGACCGCGTCCGATATCGCTTAGCTACGGTGATCAGACGAGAACCAGTGTATTCGACATGGTATGGATGTTGGCATTATTAAATCAAATTTTAGAAACAAAATTTATAATCTAACGCTTGATACCTACATACTATTTTTATTTTGGCCGTACGGGCCCAGATCAATGTGCCCCCTTTTAAAAATACATCGCCGTCGAACAGTAACGTCATGCCTCGATTAAAAATATAAACAAAGGTAGGTTGTATTTGAAAAGTAAAAATAAATTTTCACTACATTTAAAAAAAAAAGAATGAATTATTACATTTAATAACATGAAATTTCCAGTACATACCAGAGAAACAAAAAAGATTGGTGACAAAAGAAGAATAAATTAAGTAATTTGTCACTATAAAGAAAATATGAATTGTTTTGACCGTTGACATTATAAATACAGATTAAACGATGGCAAAAAGCCAACATCACGCGGTGTTCCCAGGCGGTCACCCATCCAAGTACTGACCGCGCCCGATGTTGCTTAACTTCGGTGATCGGACGAGAACCGGTGTATTCAACATGGTATGGACGTTGGCGTCTATCGATTTAAATTTAAGAAACAAAAATAGTAACTTTACACTTCATACTATTTTTATTTTGGCCGTACGGGCCCAGTACAATGTCGAACAGTAACATTGTACTGGGCCCGTACGGCCAAAATAAAAATAAATATATATGAGGAAGTATTAAAAAAAAACGAAAGCATTAAAGAGCACCTCCACTAGATGGCGATTCTAGCAAAAGTTGTTTTGTGCAGGAAACGAATGGACCAATGACAGTTATATACGTTTCTTTTAGTTAACATATTAAAAAACTGAAATTTTAAAAGTTCGAAAGTTGGATTTGAATACAAATACGAAAAAGTACAAATAGAATATGAGTTGTTTATTGAGTTTTGAAAACTAATTTATTTTTAAACATGAAAGATAACCGGAAGCGTTGTCATGGAGAAATCAAAACGAACCATAGCGACATCTAGTTAGATTTCGGTAAATAATGTATTTTTTTTATATACTTCCTCATTCCGATTTCGATTAAAAATATGAACAAAAGTATGTTGTATTTGAAAAGTTAAAATAGATTTTCACTATATTTCAAAAAAAGAATGAATTATTACATTTTATAACATGAATTTTCCAGTAGATATCCATAGAAACAAAAAAATATTGGTGGCAAAGGAAGAATAAATTAAGTTATTTGTCACTATAAAATAAAATCTGAATTGTTTGACTGTTGGCATTACAAATACAGATTAAACGATGGCAAAAAAAGCCAACATCACGCGGTGTTCCCAGGCGGTCACCCATCCAAGTACTGACCGCGCCCGATGTTGCTTAACTTCGGTGATCGGACGAGAACCGGTGTATTCAACATGGTATGGACGTTGGCGATTACCGATTAAAATTTAACATAGATATTTCAATTTTTTCTTTGAACGCTCTCAATCCTATCGATATAAATAGCGTATCTAGGATTCCATATCTGTGAGCCATATTCCAGATGACTACGCACAAGATTACAGTAAAGCCCTTTAAAAGGTTCCACATGCTAAAGTCCCTACAGTTACGATATAAGTATCCGAGCGCTTTAGTTGCTTTAAATATTATAGCGTTTATGTGCTCATCGAATAACAACTTGTTATCGTTATTAATGTCGTAACTGTCAGTTGTTGCTTTGTTATTAATCTTCGAATTTGGCTGTAGGATAGATGATGCTACTGCACTTTTAAAGCGGGATTTTTAAAATGTTTGTATTGTAGTCTTTATTATTTTTCGACTTTTATCAACAAAATAACTTTCGCTTTTGCGGTTATTCAATAACGTCATGGTACGGGACCCTTCGTGCGCGAGTCCGACTTGCGCTTGCCCGGTTTTTTTTTAAATATTTTAGTGGAGAATTATTAATCGGACGAAAAAATAACATATGAATGACTATTAACGAGATACTAAGCACGGGAGCATCATAATGAAGCTGAAAATCGGCTCCAGGCAACGACTATTCTCACCGAGAGCGATCAGTCGTCTCTCGCCGTAACTGAAGATGAACCTGCGGCGTCTGCACAGCCAGGTCCAGGTCCTGCGGCTTCTGCGCAGCTTCTTCAGGGACTCGAGCAAAAGAGTGTGCCGGTCACCGTTGTCACGCGTGGACGCTGTCACTCGGAGCGACGACGGGTATTAAAAAAGTGAATGTCATGGGCGAGGACACTGTTGTGCGTTTGTGTTCAACTGCTTTTTCGGCGGAAGAAATTGTGAGGGCGAAAACATTACTCTATGATTTTGTTACTACATCAAACCGTAAATTGACTCGTAAGAGAGATTGAAAAACACAACGAAATCTTGAAGATATAATAATGTTGTGAAGTGAATTGACCCTGAGGAAATGCCGATGTTTGTGGCAAATAATTTACAGAAAATTAACGATTACTTTCGATCACTTTGATGTTACACGGCTATTGAAGGAACTCATTCTTTTGCAGTGGCGTAGCCTGCTTTGTCAGGGCCCTGTATGAAAATTTGTTTGGGGGCCTCTATGAAGGGTAAAGAGAAAAAAAAAAACAAATTTTAATCGTATCTACATCGATTATTGTGGGATTCCCCTGTTACCAACTTTGAAACGCACGCTTTTACGCGGGATTATTTTTTACTTTTGTCATTTCCGAAATGAAATTTGAGAAGTTTTCACTAATTTTTGCTTACGCACGTTGAAGGCCACGAGGGCCCCGTATAATTGATGCGGTGGATACGGCCTTAGCTACGCCCCTGTTCTTTTGCAAAATGAAACTAATACTTTCAAAGAAATATTTGCTACAATTGAGGAGCTTAATTTTATTAAAACACAACTGACTAGTTTGAAAGAAGTTTTGGTTATGAAATCTGACTTAAATAATGTAAACAAAGTCCGCGGACCCCATAACTGTACTAACTATTGGCTTTCTTGTCTAAAACTTTGACCCGGTGTACTTCGCATCACCTCTCACAGTTTTAACCTTCCCTGGACTACGCCAAACATTTCAAACCCTAAATCAGCCTAGCCGGTCTCGAGTATTCGCGAAAAAACGAACAGCTATGGATTTTTTTATATAGATATTTATATACATAGACGATAAATGTTTGTAGAGGGCAATCATCGGGAATACTGATCATGAAAATTTTTACTATGGGAAGCTATATCTACATATATATATATATATATATATATATATATATATATATATGGGCTATAATTTACGCAAGCGAATTTACCGGAAAATAGATAGTTTACAACATGATTTGAATAAGCGTGCGAAGTCGCGGGTCAACAGCTAGTGTTATATAAATATGTTAATCAAATTCGTTTTAAAATTTACTTGCATAGGAAGTTATAAATAAATTGGACTCGGCCTTTCGAAGCAGTCGTGGCCGAGTGGTTAAGGCGTCTGACTCGAAATCAGATTCCCTCTGGGAGCGTAGGTTCGAATCCTACCGGCTGCGGAGTTTTTTGTGTCAAAATGTTCAGTCTTATTTTTTGTTATTCTAATAAAAAAAAGCATCCTTACTGACCCAACTTGTGAACATTCTTTTAACCGACAACTAGAAGGTTTTCATTTTGACTTGCATGTATGTAATTTGTTAGAATGGCGCAATATATATTTATAATATAATATGTTAGGCTTCTAGCACGTGTGCTGATTTTGTGTGTATTGAAGTTTGTTTTCACTTGTATCAAACTTTTTTAAGGTGATGATGCTATTTAATTTTCTTTTATTACAATAAAGTATTACTAAAATTACTGATTAAAACTTATACTTGTGACATCTAAGCAAAGAATATATATCGAACTTAAAGCCTTGTTGCTCGTTGTATAACACTACATGTCATCAGATTTGTACATCGTCGATAGATGGCGACCTCTTCGACCATTTTTTTCCCTTTCATATCATATGAACAACTGTAATAAGTTATTCATACAAGGTACAAAAATAGAAATAGAAACAAGACAAAATACAATATGAGAAATATAGGTAAATAACAGACCGCACCATAAGAAATACAGTAATGTGCTTTCACTGTGCTTGTATCTAACCATAGAGTTAAGTGTAGCTATGATAGGTGGCCCTGCTGTATCTGTTTACATTTTTTTCTAACTCGCGCTGTTAAGATTTTTGCTGCGAAATAGACTAGTCCTCCAAAGTCTTGCGAAGTCATACTTACCTGGCGTAGGGGATACCGTGATCAGGAAGGCGGTTCCCCCAGGGCGAGGCCCCTCCATTGCACTGCGGTGGGGTTGACCCCTGCGATTATCCCTAATGTGGATAACTCGGACGCGTAATTTTTGGTAGTGGGGGACTGCGTACGCGCTGTCCCCTTCATAACAGAAAGAAAATCGTTTCATGTTACACCTGCCCTGCGATTCTGTAAAAATCCAGACCCGATTTCGAATTCACTCATGTGTCCGAATTCATGTCTCTGAAGTGTAGAATTTCTATTGATTCCATTTTTTATATAATAATACATAACAAAATTGATTAGATATTCGTGTCCCAGATATTCTATTCCTATGTTTTTCTAAACTCGCTTCACTTATGCCACGAATCAATTCAAGGTTGATCGGATGCCGCTTTTTGAAGTAAATTCGGACACATGTGTGAATTCGAAATCAGGTCTGAATTTTTACAGAATCGCAGGGCTGATTGGCTATTGGCTAATCGACACATGCAAGCAAATCTCATACTCTGTTACTCTGTCGTAATCAAACAATAACAAAGCAATTCTGCCGTAAAAAGTTGTAAAATTTACGTAAACCAATTCGATTAATTAAGTACTTATCTTTTTGTGAGAGCAGCTATCCATAGACTTGGGAATACTTAACAAACGCATACACCCATTAATCGCCTAATGTTTATTTAAAAAGCTAATATATATGTATTGATTTAATAGCTTTTTACAGCAGAAGAATTACTTTGTGAGACTTGTGCATTTTTATACATGTTATGTTTTTGATGGAATCTCATTTATTTTTGTAGACAGTTCTTCTTTTTTCTATTCGGGTTTTATATCTTGAGCGTCAGTTCTCTGTCTTTATGGACTTTTTAAAAACGCGTTAACATATTGATTTTCGATAAATCATATGATCTTAAATAAGTCTATTATATACAGAATACAACCTAAGTTGACATTGATCAGATATAAACAGGATAGGGATTTCGTTCTCGATGTCATTAACTACCGGGTCCAACGGCTTAATGTGCTTTCCGAAGCACGGAGTAGCTCGAGATAATAATTTTTGGGTCATGCATCCCGTGACCATGCCATGGCGCTTATCCACTACGCCACCGAGCTACTAGCCTGATACAAATACGAGAAAAACGGAAATAATTCGATATAAGCCTGGAATATTTTTAATCAAGTTTGTGAGCCAATTACATAAGACTACGATATTTAAGAATTAAGAATATTTCCACGGGAATATTGGTATGCAATATTTCCATGGGAATTTTCATTGGATTTAAAACAAAATATACTTAACGCAATATAGTAATATCGATTGAAGTCGTATTTCATTGTTAATATTGTTGTTTTTTTTTTATTATTATTTTTTAATATTTAAGTCCATGTTTTTATAAAAATATGAGTTTCCAAATATAATATTAGGAAAATTTATGTATTTCATGGAAGTAACATAAGTAACAGCGTGAAAATACGTAGAAGTCCCTTTATACGTATTTTGCTTATCATGCCATTGAGAAATTAAAGGATTTTTTTTTACTAATAATCTGAAAGAAAATGTCGATGGATTAATTCATATATTAAAAAGGAAATATATGATACTTTATAATAAAAAAAACAGCTGTCATGCTTTAATATTTGATCTCCATACTGAAAGTTGGTATTTGTATCAGGCTATACTCTACATATGCCTGACCACATCTAAATAGTGAAGAATCAACCAGCCCTTGTCTCTTATGTATCGATCATTCATTATACCTATTAATATACACACATCAACATCGTCTAGCGACATTTTAATTATTCTTAATTTTCTCAGTATTTTTTTTTAAATAACATACAACATGTTTATATTTTCATAAAGCCCATTTATTAGCGTAGATTAATATAGAATAAAACATAAATATTTTTTTTGTACCTAAAAATAAATTATTTAAGTAAAGACGAAAAGTAGAACAATGGTAAAAATAACTATAAATGTGTTTTTCAAGAAAAAGTGAAAAATATAGCGAAATTGTTCCGTTATTTGCAATTTTGGGAAAATCAATAGTCAGTAAAACCACCCATGACATTAACAACAGTCCTGGAACGATTTTTCATGCTTCGAATTAACTTATCAAAGTCTTGCTGCGGGATATTGTCCCAGGTCAGGACCTGGGACAATCTTTCCAGGGAAAGATGCAAAAAAAGCTGCTCTTCAGTGTGTCCTATGGGGTTTAGGTCTGGTGATTGCGCGGGCCAGTCTAAGATCGATACATCGTGCTCCTGCAGTCAGCTGGTGACCACTCGCGCTGTGTGGGGACGAGCATTGTCGTGCATGAGCGTGAATTCTTAACCCATTTGTAGTCGATGTGGGTAGACTATTGGTACTAGCACTTGGTTGAGGTATTTTTCAGCGATTATGGTGTTTCTGATTCCAAACACGAATTCCCGCCCAAACCATAATCGTCCAGCCATGGTATGGATGAGCTTCCTGAGGGTGTTGCAGGTGGCTCTCACGGCCAGGAGTTCGCGATACGCGTACTCTTCGCGAATCAGGATGGAAACCGAATCGGGACTCATCGGTAAACAGCCCTACAGACCACTGGCTACCTTCCCAGAGCAAATGTTCACGAGCCCACTGTAATCTTATTCCACGTTTTCCTCGGCGTAGTGCAGGAATACGAAGCAGTTATAAATACTTAATACAAAAATCTAAAAACGGGACAAATACAATAACGTTTTATTATTAGACAAGTCATACTCGTATCATTGAGTTTTAAAACAGCGTAAATTTTATTGTGGTAGCGTAACATTATAATACAACCACAAATGGCGCGAAGAAATCAAAAATATTTATCTCCCTATCAGACTTGGCGGGAGCACTTCCGTGCCCTCGGATTCATCATTCCCATATTAATAATATAATCTTTTAAAGATAAGTTTAAAAAGGATGGTGTATTAAAGTAATAATAACATAGAATAAAAATATAATTATGACGCTACCGTAAAGAACAGTTATTAAAAGAAGGACAGGACGAAAATACCAATCCCACTGACGCAGAGTAAAAAAATAAGACCTAGACAAGAAACGAAGAATGGTATCTAAACAAATGAATAACAAAATCCATTCTCTTTAAATACACTTCTAATATCTGTGAATACTGAATAGCGGCCCGCCTCTGCTTCGCACAGGTAATTTTTACATTAGGATCCCTAAGGTTTTTGTTATAAATATTCTTTCACCTATCCTATGTTCATCCAGGGATAATGCAGGATTCTAATTCTAAAATCCTCCCACATAATAATAAAAGTATAGATATTAAAATCGTTTATAATCTTTTTATATACTTATGGGAGAGGGATTTGTTAACAATTTTTGGTAAAACTTTCCCATGGGAAACGATAACGAAATAGAAGCAGGTGGAGTTTAGAAAAAAGCCAATCCATAGCTTTTCCATTCAAATGGTATAAAAATACATTTAAATGTAAGTACAGGTGTCGCAGTGATTCAAAAATAATTTGCAAACACCAGCCAAGGTATGATATATTATGAACATACAACAATGACGTGTTTGTCATTTAACTGATACTGTACGTTACATACGTATGGTATTGAAAAAAATAGCAAATATTGAAGTTATTAACTTTTCCACATTCACATAATAATACCTCAATAATTTTGTTCATTATAAAATTGTAATGGAATAGTGGTTTGCCAAATCGTGTTAGATATCAAATATGTAAATAGTGCAATTAGTTACTTCCTTTATTAATTAAGCGAAGGAACTGACTAATTTTGATAACCACGTGCCGTTAATAATAGTCTTAGGGCGTTTGTGCACTACAACCGACCGATTTTTTCCGGTCCGATATGTCAGGCCATAGATAGGTAGGGCGCTTGTGCACTACACTGAATTTTCATGTCCGACGGTCCGATATGTCAAGCCATATGTAGGTAATGCTAGCATGTACACTGTCAGAAATTTTACCGTCAGGAATTTTACTTTTCTCTTCTCCGGATGGGATTTTCAGGTCCGTGATGGCGGCAATGAAAAACGTGTTAACGATTGATGAAAAATCTATATTTAATTTAATTCAACGATATTGTTAATTTTCGATATACTCATAATCGATATTTATTGTAGATTATATGATGATTTATATATATATATATATATATATATATATATATATATATATTGCTATATATATATATTATATAGTTGGTAAATATCACTGCATATGCTCTTGCAAACTTGATATAGTTCTAATGGTTCTAGTATCGATACTTTGCTAGATTCTAGAATCGTATTAAAATTATCGATAACTTAAGGCAAGACAAATAAGTGTTGTTACGCTTAGATACCTAAACAACTGAACCCATCTTAATAGAAATAGACTTAACCTTTAGAAAGGACATAGGCTACCTTTTATCACAAAAAATTGGTGGAAATAGAGGTTGAAATTTTGCATGGCAATTTGTCATTATCAAAATTTTTTTAGACAATTGATAAGATAAGTAGTAATAAATATTTGATAACTGAAGTACTCTGAAAGAAAAAGAATTCTGCTCAAAGAAACTATACCACGCGTATAAAATAAACCAACTGATCTTACAATGATTATAGTTAAATCATGACATCTTAAACTTACAATAGGATGGCAAATCTAAATGACACCGTAAAATTCTTCAGAAAATTAATTCTCCGCTTACACTGAATGGCGTCAACAATTGGTCTATGTCTGTAATCGCTTGAAGTTGTTTAGTTGTTTTTACAAAACTTCGAATAAAAATTTCACGATTATAAATTTAAACATCAAGTACGAGAACATTATCAGTAATTTTATTCCAATGTCAAAGATATTTTTACTTTTATATGTGAATAATACTGTTCCTAAATAAGTAAGGGCATAAGTTTTTACATCCGATAGTCGTAAAAAAATGCTATCTCAATTTATTGCGCTTTATGTAAAATGACCCTGTCTGGTACCTTTCACTTATAAAGTGAAGAACCAAATATTTTTTCTGTCTTCTACGTCTTCGCACGTAGAGTAACAAATCAAGCAATTGTCGACGTTCCAAAATCTCATCGTACATAGCGTAAGCGACGTGTAGCTTCAAGTAGAGCTGCCCTAAACTGCGCCGCTTCGATCCGGAAAAAACGAACAAGTGCACAAACTACTCATCTAGGTTTTTCATGTCATTTCGGACCGAAAAAATCGGACTACCGGACCTGAAAATTCAATGTAGTGCACAAACGCCCTAAGAATTTGAGCGATCATTCAGTGTATGGAAGGAAAAGAACGTGCGTTTTGTAGCGATCGTTATTACATTACGATTTTTTTTTAAAGTTGACGTCTACCTTTGAAGACATTGATTGGTCTGTATATTTTTTTATGACTTGATTAATACTATTATTTTAATTATTTTCGGAAGTTCCTTCGGTTATGCAATGAAGGTTTACTGCGTATACCACTACGTTTTGTTTGTCTACGAACGGAAATTCAGAAGAATTCGAACCGTTTTTATTAAAATCATGTTATTGAAGATCCTGTGCATCAGAGGCAGCGTCAGGTCCTACCTCCGTTGCATCATAAATTAACGAAAATCTACGTTTCTTTGGAATCATTATAGAGTTTCGAAAATAAAGGAAATTACGTTTTCGGAGAAAAAAGTAAATCTTCTGGCCTGGCAGTAGGAGATTTCCAGAAAACCCGAATGTGTCGTCTCGGTCACGGGCGGTATGATAACATATTCCCTCTACCTTAAATAAAATAAGACGATTACTGTTATATACAGGGTAAACCACGTAAAACACCAGCAACCTCACCGGGAAAGATAACTATTAGGTATTATGGAAAATAATATTTGATCATTTTTAACATAACTCATTTATCACACTTAGTTTAAACATGATTGTAACATTTATAAGTCTATGTTTAATTCATAAACGGAACGCCGACGCCGACGTTAGGCCCGTTTTAATACGATTCTAGAAAAATACAATTTTGACGTTCGAAAGCCGATTCGTGGTAGAGCCGCAGGAGTCCCGCAGCTTTAAGTTGTTAGTATTTTACCAATAACCCTGTATAATACAAATTACTGTGATGATCGTGGGAAACAATAAAAACAAATCTTTTAGATCGCACAACAGAATGACGTGGCAAACTTTTTTTGGCATATAAGTTTGAGGTGGACCACCCTTATCACTTAGGGATAAAAAAATAGACAATGACCTATTCTCAGTCCTATCGAATATACATATTTCCCGTTTCGGAGGAATATGGTAATTAAAACTGTGACACGAGAATTTTATATATTATATTTTACCAAAATGTTCGCGTCTCCTCTGGTCTTATTCAAAGGTTTTATCTCTTATTTCTTCCTTCTGGCCCATGACAGTGTAGATTTATATACTCAAAGGAATGCGTTAGTCAATATAGTTACGGTCGCTGTTCAACCCCAATCGTTTTCCCAGTAGTAATTTGTTAATCTTTTATTAATATAAATTTCTCTTTATTAAGTTTAATAAGTTAGTTACGGATCCGAAAACAATTTAAAGGCTTTATTCAATAAGTCGACGTATGTTTATTTCTGACTGTGAGTCTATTATTATGTTACTTTGTCTACAGTGCCAGATGTTCTATTAACTCAGCTATTGTGTTTTCATATTAATTGATCTGTTTTCCTTAGTTCGTTTATTGGTATCCACGTTTCAGCTCCAGGATGTTGTGGCAGCCGATAAATTTAACGCAGGCATGCCCTGTTAATACTCATATAGAAGCGTGTTCATATTTCGGTTATGTCTACTTGAACCTCCTGATTCGTTTATATGGTGATTCAGAAGATAGAAGAACCCAAAAGAAGTTAAATTTCAGAGAGCAAAATGACCATACTAATAAAATAGTGGAAAATTTGTATCACTATGAAAATATATTTGACGATGATGAGAGAGCTGAACAGTATGATTTCATTGTGGTTGGAGCGGGAGCCGCTGGCTGTGTCGTGGCTAACAGATTATCAGCAAAAGAAGAATGGAAGGTAAGAATTTTTTGTTAGTAATACTTATAGTGTATTAAAGGTGTGGTTAAATACGCCACTATGAAAAGTTACGTTATAATCGGTTCCTATTCCCAATAATTTACAGGTGCTCCTTCTAGAAGCAGGTCCTGAACAACCAGACGTTACCCTTGTCCCAGGGCTATCCACCGCACTGATCGGCTCTAACATCGACTGGGACTATTCCACAGAGCCCAACGGAAAAAGCTGTCTCGCTAGACCTGGAGAACGTTGTAGCTGGCCTCGGTAATTAATAGTTTTATTTTTTATAGGAAACCTTTTTCGATGTGATATACTTACACCATACTTTTTGTTTCAAAGAAAATGCGGGTTCAGTTTAGTTCTTCATTGTTTATTAACATATTGATATCGATATTATCGTGATATAAATTAGGGACAACAGGAACTAACTTTGCTAGAAGATCAAACTGCAAGAAAATATAACGCAACATAAAGTAAGGTCATACTAAGATTATAAATAGGAAAATTTTGTATGTTTGTTTGTTTGCATCGAATAGGCTTCGAAAGTACTTGACCGATTTTAAAAATTATTTCACCAACGTGTAGCTACATCATACGGAGTTGATGTAGGCTCAAATTTACGTCGCAAGAAAAATTCTAGTGCTTCCACCTCCCGAAAGTCTTGCAGTAAACTAAAGGTAGATAAGTCATTTAAAGATTCGTAAGAAAATTAGAAAAAATATATATTTTGTTTCGGGATGAACCACTTATTTCAACATCTTTTGAATTAAGACACAGTTAACTAAATAACAGCAGCGTAAAATAATACCAGTGTGTTCTGGTTTCATTACGAAACTGCGTTCATCAAAATGTGCACGAAGACCTTTAAACAAGCCATTGCGTACAGACAGTGAAGCATTACGCATAACTTGACGGCAGCAGAGAACAAACGGACATCTACATTTACGGTCACTTTTTTGAGTAAAACGCTTTAGAATACTGTATCACGTAATTATTTTTCATGCCTGAAATATTAAAACTTTTCGAGATATGTCCACGTACATAAAGATAACTAAACACCAATTTCACAAAGCAACGATGTATACACGGACATTTGTAGTAGTCCGCATGTAGTTCGGTCAAGTAAAAGTTGACAGTAACATGTCCACTTTGACAAGGCTGAGTAAAGACCTAGCAGAAAGCTTCGTGAATAATTCAGATGAAAGCCCTAGTAATTATCACTAGTAATTTTCGATTTTCAAACAATCCTGTGTGCTAACCACTATTCTTGTTGAAATAAGATTTTTCTACTTAAGGCTCTAGTTATCAGTTTTAAATTTAACATACTTTGATATGAGCAACGAAATACGGATTTTTTGTATGCGGTATGAAACTTTTGTCAAGCGAGGGTCTAACGAGGTAGCCAGCTTCTTGTATTACTTTATACGTTTATGACCCGATAATTGTGGCTGATAAAAACTTAGATATATTTTTAAGCTACTCAAAATCGTAATGTTTGTATTTGCCATCGATTTTTTTTTATGTCACAAGAACTTGATACTGATGCGCTAATTGTAAGATATATACAGCTCATGAATGGTACATTTGTGTATGATGGTATGAATTGACCGGACCTTAAATATTTCTGAAGATTCTTTCCTGAGAAGTAATTAATATTTGCTTTTTGGAATCGTGATTATATACAACATATATGTATACATTAATCATGTTTTAAATACATATATCACTATTATTTTTAACTCTTTTCATTATTTTGATAACACATATCGTTATTTAATTAATCTTACATTATAAACATAATGAAAACATAAACATAATGAAGGAATCAGTCTAATTTCCTATATTTATGAATGCCGGTTTTATAAAGTAAAAAATGACAACATTAACTGGTTTAATACTTGTAAATTTAGTAGTTTAAAAGTTAACAAGCCCAGCGTATAGAAATATATGTGGTAGTTGACTCATTTAGTATAGTGTTTGTTATGAAGTAAATAAAGCCATGTGACAGTGTCTCTAAAAGTAAACAAAAAGTAGAATATCTGTGGTGACCACTTGGTAGGTAATTTTTTGTTTAGTAAAGTAAGCCCAATTAGGAAAATAATACTAGTTTAAAACACTTCAAATCTCTAAAATGCTGTCCTATAAAAGCGTTTTCATGTCCGTATGTTCTTTGTGTACGTCGAACTGCTCACGCCCTCGCAATGAAAGTAACTTTTTACACACTACAGAGTCGACTATGCCGCTATGTAATGGATTGCAGGACCATTTAAATTTATATTGAATCAAATTTCATTATTTTTTCAGTGGTAAAGTCATGGGTGGATCCTCTTCTATCAACTCCATGGCGTATATAAGGGGTAATAAAGTTGATTACGACGAGTGGGCAGCCCTAGGCAATCCAGGTTGGAGTTACGAAAACGTAAGACATATGTATCATCGTCTTTTACTACAAGCCTTTAGGAACCGTAAGGTTGAATGTTGGTCCCTAATGTGGTGACGGAGACAAGTGGCCAGGGAGACTAAAGGATAATTGTCTCCCTCCGAGCTAGGTGTTGTTAGCCCGGGGACCGCGGTCCAACCGATGTAGGTTGGACGTTCTATTTATGCTAATTAGTAATGTAACTTATTCTGTGCGATGTAGGTTTCTTTGTTCTAAATGTCTCACTTATTGCAGTTCGTCTTGCTATCGATGGCTGTGACGATGCTAGTCTTCTCGCTATCGATTGTTGTGGCGATGTTACTGCTATGAATTAGATGTCGCTATGTATCAGTCGCCACAGTCTCACTTATTGCAGTTCGTCTTGCTATCGATGGCTGTGACGATGCTAGTCTTCTCGCTATCGATTGTTGTGGCGATGTTACTGCGATGAATTAGATGTCGCTATGTATCAGTCGCCACAAGCCCATATATTTTCGTCATAATAATATTATGAAGGAAAAGTGGAAATGTATGTGAAATATTGCTTGTTGACAAATATTGTATAGAAATTTTTACAAACTACCGTGCAATATTTATTGATATAATATTAAGGTACTTTTAGTACTTAGACTTTTAGCAAGTACAAGTGATAGTTAGGAAAGTGTCACTGTAGTTGTAGTTTCAAAGATAATTTTGTCAACCTACAAAATTTCAAAGTTAACTACACCAAATAAAACAGGATCCCATAAGTACGTTTATCTTTTTTCTATAAAAACTTGTCATATGTGGCATAGATACACGTTTAAATTTTCTACTCAACTGTTTTGCAGGTTCTGCCATTCTTTAAGAAATCGGAACATAACTTAAACTACGAAGCACTGAATAGAAAATATCATGGTGTCAATGGCGAACAATATGTCTCCAGATATCCTTACATTGACGACCCTTCTCTCATGATGACTGATGCTTATAATGAAGCAGGTTTACCACTTGTCGATTACAATGGTGCCCAACAACTGGGAACAATGCAAGCTCAATCTATTGTAAAAGACGGAGAAAGAATATCTACCAACAACGCTTTTATACAATCTATTAGATATAAAAGGGATAATCTTATTGTCAAACCTAATGCAGAAGTCATTAAAATATTAATAAACGACCATAAGCAAGCTTACGGTGTGATATATGTAAAAAATGGAAAGAAAATCTCTGCTCTTGCTAAAAAAGAGGTTATAGTAAGTGGCGGCACTATTAACTCTCCGAAACTATTGATGCTTTCAGGGATAGGTCCTAAAGAGCATTTACGCGATTTACATATAGATTTAGTACAAGATTTGGCTGTTGGTGAAAATTTACAAGATCATCCAACTTTCAATGGATATGTTATTGCACTCCCTAATAAAACAGCGACGTCTGCAAGTCAGACAGAAATTCTGGACCAAGTAGATTCTTTTAAATATTCTGATATCAAAAATGGGCCTCTTTCAGGCAATGGTGCTGTTAATTCGATATCTTTTATTAAATCAGATCCATATTTACCAGCACCAGACATCCAATTTCAAGCTGATGTCACTAATTGGGAGGAATATATCAAGGAGCCTACTGTAGTTGATTCTATAACCATTTTTCCTACCTCATTTTACAACGCGATTTTGCCTCGGACAATGAATTTAGTGCCCAAAAGTAGAGGGAAAATATTATTAAACAGTACCAATCCATACGGTAGTCCATTGATATACGCAAACTACTTCGGCGACTCGAGAGACTTCATACCTATTGTAAGGGGAGTAAGGTTCCTTTTATCTTTAGAAAATACTAACGCGTTTAAATCTAGAGGAGCATATTTCATAAGGACTCCTTTGGAAGCTTGCAAGCACTTAGAATGGGGAACCGATGATTACACTTTATGTTTAGCACAGTCTTACACTTCTTCAAGCTATCATCCTGTAGGAACATGTAAAATGGGCCCTAAAAGTGATAGAAATGCTGTAGTGGACCCAAGATTGAGGGTATATGGTATTCATGCTCTTAGAGTTATTGACGCATCAATTATGCCGGTTGTACCTCGAGGCAACACAAATGCTCCGAGTATAATGGTTGGAGAAAGAGGCGTTGCATTTGTTCTTGAAGATTGGCTTGGAAGTCATTGATATTTTAATTTTACAATGAGAAAGTATTAAAAAAAAGCATTAATTTCCGAAATCAAACTAGATGTCGCTACGGTACTTTCTTGATTTCTCCATGACAACCCTTCCGGTTTCATGTATAAAAGTAAATCAACTTTCAAAACTCAATATACAACTCATATTCTACTTGTACTTTTCGTATTTGTATAAATATCTAAGTTTTGAATTTTGCAAATTTCAATTTTATAATGTTAGTGAAAAGGAACGGAAACGACTATCTTTTGTTAATTCGTTTCCTGCAAAAATCAACTTCTGTTAGAGTGCCATCTAGTGAGGTGCTTTTTAGTGCTTTCCTTTTTCTTAAAAAATATAGAAAGTGATTTAAATAATATCGAAGTCAATAAATAAATTGAATAAAGAATTTAAGACCAAAAAGAATTATGTAACCTAAATAATAATTATGCTTTTTACTACGCCGTTTCATTTATACTATCATAATAAAAAGCAATTATATAACGATATCCTCTATGATTATTTTTCCTTGTATCTTTAAAATGACCGGATGACATAATATTAATAATAATATCAAATCTTTATTTACACAAATATGGTTATACATGTTATTAACAATTTCTAAATGCCCAGCATATTTTGTCGTCATACGGATATAAATGACACCACATAAAATGAAAAGCATTATTTCCGCATGCTATTGTAAATGGTGCATCAAATTTAGTTACATTAATGCTAGATGGCGTTACTGCTTTTTTTTAACTCGCAGTGTTAAGATTTTTGCTCCGATATAGACTAGCCCTCCAAGGGCTTACGAATTCATACTTACCTGGCGTAGGGGATACCGTGATCAGGAAGGCGGTTCCCCCAGGGCGAGGCCCCTCCATTGCACTGCGGTGGGGTTGACCCCTGCGATTATCCCTAATGTGGATAACTCGGACGCGTAATTTTTGGTAGTGGGGACTGCGTACGCGCTGTCCCCCTTCAATCTTAAAAAGCTTATTGATGTTTCAATAATTCAAGTCAGGGCAGGGCTATTTAACAGTAATTAATAACTGTTTATTAGCGTTTTCTTGTATTGTAGAACTAAAAATAATTTTCGACCTTGGATGTCTACGAATAGTATAGTAACTAAATTAATGTATAAAATTGCCTCGGAGAGAAGTCCATACCAAAAACTTGAAAAGTAGGATATTCTGGTAATATAATTTTACGCACTTCTAAACAAAGGATAATAATACTAGTTTATAAGAAGCCCCAAGCGTTGGAGTGTATTTTTTAATGTGGATTGAATATTTAATACAATTAACCGAATGTTGGTATTTGAGGTTTACAGGTTCGTATTCGATAAATACTAGTACATACCTATAGCATTTGGATTATTAAATGCAAAAATTATCAATCATACTAATAATCTCTATAACTTACGGTGCTACGTAATATGGATATGTATGTTGGTCTAGAAAGACATTATAATAGGTATGCATCATTTTATTTTAAGATGAACTACGGGTCAAATAAAACATAAGACTTCATTTACCATTATTTTTATTCTGTTTTTTGTTCCAGTAAATTAAGAATAGATTATAATTATGGTAAGGGTATTACAAAAATAAAAAAATACTTCATAATGTTGTCTGCATTTTCTCAATATTACAAAGATTTCATTAACTATTTCCAATTCAATTATATTACACTTACAGTTAAGAAAGTCTAATCATTTATCAGTAATTATTTCTAAAACCACAATAATCATTTAGAATTTCATCAATGCAATAATGGCATGGTAAAAATTTAATAACTACATTTCAAATATTCTGGATCTTATAAATATCAATGATTGGCAAAATGCCCTTAAATTGCAACAATATTATGTTATTGACGAAATTGAATACATAGTTAAAAATTCACAATTTTTCACAAAATCAATTCGACTGCTAATCAAAGCCGGCAAGCATGACGTTAATTCATGCAACCAATACTAGATGGCATTAGACGCCTAAGTAAAAACGACAAGGCCAAAATGGCTTTCGCGACCAAAACAAGAGGTCGGTATTTTTTTTTCTCGATATGTTTATCTTCATCGAATCACTTCTCTGGCAATTTAATTACTGGCATTTGAGCATAATCCCAATTTGACTCGCAGTGTCTGATCAAATCTCTCTCCGATTCTGTTAAAATGGACAAATCAATTTCTTGACTGTCGCTAAATGGATCAGTGTAAGGATAATGGACCAGTACACAGCTAAAATCCAAGTTTGGGATATCGCAGCCCAATAACTTCTTTAATTTCTTGTCGGAGTCTACTTTGATGACGTAGATACCGTTTTCTACACAAAAAGCTTGCAGCAATACTTCTTGCATGTGTGTTGCACTGTCGCCAGGCGGTGCAGTTAGGCAGAAAAGTGCTCCGTTGCTATTCTGGGAGAGGTACTGAATGGCCGGAAGAAGGCCAATAGTCAATCTCTTTTCGACGCAGGCCGTAAGTAGCACCGTTTTGATGCATTGGCTGACAGAACTGCAAAGATAGAAAGAAAACATTATGAGTGATTTTATTAAAAAAAGTAAAACTAAAGGGCTTTTAAATTTTCAGAAGAATTGTATACAAATTAAAAAGTAGAATTCACCGATACTGGGTAATTCTGTAAATTATCTATTTTTAGTCACGTTACATTTTTTAAACAAGATTTTTTTCCAGAAAATTATAAATATGGTGCAACGTGTTTTTATCTTTCAGTTGAAACTATTACATAATAAAATGTCTATAATAATTCTTGTGAAAATGATATTAATGAGGATTATAGTTTTCTAGCCTACACTAGAAAATCCTGATAAATAAAGAGTCTTAAAAGAAAACTTAAAAAACTGAAAGAGAAGCTTTAGTTGAAATTTCTTTAAGTTTGAGTTTTTAAAGGTTTAGGTCAGTTCATTTGCAGTTTTATTTTATTTTGATTTAAAGTATGTATGAAGGTGTTCAATAATCACCTTTTGGCAGCCACCCCACTGAATGTCTCCGCTTTCACAGGAACAACTGAATCCTCGTACATCTTCGCTTTTTTCAAATTAATACTTCGTATGTTATAATAGTTATTGTCACAATCCTTCGGCACTTTGCACAGTTTTGGGGAAATTGTCACAAATTCACTTGCACTAGACACGATGAAGGTTGCAATCCCAATTGGCAGCAAGTTCACAATCTAAGTTGCGCAACTTATGTCACAATAATTTCACAAGTTCACGAGCAAAAATGGCGTAGTATCACTCTGAGCGTTAGTTGTGGAATGCATGATGTGACGTTGACCCCCCATTTATATCAGACGCGTCGTACTCTGTATACTGTCAGTGTGTGCGTGGTATTCGTACACGTCTGACGAACACACCACAGACGCTTAATTTCTGGAAATTAGTTAATATTATCATTGTGAGTGTGTCGATATTATAGTGTGCGTAGAGCATTTCACCTCGAATTGCCTCGAACTACGCTGATAGTACTGGTCGCAACGTGTTTCTTCGTAGTATTTTCCAACCGGTGAGTTTTACCCACCCCCCTTTGTAAGCGACAGATGGGGGATAAAGTTTTATTAATGTGTGTGTGCGATATCAATGTGTGTTAACGTTTTATCCGATTGCGTTCGGTGCGCGGCACGGGATTCCCAACGCTTGGGGTTTTTAGTACGAGGAAATACAGTACTTACTTGGCGCTTTCAAATTGGGTTAAATTCTTGGACAGAAATTTGAAGTGCAACTTGTATAAAAAAACTTTTATTTGCTAATTGAGCAATCTATTAAGTAATGTGGAAATTGTTCTTTTTGATATCCACCTGTTATGGATAAGATTACCTACCTATCTACTCTTGATAACATAATTGAGGTAAAATCTAACATGAAATATCGTAAAAGCTATGTTTAGTGTTGAAAAGATAATTTGATATTGCTGTCGTCGATTAGTATGAATTGTACATGTTTTTCAATCCTTACCATGTCAAGGTCACAGTTACTAAACATACTGTCTAAGTTACATAGACTACCTAAGTTTTAATCATTTATCGTTTACACCTGCATTAGGAATAACCATTTTAAATTTCGAAGAGCATCAATCGTTTATAAACATCGCTTTTACTATAAGAATAACCGGCCATTGCTCTAGTCGTGTTTGAAAGAAGTGGAAAGTAGTACAAATAACGGTTTTCTACAATCTTTTTAATAAATATTATGTCTTTTACCATACAAAATAGAACAGCATTCTCCGTTATAATGGAAACAATAGACTACAATTCGTTGGTCAATGGACTGTTGAATAAGAGTGGTATAATAAACAATGATATTAACAAAACTTAAACACGTCCATGTGATTCAAACTTACCTACCGTAAAATATGTCTAAAAGGTAGTAAAGGAAAGGTATAGCTAAAAGGCATAAGTGGTGTATTCATCAGATGTCAATTGGATAACGCAGCATTTGAAAGTAAACGAGAGAGAAAAAACCTAAAATATGAGTTAATTATATTAAACTTATTGCTACATTGTTTATAATAATCACACTCTTATTCCATATGAGAGTATATAATAAGTATTCTACGACCAAAGGTTTTGGACTAGTTGTAACTTGTCGGTTAGATAGAGCCTAATATATTGACACAACTTTAACCCTTAACACCACTCGGTATTTTCAGCCTACATATCTACACTCGTGGGGGAGCTATGTCCCCACTTTTTATGGTTATTATTCAAGTAATAAAATATAGGATATTTTAGGATTTATATTTATAACATAAATAAAAAACATATATTCTATGAAAATAAACACTTTTATTTAGGTTTCATAATCATAATTAATATTTCTAGTGTGAAATAAAAAAACTACGAAAAATCTCGTCACATTCATGGGGTCTATTTTACTGACTCAATATAAATAAATAAAAAATGCTTTGGAACAAAAAATTTTTTTTTCTAATAACCTATATTACTTTTTAACCAAAACTGTCATAAAATCTTGAATAAATTTTAAAACATGCAAAATCACAAGGAGAATATTCGACTTAGTTTACCAAAAAAAATTTACCTTAATCTGTTAACATATTATCAGTCTCATTAAATTACTCTCAAAAATTTGATTATAACGTACTTAAAACTTATGACTCACATTTAGTACATATTTTTACATCAACAGAGTGGTTCCGACAAACATTTTTCACACATTTCAAACACACCCTTGGAGTATTACTGTCTTTGCTTCGTGGACACAAATGACACCTAGATTTTTTAGCCCCTTGCTTTGGCTCGGGTCTTGTTTTGGTTGATCTTCAGCTACATCAACACCAACCTCTTGTAGGAACCTATCCATCATATCTTTCAGCTCCCTCGAAAGGTTAGAAGAGCGTCTTCTTTCCTGAACATGAGGAGTTACTAAAGTATACCCAAGTTCTTCTAAAAACTTATAACGACTCTTGCTTTTGTGAGGATTAGATGCGCCGTAAAGGACATGACTGTTTACTCCGGAAATACTGGGCAAAATATTGTGGTCGGCCATGTTTGACTTCTCTGGTTCACAGAGTAAGCAGCACACTTCTGGTCTAAAGCATCTACGCCACCTTTGGTAGAATTGTAACAATCTCGGGTTTTTTGGTTTTGGTTTGGTCCATTGCTAGACGTCACTACAGTTATACTGACGTCATTTAATAGCCTTTCTATCTGCTGGGCATTTAAATTCTTACTCATACTGCACCAAAAACCCAAAAATGTAGATATAAAAGATTATTATCAACATTAAATACTTACGTAACTACACTCATGGGGGACCTAGGTCCCGCAACAACACGTGCCTCACAAACTTCCAACGCTAGCACGACGTACGTTTGCACACCAACAGCTTTCGGGAGTCACTGGGAATACTCGAAACCGCGACCGCGTCGCGTTCAAAATATTTGTATAATTTGTAAAAAACAGAGCGCTGGGGGACCTAGGTCCCCCACGAGTGGTGCTAAGGGTTAATGACTTATGCATTGTCAATAAATAAGCCGACACATTTGTAAAATTATTTGTTGGGAAAAATAAATAGTTGTTTTCATTGCTTTGTCAATTAGGTGTGTACTTAGTAGTATTAGCTCAATGGTACTGCCTGACAGCTTTAAAATTGTCACATTCAAAATAATTTAAATGTCGCCCTGATAATAAACAATATCGCAAAGCAAAATACAAAATAAATTTAATTTAATTTTTCTAAGATACAAAAATGATGCCAAAAATCTATTTATCGAGGTTGATCAAATCGTGGTTTTATAAAAATGTGATTTCAAGTATACACTTTCCCAAGCAAAAATAATATTTTATAATATAACAGTAATGTTGAGAATTTATATTTAAAACATACATACAATGTTTGGGGCAAACCGGCATGTTATCTTCAGACCGATAAATGTATATTTAACAGGAATTACGCTTTGTTATTGTTTTGCTTGACAACTGTTTTAATTAACCGAGGTTTTCCCCTAGTCACCGGGGTCTTGGACTTGGGTCTGTACTGTATATTAAATGCGCTGTGAGAAATAGAGGAAAATAAATATACTTTTCTTAAATAGTTAAAGTCTTGAGTTTTTCCATTTTATTCAGGAATATAAAACATTTCCATATACGTAGCAAAATTTTGTAGTTTTTGTAAATGTTACAATTGATCAATAATAATATCTTATGGCGCCTATTTAATTTAATTCAAACTATATGAAATTTAAGACTATGTCAGTGTTGCGATAAATTGAGTAAAGCTAATTTTCTAACTATATCACATACCTGCCTATAAGGAAAATAAGAAATGGGATATAACATTTTTATATGAGCCAAGTAGGTGGAAATCAAAATGCATTATTTGAAAATTAGAACAATAAATAAAATCTAAAATAATTTTAAATATATACTATTTTGTAATTAATTAAGTGAAGTTTGTGTTTCTGCAAAATTTTCAATAAAGATTGAAATAACAAATAATTTTATTATAAATTGGGAATTCGTAAAGTTATTAAAACCAATCCATTCATTTTTTCCTGTGAGTTGTTATTTGTTCTGAAATTCCTTGTAATTTTGTTTCTGTATGTTATTTTGACAGACACGCAGATAAGTGTTCCTGTAATATATATCTAATTTCCTTACATTATATGTGTTATTGACGTAAATAACTCTATCGTAATCTGAGTTTTAAAAGGAAGGAAAATAAAGAATTTTCTTTGACGTTATTATTAAGAGTCATATGAATAATTAAATTAGAACTTCTAAAGTATGTTATCGTATTTTATCACAAGGTAATTAATAGATAAGTGTATCAATGGCAAATTATGTTTTATAATATATAATGTCCTTGGTTATATTATAGTGTGATAGAGTAGTGATGATTCATGATGATGATACTGATCGACATTATATGAGCACGCGTCATGACTGGCGTCTTCAATTTGTTTACAAACCGGTTGCTGCCGGTGTAATTTTAAATGTCTCGTGCGAACTTGCGAAATTATTTCAATATATAATCGTTCATAACTCTTAAACGAGTTTATTAGGAAATACAGATGCGTTAAATATTTTCCTGGATTTTTTGTTACCTCTGCGGTTTATTTAAGAATTCTGTTTGATTATATAACTGTATTTCTTATAGTAAAATTTTCAACCATCAAGAAGAATATTGTCTGTTTGTTTTTACATTTTAGCCTATGTCATTGGCGTATGATTTGGCTCCTAGTGGGTGAAATATTTTTTCTTTATATCAAAAAAAAAACATCGTAGCCTCGTTAAAGTTACAAGATATCGATAACTCGAAATGAGTTTAAAGTTCACACAAATATTCAAGTTATCAGTAGAGTAATTAACAAGTGGCATTACAGATTACACTAGAACGCGTGGTACGGGCTCGTGGTATCGTGATTTTTCGATGTAATTGCAAACATTAATCACTTAATTGGTGGGTACATTGATGGTAATGTTCCTAATGATATGTATCCTAGATAACAATGATATTTCTAAATTTGTTTACGTCTTTGAGCTACTATGTATTCGACTGTATAGTTACATACGCTACTTATACTGTTCCTGTAGGATTTTTAAGATAAACATGAAGATTCTTATTACTTATCCAGAAATGTAATCATCATCATCACCAGCTTATTAATATCCTCACTCCTGGAGCTCAAGACTTATAAGAAGAATGGGTCGTGACCAACCACGCGGGCCCACTGCGGATTTGTGGGTGCTAACAACTGCCGATGTAGGCGGGACCAACTTAACGTTAGCTTGGAGGAGCTCGAAATAATAAATTTTTGGTCAGCCAGCCATTGAGAAAGTTGCTTAACAACCGTATTCCAGACCGAGCGTGCTAACCACTACGCCAGAAATGTAATATTGTCTAAATATTTTGCAGTCTAATCGGTGGTTGTATGTCTGTACTTAAACACTTTTTTTTTTTATTCTGATACAAACAAATCTTATTGTTTTCTTAGAACGTGGTATTTTATAATAATAACTACGCGTGGGAACTTTGGAATAACAAAATATAGTCAGTGATTTTTGGTAATATAAAAACAAAACTGATACAGTACTTTTAGAGTTCATTCAACCAAACTAATATTTAAACATTCTTAACAAAGGGGCTGTGTTATACAGCCATGGATCTTTTAGGCGGCGACATAGTTTTTACTTTCTATTCCTTGATTTTTTATCTTTCAAATTACTAAATACTTTAATTAATTTCTAATAATATTCTTAACAATCTCTGACAACTGTTTAAATATATTTAAACAACACGTACATATCATGCGCAGATAATGCTGATAAAGAAGTTTTACACTTTTCTAACATCTTTTGGTCATTTATCAATGAGTTTAGAGATAATACCAAGCCACGCGCAATTTTTACGTACAAAATCGTGTCAATGAGTTCAGTAGCTACTTAATTATTACCTGCGGTTGTTAAGCTTTTACTTTTACATGTAACTTTTTATTTTCTAATATAAGTCTAGCGACCGTTGGGGTAAAACCAGTTTAGATGCCCCATTTATTGAATGATTATTTAAAAAAATAATTATTTTCTATGAAAATCTCTATGAATATAGTTAGTTTCATATTTTATGTTACACTATGAGTTGCTGTTGTTGACCTAACTTAGAGTTTTTGCAAGAATTATTTAACTTTTTTCAGAACCTTATTTTTGGGGATAGATACCTGACTATTAAAATAGACTTAGATGTCAATACAAATACGAAAAAGTATAAATAGAATATGAATTGTTTATTGAGTTTTGAAAATTAATTTACTTTTATAGGTACATGACAGAAAACCGGGAGGGTTATTGTCGTGGAGAAATCAAGAAAGTACCATAGCGACATAATAATAACATTTATTTTCACCACAAATAACACTATAAAAAGATGTACAATAAGATTATCCTATTAAGATTCATTTGTGGGAGACTGGTGCCTATATAGGTTCAACCCCGTATTACAGGTAATACATCTAGTTTGACTACGGGAACTATTTTTTTTTGTAAATACTTTGTAATTACTTGCACAAACATACTATTTTATTTTGGCAACACTCGAAAAATCGGTCAACTTCCTAAAGATAATAGTGGGAGTTTTTAATTATAGAGTTGTTTTTATACATTATAAAAAAATGTTTTTTTATCAATTGTTTTTAACTAAACTTCTGTATCGCGTTCATGATTATGACATGTTATGGTAACCTGACGTGCTATTGTGTATACAAACACAGATTTGCATGTTGCCATGTCGCCCGTGAGCAACAGTAGGGCAAGCCCCTAACCCAAGGTTGTCGTGAGTCACGTGCTGGATGCTCTCACCCCGGGTATCGACCGCGGCTCCTTGCTACCGGTGTACCGGTCAAGGACGACACGACCTTCACAATAGTTCAATCAGGGATCACAACTCTATTCAATTCCACATTCGCCAATATGCGTAGTTTTCATCCAGTAAATGTAGAAGTATTAATTTTAACATGGAAGTTTGCCGGTTGACAGTACTTTTATATATAATAATTTTGGTGCAGTAAATGGTATCGCTGTTAGCCCTTCATCCTATAAAACACCTACCCCCGCCAAGCTAAGAACTTCTAGTAGGGTAATTCCCTTTTCACGTCCGTCTCGTCAAGTTCGCGTCCATTTGAGGGATCCTCCCTTTCAAAATTCTCGAAAATGGGAATACTAGCATACCAATAACATGAAATGTCATTACCGCCAATTCCTAACATATAAGAGTCACGCACACATAGATAAAAGTTCCGTTTGCCCAGCCTATGCTGTTTAGAAAAAAGTTATAAACCTGGACTGTTCAACAAGAGAAGATTACCACTTTTAAAACTTTAATTTAACATCACGCGAGTGAATAGTTCAATAGCATAGCGTTTTCGAGTTCTTCCGCACCTTGTGTGTCCTGGCTGAGCCTGCAGTTGTATATAAACATGGATCTGATCATGGACCTGTCTCTGATATGAGCTGTTCTGCCTGTATTTCTATAGGTTTTCCATTATATGACAGTATAATGGAAAGCCTTCGCCCCAACAGTGGGAACATCAAAAACGGCAATGAAGTAAAATGCCGAAGCACAGCTAGTTACAAAATATGCAAGGCAGATGTCGATACCAACCCTACACATGCCAAGGTTGCAATGATTCACGCGAGGGTTTTCACCCCGACTATCGACTGGTACCGGTCGAGGTCGCAATGCAACCTTCACAGAGTGTCCCAATTAAAGAAGTTTGGCAGTATCATACCCAGCAAACCTTTTAAATTGGGGCCCTTAAGATCGCAGTCTGGAAAACTTTTAAAGAAGTTTATTGTTTTTATGCATATTTTATTGTAACGGAATATTATCTTAAGATAGTGTGTTCTGTGATTCTTCGATGATGACGTTTTTATTGTATTTTCAAATTTATTGTTTTTTTATTATTAAGGCACAATTACAGACAACGGAATAGCAAACATACGACCATATAACAGATCTTACATTAAATTAATACTTAGGTATATCTGTGCCCAATGACAATTGTGCACAACATTTGCTATAAACGAATAATAAGTGACACTTTGAATACGGTTAATATTTATACATACAACAGATATAACATAAAATAACCAATTAGTAACTAGAATTAAGTACCGTCATGAACTAAATCACTACGACCAAGTTTCAATTATTTAATCAGTTCCAGCTCATATAAAAGTTTCTTAAATGTGGGAATACTAGAATTAAGGATATCACATCTGGAACAGATTTCGTGGTAATGAGTACGCATTCTGTTAAGAGAATTATTTTGTGAGACGTTATTTTTGGCTGCGCAATGGCTGCGAATGCGGTGACCGAGTCAGCACCCGAATTGAGGGTTTTCCCAGTAGACTACTATCAGATAACCCATTACCTATTTTGTGTAAAGTACGTAAATCATACGTCCGTCTACGTTGCTCCAATAAATCAAGGATTTATCTTCTTTGTGAAAGTCATCACCTGGCATTTATCAGTGTTAAGTGACATGATTGATACTAAATTCTTACAAACTTGAAAATACCGACCAAGCGCGAGAGGAATTGATACATATATTTACACTACCATCATGGCCACCACGACAACAAAAGATATATTTTTAAGGTTTCGTGTATTATTATGATAAGATTACTCTTTTTTGTCGTCATAGCTTATTAAGTGACCATGGAAACATTAATCTGCAAATTTCAAAAGTCTGCCTATTTTAGTTCTGTGTGGTGGTAGCAGTGCAGATTCTTGTAGCGGAAGAATTATATCTTATTATGGTCTCATTGTCTTCGATCAATAAAATAACAAAAACAATCAATACATTACTGTTTCATGGAAACACTTCCAGGTTATTAAACACCGCTTAAAAGAATATTGTCTATAGACACTAATCGCGATGAGTCATTACCCTTTCTCTACATTATTATGTGATCATTCCCAGTATAAGTTCAAGGTTCCACTTTTCCCGTTACCCAGTAATTAGGCAATTCTACGGAAACAAACCGATAGAAAAGTTATCGAATCGGTTTATTGATTCTCGGAATAATAAGAGGCCTATGAAGTTTTATAATGGGCGTGCTATTCTGTTTAACAGAGTGCCGTACGTAATAAGTAAGTAAAGTTATTTTATTGACCAATTTCAAAAAAGCAAGGAGCTTAATTCATTTATATCTACAAATGTTTCTTTTACGTCTTTACTAACTTATGGACCACTTTACATAAATATAATCTCTGGCATGGCATCTGAGACTGTCAAATATTTGAAATATTTCTCTAAGATTAATTTAAATACTACGTTGTGGTATTGTTTAGTACTTTTGTGTATTGAAATCGCTGATTAAAACTTGCATTTTTCATTCAAATACATACAATATCTCTGATTATAGGAACTCCTATAAAACTCCACAGGAGATCGTCAAAGAAAGTAAAATAAACCTTTTTACTTCCTTTTTATAAAATGTAACAAATTATATGTCATCACTGTTGCTGATTGGCAAACGTTGCATCATTCCTATGTTTTGGCCACATATTTTCTATATTAAGTAACAATGGAAATTAGTGATGCGACTCGAGTCTTTACGAGTTTTTTCTCGAATTGCTCGAGTGAACTTTTCAAACTCGTACTCGAGTGAACTTTCCAAACTCGTACTCGAGTGAACTTTTCAAACTCGTACTCGAGTGAAAAAGTCACTCGAGTTATCGAGTCAACTCTTCGCTTCGAGTTGATTATCTTGCCACTAAATGTCACTTCGCTACTCTAAATTGTTTCTCTATGCGACTTATTTTTTTATTTCTTTGATAACCTAGATTAATATTCCTAGGGCATTGTTTAGTGGGATAAAAAGTTGCCCAAAATAAACCCACATCAAAAGTTAGAATTTAATTTAATAAAACATTTGAATAAGGTACACATGACACGGATATACTTTCCTCTTTGACACGGATATAATTACTGCTAGATGATTCATCATCGGCCCTTTTACGTCCCCACTGCAGGGGCTCAGGCCTTCCCTATGGATGGTTAAGGAGGATGGGCCATGACCCTCCACGCTGGCCCAATGCGGATTGGAGGGTATTGACGACTGCAAATGCAGCCGAGACCAACGGCTTAACGTGCCTTCCGAAGCACGGAGTAGCTCGAGATAATAATTTTTTGGTCACCCAACCCGTGACCGACCCTTGCGAAAGTTGCTTAACGACTACGATCGCGGGCCGCGGCGCTTATCCACTACATGATTACAATGACAAATTGAATCGTATACAATGGTTACTAAGACGTTTTTATTCTATATACAAACATCCACTCCCATTTTCATACCTTTATTTGCCGTTTTTCGAGATAAAATTTAGCCTTTGTTCACCGCATATGATGTAGCTTCCCGTAGATGAAATAATTTTTAACATAGGTTAAATAGTTTCGGAGGCTATTCGTTGCAAACAAGCAAACAATCAAATCTTTCCCCTTTATAATATAAGTATAGATAGGTATTTGTTCAAAATTACTAAGAGAAATATTATCCGAGTAGCACTTATGCAATATTTTTACTCGAGTGACTCGACTGTGGTAATTAATTGGCTCGAGGGACTCGAGTCATAAAATCCTACTCGAATCGCATCACCTATAGAAATATACCTATCTATAATTCGATTGACTGATAGGAGCGGCTTATTTCACGGTATTTCATCATTTTCTGAGGAACTGAATTTTATAACGCAATAAGAATTATTATTATTTCATAGAAAAATAAACCTACATAGAAAATCTTTCTTTACAAAATAGTTATTGCGTTGAACTATACACATTGAATGTCTCGTTACTTCTGATAAATAGGTGATAAGTATCTTTCACTTGTTCTCCTTGTCAGACAAAAGACGCCCTGAACGAATGGTAGGGAAAAATTTGGACACTTCAAATGTGCTTATAATAAACTGAATAGTATTTTTTTATCAAATACGTTTTCAGAAAACCAGAATTATAGCGACTTCAAAAATAATGCATGTAAATGCTAAATTAAAAATGAAAATTTTACGAAAAATGTCCGGCGATATTGGCGTCTCGCGATCGATAGGTAATTTGAAACATACATATAAATTACAAACACTTCTGAAAGTTATTGCTCGTGTTGCAGGTGATATCTTTTTTTTGTTCACTTAAATTTTTACAAGATGATGAAATTATTTTATTTTTTCATGACGTCTATCGTGTAATACTCACTAATTTTAGAACAATGTAATATACGGAACCTGTAAAGGATCCGAAACGTCAACAAAAGGAAATTACAAACTCGATGAAACTTTAAAAGTTGTTTCATTTATGCATAGTGCCTGAGAAAATATATGAAATCAATAAATTTATTATAGTAGCTTCACATTTTGCTACTTAGTTTTAGGAACTGACAAATCACTATAGCTTCTTTAACTAATAAATATCTCTAGCTGTTTGCCTGGTAGAGATTATCAGCCGTTTCTTTTAACATGTTTTTAAATCTTTTTTTCCTGTACGTGTGTGATAAAGTTTATTTTACACTATTTAAAAGATGTTTAAGTGAGATTCTATAAAATATAATCATATAGGTATGTATTATTAATATTGAAATAGATCGACTGCGTGAATTGAGTGAATCCATATCAAATTCCGAAGGCGACGCCACTTCACGCCACTATCCTTGTATCACGTGGATATACTGATGTGGCCGTTTAAACGTGGCAGTTATTTCGTTGGAACTTCTCGATTTCGCCATAATTATGTTAGAGCTGTAATAACATTTTTAAATTGCCTTTTCCCCTCAATAACTAGCAAAAATAATAATTATACCAATTCTCAAAAAAGAAAAAATAGAGAAAATCGTTGTAGATTTTCATAATTGACACATTGCGCAGTTAGATAAATGCGCCAGATGATAAAGGAAGATAAGCACCAACATTGAGCTGAGCACCAAGCAATGAATCAGTATTTAGTACCTACCATTGAAATAATATCTTATGCAAACAGTTGGCCCACCAGATAATGGGGCACGCTTTGATTAGATAAGAAATTATCAACGTCTCTTTGAACTTTGCCGTATTCGATTTCGTTACGCAAACGGATACGGATATATTGATTTTTTTTTAAGCTTTATTGCACAAATTAAAATGTACTAATGGCGGACTTAATGCCATGGGGGCATTCTCTACCAGCATTATTATTTAAAGGTGGTTTTTGTTATTGAATTCATTTGTTGGTTTCATTAAAAGATGTCTGATAGAATTGCAATTGCCCATTATACTGTTTCAAGAAAAGAAGAACAGAATTCCTTAATATCACTTACTTTTGGGATTACGTTTGATCCAATGAAAAAAAATGTAACAATATGAATTCATTACTAAAGTAAAAACATAAATTATACCAATATGAAAGTCAAAAATAAATACTAATTTAATAATGTCCATTTACCACTATCCTGCACAATTAAAGTTTTAAGTAAATACGTACTTACTTACCTATTCATATAATTACATTATTTATTAAGACATTTTAACAAACAATACGCATTATCATCAATCATACTAACCAATCACCTACAACTACGACTAGATTTTGTTTGTACGTTGTATTTCAAGTTACGAAAAAGTAAGTCACTATGATTTAAAAACCATTTTTGAAAACGATTTCAATTTTTCCATCTGGTCCCACTTCTACAGAAGTTTCATTGATACTTTTTCATTTTTATTAAGCTTTTTAGAAGTCGTATTAATTATGTCGTTATCCGATCTTTTTCGATTTATAATGTCATCTAATATTGAGTTTTAGTAAGTTTCTACTTAGAATATTTAACCAATTCTCTATAAAGCAATTTAAAAATTTCGCATGATGTATGTTTGCGTAACGTTTTTTACGCACGCGTCGGCGCCATATTGCCGATTTACGTCACAGACGTGTGCTGTGTTATCCTGAACGCGCCGGATGCGGCTCTATATTATACATATATCTAAGATATATATAATTATGCCTCAAATTTAATTCATGAATATCAATTGATGTGATCCTGAAAGACTAAGATGAGATTGCTTAGGTCCTAAATTAATATAATACTAACTTTTATTTACCACGTCCAAATCCGACGAATATTAGTCATTTTTTATATTGACCTGACCGGAATCTAAGTCTTAAATATGGTGACATCACTCTGCCAGGGGTCGCCGTTGTGGAGAGTGCGAAATTCTATAATATCACTCATAATATTTTTGCATTGAATTTATGACAGAGAAAAAGTGCACTGCACACAAAGCTCATAATGTAAGGTCACTAAAAATTCAGCAGTCCCAAATACCCCGAGATGGGACTCGACATCACGGGACACCTAGGGCTGATGGATTTTTAAGTATTTATCAGTATAGCATTGTGAACGCAAAATTGATCAATTGTAATAACCTTACATATTTATATAAATTTTAAAAATTCCGAAGTTATCGCTATGATTGATAATCACCAGGGTTATAGTTTTGTTGGCAAACAATGAATAGACTTTGTACTTCATAATATGAACCGTAGAATAAATGAAGGTCAATTCATTGTATCAGTCGATTAGTCATTTTTGTTTATTTATTAAAGTGTTAAAATGATTAAATATTAAGTACTAATCTTCCATATTTTGGGCCATTTAGTTGGGTCCTTTTTCACGTTGCAACGTAGCTTCGAGAGATTGCAGAGTGGTAGGTTAGGTACTATTTTTAAATTGTTAACATAGTTATCAGATAAATTGATTGTTTACTATCTCGTGTATTGTTTATCGCTAATAAGCAGCATTTTATTTAACTTCCTCAAATAATTTGTTTATTGTTACTATAAAGTTGTCTATATCCTAATGATGTACTTATCATATCCAAATGTTTATAATTCATTAGGCTAATATTATTTGTTATTCCCTCATATTGTTGTTAAAAAGGGGAATCCATTGTAAAGTAAGTTAGTCCTAACTTCTTAACTAAATAACTTATGTCTTTTTTTATAGGAAATATAGTATTGTTTTTTAAAAAGCAAATTTGTCATTCACCACGCAACACCCAGCTAAGTTTAGCCAATACAACATACATTCATATTAACAAAGATAAACCAAATTAAACACATACGTCTAGACTCGATCAAAATGTAGATCAAAATAAAATGAAATATTTTTGATATTTTATCTAAGACTAAAGCTGTAATTCTGAAACCCATTCATCATAGTATTATCTTCCTTTAATATCTTTATTGATTTCTCTGTTCAAAAAACTTGCTAATATTTTTTACTAATTACTATAAACCATTGATCAATCAAGCTTATGACAGTCTTTCGACTTAGCTCCCTGGTTATCTATAAAATTCCTAAAATAAATCTTATCTTAGCAGGATATTTATATTCATACGTGTTATAATTACATTCAATGAATCATGCGCAGGATAACTACTGTTATGTATACTGGGGACTTTTTGTATGTGAATGAGTAATGTACCATAAGTTTATTAACCTCGTCGAAAAGGAAATGTATCATGGTATCTAGTAGACAAGGACCTTAACTGTGATCGAAGACAACATAATGAAGATGCTTGTATATTTTGTAGTTTTAGTTAACATTGGCGGTCTTCATGTTAATTTTGATATTTGAAGTCCTCACCTTGATTGTTGAAGTTCGTGCGTCATACGAAATCAATTCTAGACACACATCTTACGTAAAGAGTGTCAGGCAAAATCGAGATCGATGACAGCTGTATGAAATTCCACCAATTATATAGTAGAACTGCTACTATATAAGTGGCCTGGAATTAAAAAAAGAGTACTAGTTCTAGTATAGGAGTACTATTTCTTTATTTATTTTTTTTATTTCACCGCAGACAAAACCACGAGCAGAAGTCTAAACATCTTAGTCAAGATTCCTACATTAGGATAATAAAAAGTATTACATTGAACGTTATCTTTTACGTTTATTGGTAGATAATGGCACCTATGTATTTTAGCAACCTTTTATTAAAAAGTTGTGACGTGACTCTTTCCAAGAATACAATAACAGAGATAGAAAACGAGATAGAGATATCGAATGGTCAAAAATCTTAAACATTAACAAATATTGTAAAATTACTTAATGTAAACTCTCTGGACTATAAAATGACCCACATGTGTATAAATGACCCTATTTTTACCCGACTGCGCGACGTAAAGGAGGGTAATGTGTTTATCAGTCTATGTATGTATGTTTGTTTCTATGTGGCGTTCTAGAGACCAAATGCGTAGGCCGATTTTGATGATTCTTACGTCAATCGATTCGTCTTAACCTTGCGAGTGTCACTAAAGACATGACAGTAATAAAAATTCACCACAGCGACAACCAGACACCATATTGTCAAAATGAAAAACAAAATCGATGAACTATATCAAGTGGGGTGTCGTTTAATAAGTATTTAAATCATCTTTAGGTTCCTTTTAACATTTTTCATTTTAAATAATAGTTTAGGATATATAACGATTAAAAGTTCTTTAACAAAACGATCATTGTCGCTAATTTTCTTACTTATTGATTCAATTAATTTTGTAATAAAAATTGATATTTATATATTTTGTTGAAAATAAGTGAAAATGATTTTTACTTTAGGCGCATTGTTATCTTTGATTAGGTAGTGAAGTTAAGGTGAAAATTACCACATTAAAAATCACTACGTCGCGTCTTTAATATTGGACGTCCTTAAAAACAAGGTAAGGTCAAAGGATCCATGTTATGTTTCATTAAGATAGCAGGTAAACTCTATTATTGAACTCTATCGGGGAACGTGACCTATTTTTTTTTTAAATCCAACTAGACATAGTAGAAATAAATTGTATTATTATGCAGTCGGGGGACCATTCTGTGGAATATTTGTAATACTACCAAAAAATTTTGTCTTCTCTCCTGGGCATGCAGTCTCGACATTGGTAGCTATCGTTAATTTGCGATCGCAGGGTTCAAAGACCCAGCTGTCAAACTCGATCGCTAGGTAACTAACGAATATCGCTAATTTGACAGTTGCACTCGGTACGCGCCTAACAAATAACAATAAGTATACTTAATTCTAGAGACTTGCAATAATCGTTAATTTACGATCGCTGAAGTTACCAACCGAAATCGGAAAGATAGCCATCGCAAACTCTGTAGAGACTGCAGTCCCTGGAATAGTGTGTGCGTTCGTGATGTTTTCGATGCCTCGACCAGTAGTGACGTGTTGTTCGACACGAATTCTTTTGGTAGTGAGTGGTGCGCTTGTGGTACGGCATGCCCTCAATCTTCTTATGTAACAAACTCGACACAGTTATCATATACGTGGGTGACCGCACGTCACTAAAGAATAAATAATTAACATCTTTATGGACTAAGAAATAACATATAATCATAAATATCTGTCCGAAAGTGCTAAGTTATAATGCCTTAGATTTTAAGCATGTTATTATGCGCTTTTTAACTAAAAAATAGTATCGCTATTATTCTATGAGAAGAAAGTTTTATCAAAATCAAGTAAATAAATGAAGAAAAAAGCATAAAATTATTTGTATGGTAAAAAAAGATTCAGTCAAATTTATAACTTTTTATTTATAAATTGGTTTTTTATGGGTAAAATGGGTTTTTTATGCCTTTCAATAAATCATTATTATTATTATTATTATGGTTAGTGGGAAAATGGTACTTATTTGTTGGTTTGCCAATATCGACTTACGTTACAACTCAACCCTTGCTTGTCCTACTTCTTAGTTAACACCTGTCCATTAACAGTTATTGCCTAGTTAGTCTAAAATGTTAATGTCCTCAATATTCCTCGTCTCGTTGTTATTCTCAGATTGCCGATACTACGCATTAATCTCGTGGTAGTTTTGTGCCAAACACAGGGGTATTTTATCTTATCAAGAACCGTTATTATATTATGCGATATTTTTTTTTCCAGAGCACAAAGTCTCTTTTATTTAAGTTACCGTCGATTTCTGATGCAACTATGTATATATCTTACGCATTTTAGTTGTAAAAATAAAATTGCATTCTTACAAACTAAATAACCTATTCTGTTACCTGTAGACAAATGTGAAGTAATTGATTTTTCAACTATAATATTGTATATAGCTTAGAATACAAAAACACCACTATCTTATATTTTTTAATTGAATAAATATCCGTTATTAGGTAGGTTCCTTGCCAATATTTCAAATTAGAGATATTTAAAAACTATCATTAACTTTCTCGTTCTATCGAAAAACCTGATTAACCTTATTTCGATATTTCCCCAAATTGCTTTGTTCTTACGACACGTTTTTATTTTTCAAGGTTGACATGTTTCCACTAAGACACACCGTTAGAATAATTAATTATTATTGTGAGCTATAAACATAGATATACTTGTTGCAAACTTTTTTTTGTGGAGTTGGGATACAGAAAACAGAAAAAAATGGAAATATGTGCAAATATCAGCCAGTGCGCTCACGAACCACTCCAAAAAGTTTCTTTAATATACTAGACATTTGCTTTGCTTATATTACGTGAACTGTTGGCTGATTGGAGCTTTCTCTCAATGTTTGTAAGTTTTTTGTTACTTTTTTCACCTTTGAGCGATGAAAACTTTTGACATTTGGAATAAAAATTAAAAAAGGGTGAGTTCAAAAACTCGTTCCTCTATCTTGTATAATCTCGATGCTTCAGTTTTTTATTTTATCCGAAATGGGCTCACTTTTGACCTCGGGCATAATAATGTTAAGCGAAAGGCCTAAGATGGGGCGAGTTTGCCCAGAAGATACCTATTCACTCTTGCTATTTGGCACACGATTTGTTATTTGGCACAACAATATTTTGTCAAATACATACTTATAATTCATGGTTACGTTAAGGTGACGTATTACCTATCAACCTATCAATAATTCCAGCTATTCAAAAAAGTTCAGCTACCAAATTGAACCTCTGATAACGGGTTCTAATTATACCCTGGCACTCTGAGATGGGACAAAGTGGATTTTTTAAGCATTTTACTTTAAGAATAGTCGTCAAATAAGTTTTAAAAAATCGTCTAGGATCAAAATAGAAAACGAGACCATATTCTGAAAAATAGGTCTGACAACACACACTAGTGAACTTTAACGAGATCGCGTCTGTGTTGTTTCATGATTGCATCAGATATTACAGCAAATAAAAATATCATAGACATAGATATTTTTTGTTTGACACACTTAAAGTCAACGACTTGATATCAAACAATGTCACACCCACAATGTTTGATACTCGTAATATTATTTACTATTTACTGGATTGCGAAAAGAAAAACACACTTTATTACAGTACTTGTAGCTATAACCATTTCGCAATCTGGGAATCTGATCATGGAATTTCTAGTACGAATTCACAATTTTACTCCTTGGAATATTAAAAAAAAAATTGCATACTATTTGGTACAAGAAACAAACATTAGAGAGTACGAAGAACCTACAACTGGTCATAGGTAGAAAAATCATGAAAAATTTAATACATATTACATTTGAGTAGGCGTTTTTTACAATAGTTTTTAAACAAAATCTTACGTATAGATATAATGTGTAAAGATTATTTTTTTATGATTAAAATGAAATTGTAAACATGTTCAGTTTATAGAATAATGATAATGTAACCTTACCTAAATCTACTGTAGTTTATAATTTAACGAGACAGTTTATGTATAAATAGGTACTTCCTTAGTATCAATTCAATGCAATCAATATTTATGTAGATTTTAGTAGATTAGGATATCTATCTACTTGTCTGTTAATCATACAAATATTTTTAGAATATCACAGCAGATATGGGCATATTTCGTAATATATTTTATGAATATGAAATATCAGTTTCGTGCATTGACGTTTTATACAAGGTATTATCCTTTTAAAACCTTTGTGGGTTGGCTTTTTTATATTCTATTGATGAATGGATTCTGTATTTTTTATTTCAAACTTTTTGATCCAGTATATTCTAAAATAAAATTTGATATAAAAGTATAAAAATATTCCGAACCAATCCTTTCACGATACAGTTTGCTAAAGTTTTTTTCAATCTGTTTGTACGAGTATAAATGAACCAAAATATAATGGTAAAAATTGGCAAAGATATCTGACACACGAATGGACATATCATACTAGCGCTACGCGCATCCATGATATAAATCCAATTTGTGACTTTGACTAGAACCGGGAGCAAGTTGAGAGAGCAGCATTACCTAACTAGATATCCCTATAATTTAATGAAAAATGCTGAAATGATATTTATCACCAGCCCCAGGTACTCCTAACCATTGAGCTACTCGAGCGAGACAAAACAGAAGTGACGAATTTTTCAAGCACTAGTTCCTTTTCGCTACAAGTGAGCGTATTTCCATCAATGTTCAGGCAATAGATAAATCCACGTACTAGAGATGTAGTTATTTTCAAATAATCAATTAAGTACAGTAAGTACACATCTTACTTGGCTCAATGATGTATCAGCTCAAAAAGCTATAGGTATATCGTAGCACGGCAAATGTCGACCAATCAGAATGATTCAAATAGCCCGCCACCGGTGATTCACGCGTCTAGCAGGTCAATTCTGCTAATATTTACATTTGTCATTGTACTATCTACCTGAAGTCCAATATTATTATATATCTGTCACTATTGATGTGCGAGGAAGACATTGCAATAACAGTATTAGACTTTAGGTATATAGTACAATGGTAAAAAATGCAAAGTCGTTGAATTTCTATTGAGATGCTATTATTACGTAAACATTAGCATAATTGACAAAACGTTCTCGGCATGACCAACTCGAGAACATTATGTCTACACCCAAATGTCACTTTTCTTGGGTACGCCCACACGATCTCTCTTGTTTTTAATTTTATTGGCTACTTTGCGACAACCACAATGAAGAATGTTAACAATTTTTTTTTATTAGCACTCCATATTCTTTGTCAAAAATAAAAAATACTAGTGAAAGAATTACTTCGATACGACAATTACTTTCCGATTTAGAAGTAAAACAAGTTGTAACCGCACGACGCGGGCTGCCAGTGACGGTGTGACGTCATTACACAACACGCACAGTCTGGCTCACTTAGTCCGCTCGCAGTCGCGCGCCCGTGCCGTCGAAATTTTACCTAAATACTTTTAATAATGTCCAATCCAAATACTAGAAAATCATGTGTTGTGCCTAAATGTAAAAATAAAACTACTAATTCGCCGGGAAAGTTGTTTTTTATAGACATCTTTTCAACCTATTTTTTTTTTCACATATAAAATGTGAAAGAGAACACTGTATTTGAAGCTCTCTAAGTTTTAATGTTACTTTGTCAAAAAAAAAGTCATTCTGACCGGCTAAATGAAGTGTTATACCACTTGTGCCAAAATCTTTAGCTTTAAACATTTTCAGTGTGGTAACAACACCTGAGAGCTTAGATTTTTTTCAATAACACTTGGTAGCAGTCGTTGAAGGCTCTTCGTTTCGACGATGTAGCCACATTAAAAATGCTACAGTATGTTTAAAGCCGCCTCTGCTGGCGGCACAATCTTCGCAGGTACATTCAATACTTCTTACATTTAATACTTCTTACATTTAATACTTCTTGATCCTTTTCATTGCATTCTAAACTGCAATGATAAGGTGTCGTACGTACGCGGTGTTCTGGCGTGATTCTACATTTAACCGTACATACATCACCTACTCTTTTAACTTGAACATAACCAATAGCATCATTGCCATAGATGTTTCTTGCCGATCTGAAATAAGTTTCAAATAAAAATAAATAGCCTTAAGTATTTTGTTAGTAAAAATACTAATAAATAAATAAGGTTTAGTATATCTGTTCAAACTTCTATATTTGCAACAAAAAAATAATTTAATAAAATGGCCTTAAGTATTTTGTTAGTAAAAAAATACTAATAAATAAAAAAGGTTTAGTACATCTGTTCAAACTTCTATATTTGCAACAAAAAATTATTTAATAAAATGGCCTTACGTATTTTGTTAGTAAAAAAAATACAAATAAAAAAAGGTTTAGAACATCTGTAACGTTTAACCCACAACGTCTACATCCTAGGTACCTATCCTACTTCCTACTTATATTATAAATGGGAAAGTTTGTGTGTGTATTTGTTTGTTATCTTTCACACAAAAACTACTGAACAGATCTTGACGAAGTCTATATTAATAACGTAAATATTAAAAAAGGTATTTATTTAAATTTACTAAGAGCGGTACCTATATATACATACGTACCTACCTATAGCTACAAAACTATTATACATTTTTGTCTTTAACTTAAAAATTTAATGATAGGTAGGTACTTCTACTATTTGTATTGCATTCTTCCATTACGACATTAGTTGCGTATTTTGTTTTGATAAAACAATTTAGAACAGATAAACTATTAAGCATCAGTAGTAGCAAGGAAAGTTTACTTACCTATGCATTTTTATTCCTCGCATTTCGGCGGCAACGAAATTACTATATGTTAATAAATAATGCGCAACTTTTATTTTATTTTAGGTAGATTATCCGATTGCCCTTTCTCGAATCCTTTGTCTATTTTATTAATCGAATGATATTTAATATTATTAGACTATTAACTTAATACACAGGCGAAAACACAACAAAATATTGCGCAAACTATTATATCTACTATAACCGCTGGCGACTTGATACTAAGCGGGGCACGGCGCGTTGTGACATGACGTCACAAGCGGTCACGTGGCTGTTAGCGGGATTCGATATTTTTCGAAACTTTGAATGCATATAAAATCAAAATTACTAGGTATTTTTGACTACAACAAAAACTAGTGTATTTATATACATAAGGGCTTTATTGAGACAAAATTTCAAGCGATTTGGCATACCTAGTAACATTCTTCATTGTGCCAACTTCACGTAGGAGACCATTACGTGACTTATATAGATTCATTCAACCAAAGAACTTTGAATTACCAATTCTTTCTACCTGGATATGCGATCTCTCACTCTCGACCCGAGAAAGTGACATTTGGGTGTACACAAAGCGTCTCTCGCTGAGCTTTCATTATGCTTTGATTTTAAATTCTTTATTTTCGTCGAAGTCGAAGAAATTTAGGTTGCAAACGAAGAACTACTATGCATTACTTCAGATACTTATTTAAAAATATTTCTATGGATGAAATTTACGAAGTTGTGAGTGTTATCGATAGATAAACGAGAACTGTATGATTAAATTATAGGTACGTTACACATTACACAAGACACATTGTACATTACACAAGAAAAAGATTTAATTAAAACACACTTGCACCCAACACAAAACAGGACAGAGCAACCTTACAGCAACACAGCAGCACATAAGTTCAGTCTAACATAATCGTGACAAAAGTTAACAATTCAAATTAAAAAATATTAAAAATAAACACCCATCTAAAGAGGCTAGCATAGTTGTCGCCAACAACCCAAACGTCTAATATAATATACACCTTATCGTTATCTGCACTGTATTTAAACTAAAATTGCCAATTGATCCTTAAAAACAAAAAGCAGATCTTCAATGAAGTATAACAAACACGCTGATGACGTATTTATATTTACAGACGTCACTGATTGATTGTTTTCAATTAAAATAACAACGTAAATACAACATTTATTTTCAGTTTCATATGTCAAATGCGCAATCACTGTCCGATTGAAACAATGAAAGTTATGTAGTCGGTATGAAATGGCTAGGAATTGAAATAATTTTGGAATTATCTACTGAAGTTTTAAATATAAGCTACATGTTTTAAGCTACATATAAGAAGGCATAACTGTTTTTAACATTATTAGCATTGCTTTGTCATAATTGTTTCTGGTCTAAATTTGTGTTGCCTTAATTATCTTCTTAAAATATAGGTTGCCTGGTAGAAGTCGCCAAAGGCGCTCTACTGTACAGTTATGATTTTATACTATATATGTTGTGTGTTGTCAATTGATATTGTTTAATATATCATTGTGTGTTGTACAATAAGTTTAATAATTATCTTTTAGGCTGATTTTAACTGAAAAAAATATTATATATTTTTTTTACATATTTTTCAAGAACAGAAAATTATGAGTAAACATTAGCTATTATTTAAAAATATTGTCAGAACAAGTAAAGAAAGCCATGTTACAATTGTGTCTTAAATTGCATGAAAATTAATAGAGAACTAAACAAAGTTTTAGTCTGTTTTCGCATTTTATATTATTGGTTTAATTTTGTATTACCTGCAGATTTTTCAAAGATTTTCAATTTCATTGTTCATTGGTTAAATTTTGACCATAAACATAATTGCAAGGGAATGAAAATGAACAATTTTTTTTAGCTGATATCTCGCCATGGATTTAGTGGACGTCTTTTATACCATTATGTAACGATTGCACTATACTTCATTTTCATGTCATTATTGTTAAAGTAGGCGGTTACAGAAGGCGACAAACAGACGGACACGGTTCCATGTAGCGACATCGGCGGCTGGCACCACGATCTATATATCGAGCGAAATTCACATGAAAATTGATAAACGACACTATCAAATATCACTGTTTTGTTTTGCTAATAAATACCGAGAAACGATATGATTGCGAGCTTATCTCGTCTGTCCATCGGTGTTATTCAAGTGGCTATTGTATTTAAGATTGATATCTGTATATCCGTTACTAAAATTAGAGTTTTAAGTTGATAAAAATGGAATGACATGAAAAATGAATGAGGTGCTTATTATCATGGATAAGTTATCAACTACTGAATGAAATTAATTACTAAGTTGATAGATTTTTATACTTATTAATAGAAAGAAGGTTATTAATTATAACGGTAAATATTATCATTAGTTACAGAGTTTATAATTATCTCAGTACTGTATTTATTTATCAGCATATTCTTGGAATCCATACGAAATTTATTTATGGTTGTGATGTTGCACGGTATATGTAATACCTAACAGATGAGTCTCACAAACAATATATCGACGCTGGAAAGCAAACACGTAGTAACCTGCAAAACCAAAATGAACATACGGAGAGGAAAATATTTATATTTTTCAAAAAAAGAAGTCTTATTTCCATATAAATTGTCTAAGGAACACCTTTTTTGTTACCATGGACTTTTATAGGAATTATTTATCGATAAAAAAAAAAGTTTTTCTGCTCTGAAGAAAAAGTTTGGTTTTGCGGGTTACTACGTGTTTGCTTTCCAGCGTCGATATGTATGTTATACTGTAACAAGGAAGGCATTGAGACGAGAGGCAAGAGGACCACACTTGTTTTACACATCGAGATATGGAACAAACGCGTCTCCGTCGACTTGTGGACACGTACAATTCACACCTCGTAAATATAGAGATTGTTATGGAATGAACGACTGGTCAATAATTTGTTTTAATGTTTAATTACGCACCCGTTCCTTAATAAAATATATATTACTTCTAGGACATTTGGTAACATATTCCATTGTATTAATTAAGTACGATTGTGTGATGTCCCTAAATGTTAAAAATAAAATCAATAAATACACTTACAAAGGGGTAATCTTTCGAAAATACTTATCAGATAATGAAAATTCGTTCACCTACGGGAAGCTAAATAATTTACGCGGGCGAAGTAACGTGAAAACAGCTAGTAATAAAGTGAGGGTATATTTTGTTTTATTTACTAATTAATATTTTAGTAAAGAAATTTTTTTTGTGTCTTTGTAATGGAAACTCAAAAACAACTGAACCGATTTCATTAACATTATACAACATGCAGATAATACTTTTTCTTTCTAGATTGTTACGAAAATATTGGATAAATATATGTATAAATAAATTAATTGTGGCAGTCAGTCGAAATATCTTAATTATCTCCCGTGTCAATATCACTAATTAAAAATAAATAAAGCAATCGGTAATCCTATTCAATTATAATTATTATTATCAATAAAATAGCTGATATAGTATCGATAATGGGGCTGGTTTTCAAGGTCAATTATAGTTTGCAAAACTTATCGCTATTTTAACCAAACTGATATAAATTAAACTCTTATCCCATAAGTCCCTTGAATTAGGCCCGCTTTTACCCTTTCGTTTGGTGGGCATCCCTTCCCTGGAGATCCAACATCAGAATATATAAGGTTTTTTTGAGCATCTTTTCCTAGTTTTAAGTTTTACGGGTAATTCTGCCTCATGTCTTTAACTTTATGACTGAAGGAATAATGCCGCATGACGAACGGCAGTGGAGTTGTGGAGTGTCACAAAGGATAGGGGGCCAATTCTATTAAATAAATTATGTTTAATTCGAATCGAAAACGGATCGAAACCGAACGAAACTACAGTTTTTAACGGTTTTCATATTCTACTAAGTGACATACGATACAATTCCAGCTAAAATAGAACTGGGGGCCAATTCTACTAAATAAATCTTGTTTAAATCGAATCGAAAACGGATCGAAACCGAACGAAACTACAGTTTTTAATGGTTTTCCTATTCTACAAAGTGACATACGATACAATTCCAGCTAAAATAGAACTGGAAAAACAATTAAAAACTGTAGTTTCGTTCGGTTTCGATCCGTTTTCGATTCGATTTAAACAAAATCTATTTAGTAGAATTGGCCCCCTGGAATTGTATCGTATGTCACTTTGTATTGTAGAATAGGAAAACCTTTAAAAACTGTAGTTTCGTTCGGTTTCGATCCGATTTGGATTCGATATAAACAAAATTATTTAGTGGAATTGGCCCCCAGAGGTGTACTCATTAAAAAATTACTCGACATGCCCTCATAACTTTAGCTAACACATGAAATAATAGTAGTCGTTAGCCTACATAGTAGATGTAGCTGATTCGACTTTTACGAGTTGAGCGAGGTGGCGGGTAAATCCTAACAAAATAATTATATCGGACACAAAACCCACAAAGTTTTTCCTTAAAGTTATTTTTCCACATCATAATCGTATTCATAAGATAATTTTCCTCTACTATCTGCTATCAAAAACATCAAGTGATTATCAACCTTCACTCGAACGCTTTACGGTCAAATTTACTAAGTTTATAGGAAATTATTTACTTACGACTTTGTAAATTTCAAACTGTAAAAACTCCACTCATGGACAAACGTTGTAAATTTTCCAAAGCCATCTTTTCAGTATTACCGGTAAAGTCTAGATTGCAAAATTATATCAACTTAGTTATTTTAAAGACGTCAACAAATAGAATCTTTTTCGTGGTTATCTGTTCATTTACATTTATTCCTTACTAGCTGTTTTCCCTGACTTCGTCCGCATAAATTATAGTCCTTAAGGTTTCCCGTAGATGAAAGAATTTTTTTAAAAGTCCAGTAGTTTGCTTTATCATACTTCTATAAAATATTAAGATTTTGTTAATGTTCCTGCATCTATGCGAGATTAGCTATTAACAGGCTTTAAGTTAACATTTATTTCTCACATATTTTTCAACAATCATAATAAATATAATGATTCATTATTGGAAGTTGAAGTAACTTAGTCGCAGTAAGTTACTCCAACCTCCAATAATGAATCATACGTTAATTATTCTGGCCATTTGTGAAAACCACTTGAAAATGCGTTCGGTAATTTTGAGATCAGTGTGTGGATAATACACTTTAAATTATAATTTATTGCTACAGTTTTAGAATTTTATTATGAGTTACGACGTTCTAAGTTCTAGCTTCACTCATAGCGTTGTCGAAGAATAAATACTATTTTCTGTAAGTTAAATCTAAATATCAATGATTGCAAGATTTATCTAATACTAGCTTTCCGCCGGCGACTTCGCTCGTTTGGTCCTGTATTATACACATAAACCTATTGTTAATCTACCTTTTGAATCACTCTGTGAATTGATGAAAACCACATTAAAATTTTGAAGATCTCAGCGTACAGACAGCGGAAAACAACTACGTTTTTACTACGTATAGAAGAATATTTCAGTCAAAGTAATTTGATAAAACATAGATAAGAAACTTTCAAAGTATGTTAAAGAAAAAAGAATGTCAGACGCTTATCAACACGTACAAGTCGTTAAAGTACTGTATGTATAGGGATTTATTATCTATTTTTTTTAACAGACAAGCAACTCATCAAGAATTGGAGCGGTAACATATAGATAGGTCGACTCATATAAGCATTGCATTAACTGAGCATAATTTTAATTTAAGGTTGAACGTATAGTGTCAACTTTGAGTCAAATAAATCTTTAACTGTTATGGAAATAATTTAATTAATTATATAAATATACTGCACGTTTGCATGGTGGGTAAAGGCGCCAGTCGTGCCAGCACGTGCCGAACTGTCGTGTTGCAAAGTAATATCACTACGTCACACAGTCATTGACCCTAACCTTCTGCGTGTTACTCAACATCGCACAATATCAACTGTGGAAGGTCACGGAACTAGGGCTACCCACTTACAGAGATTGATCATAACAAATTTACGTGTATTGTTACTTTCCAATCGTCTCTACAGTGAGGTCACTTGCTTATAAAGAATGTCTTTGCTTTTGTAAATTTTAATCGAACGTTGCCATCTCCTTAATCGAGTCGAAAGGGATCTAAAAATGACTGTGCGAATGTGTTCACAGCCCTGAACTATACACACATATAACTCATATCGACGTGTGAAGCACAGCATCTATATTTGTGTGCAGTTTAGTTGCTCAGACGCAATGTTTTTAAGTCAAACCAGTCTGTTGACGTCAAGTAATTTCTATATCGAGGAGGGAACGCCCGCTTGTGTTGTGGCTTTGACACACTTACGAACTTTTGTGAAATAAACAGATTCAGGTGATTGTGTTATTGCTCTTTACATAAATAAGATTATTGAAGATCAAGCGGTTCGTGCGTAGTTGTTTGCAAATTGACACAATGTTGTGAAACACTGGAAAATATGGTACATACCTATGGGTATAGTAGGGAGTCATATTATACAGATAGAGCTTTTATTGGTTCTAAATTTATTCGGGCTAAAATAATTAAATCACCGTCGAAATCCAATTTACACGGAACCTTTACGAAAACTTCATCCGTTGTTGAAAACTATATGAACAAACATTCCTGTTTTTTTGTATTTATCGCGTTCAGACAGATCAATGTACAAGAGTATGGTCTTTGTTTTCTTCTATTTTACTTCGATCTCAAAAACATCTGAAATTTACATAAATTATTAGAATTAATTGTTACTTACTTATTCATTAACATATCACGATATGCAAAATTAAAAGTTTGCTACATTCTATTAATTACCTACCGTTTACGCCAACGGGAACTGGAAGGAAAGTCCTGTAATTGGGTTTATGCATGTTAGAACACGGACTTTTTCAATATAATTTCACAACCATCCGCCTCCGTCTCCGGGTCACCATCTCGATTGTTCAATGTTCGTATCGGACGTAACCTTGTATTTGGCTTGAATAGGGGTGTCCACAACTTTTTTTAAATATTTTTATTTTATAGATATACATGAAATATATCTTAAAAATACACCTTATATAAAAAGTATCGTACGTTTATTAAGTTAAAGTCTATGCATAAGGTTTAATTCTCTAAGTTCTGATATTCACGAGTAAGAGGGGCGTGACATCACGCGCCGTTTGCTGTCGCGTAATGAATATAAAATATTTGCTTTTTAATAATTAATTTAAGCAATATTATAAATATAATAAGCATAAAAGTGATCAGTAATAGTATATTAAACACTTCGTATAATGAAACCGAGAGCAAATAGCAATAAACACAAGAAACCTATACACAAGGCCTGAACTATGTACTTAGCCGATTAGGACAAAAATAATATAATATTTCCCTTTCACACTAAGTAACACTAAAGCTTATCACCATATAAATTACTAGCTGTTTTGCCACGACTTCGCTCGCGTTAATTATAGCCGCGTATGATGTAGCTTCCCGTAGTTGAAAGAATTTAGTATTTCATAAGGTTACCCCCTACAAACAAACAAACAAAGTTAGAAACTTTACCTCTTTCTTATATTGATGTAATTTTGTTAAAATTACGCTACACTCGTCTGTTAATATACTAGCACTTTCTTTTTATAGAAAAACAATTTAATGAAAAAAGCTGTTTTTTCTCAGCAATTATTGACTTCTTTCTTGATTTTTATTACGGTGATTGATAATTTTGTTTAGATGTACATTTAAACCTGATTCATTAGCAAACAAACTAATCGTAAGATCAACATTCAGTCCAATGACCCGTCGATAGTATGTCGCAAACCAAAAAGCTATGACCAAAAATTCTTCACCTCACTTTTGTCCATTTTTAATTGCTGTCCACTGAACCCACACAGAGGAGCAATAGTCTGGAAATATATACCTACGGCTTCCAATACATCGTCATATTAGAATCGTTCGAGGTTATTCCCTTACTTACTGACTTACTTACTGAACAATCAATCATTGTTCATTTACTTTTTAGCGAATCTAGAATCTACGCGTCATAATAGAGCAATTAGATAAATAATTATAAACATGCTATATTCGGTTTAAGTCACAAGCAACATGTTTTTGATTTTTTGAATAAAATAAATGCATTATGACGTTAATCGCCGCAGCTTATAACTGTCTCTAGAAGTCTTCCTGTTCGTAAGTATGGCATTGTGTGGAGCTAACATTAATAACATACTATCACCGAGCCAGCAAATAATCAGAAACTGTAATAAAATAAATAAAAAATAGACAAAAATAAAATTAAACCGTCTTTGACAGTTAATTTTTTTTCGTTTCTTCTCCTTGACGCAAATATATTTCAGGTATTTAATTGCGACTAACTAGATGTGGAACATGCTAAATATCCTAGTTGTTGAATTATCACATTGAACTTCCGCAAGTTAGCACCTTTAATGAAGCCCTGAATAATCTTCCATCAGACCAGTAACAATTAGTCTTTCGAATCCTAGATCTCTTTATTGATCTAGTGAAGGATTCACAAGTCGGTCGTATTAAATATTTGATATCTATTGTTTTAGGTGTAATGTTTAAGGAGTTAGCTCCACTAATAATGAAACACACGATGTGCACCCGTTCCCATCTCACGCCGGAGCTGGTGCTGAGGTTGATAACACCGATATGTCCGCTGTGGAAAGCCACGGAAGACGAGCTGCCCTTCAAGGATCCATTCTGGGCGTTCTACTGGCCAGGCGGGCAGGCTACGGCAAGGTAACCCAGATATACAATGTTTAGGAATTTTCCACTAGAGAAATTTTCACTGCAGTAATAATCTGCTATTCTAAATACCTTCTCACATTTCCAACTTTGTAAAATATCTGAAAGCTTACGTGTACTTGTAAAATATTTGAACGTGGTGTAAAATATCTGAAATCTTACATTTTGACCAAAGTTTACATTATTACATATACAACATTACATTATTTACGTATAGTGAAGCTGTTGATACAATTACACAGGCCGTTGGGGCCCCGGTAATATCATTGATATAGCTTATATGGGTGTGGTTACACCCCTGCCTTCAAATCAACTATATTCATGACAATAACCAATTAACTCTAGTTTCACTACCAGTTGGAACGCCCGAAGCACCTTAAACAATCTGTATTAAAAAAATTTGCATTAAGTATTTTTTTTTATATTGCCTGACTCATAAACCCTGTATTGTTTGTATGTGTATGTGACTGTAGTTTATTAGCTGTTCTTAGATTTAGGTCTCACGCCATTTTTAAGTTATGTATACATATTGATTGACATATAGAATGTACTACTTAAATCCATCCAAGGCATAAATCCGCCATCCATAGAATATAAGTAAAAGAAAAGCCTGTTTCTACAACAAAGTCTAATTTAATAATCGATAAAACGATTTAATAAAGTTACCAATCATATATTTCCCCGAAACATATTGTGACATTTACATACGTTTGACATTAACTTTTATATTATGAACACAATCAGTACGGGTTTCCACGTAAACTAGTTAATGGACGCTATCCTATCACTAAGGTGTATTATTGATTAAAATATTACCCCAATGATAGTCGCGAAAGCCTTTAAAATTAATTATTATGAACATAATTCTATTGGGGAAACGAGACGAATGTTTGAAGTTGCTTCTATTATTTGGAAAAAGGTATTATTTTTAGTGATACTTGCTATATGTACAGTATATAAATATTTTGTATAGCTATCAAATAAAAAAATATACAAACCGGTTGAACATACATAGAAATTCCATATAGAAATTCCTCCTTTCGGATTTTTAATGAACGCAAAGTAAGCTATTATTTTTAATTTTTCGCTTATATAAACATGTCATCAAACTATTAAACTGATATCTGTTGAAAAGCATATGTTGTTTTGTTATACAAAGCAAACTCTTATGTTTAAAAAAAATATGTTGTAAAATTTTAATTATAAATTAAAATTCCAACCAGCACAACCGATAAAGAGACTTATTCCTTGAGAAATGGAGACTATTACTTAAAGGAATATAATTTCTTGATAAACATTTTTTCTTACGAATTCTTGAAAACTCACAAATCCGACATTGTTTTCTTTATTTTATAATGGCGTTTCTGCTTATCTTGATAAAGATCATAATACCTTTTAGCCGCATGCATGACTCATTGACGCTGGTTTTCACGTGTCCATTCATCCGTTCATTACATTGTCGCGTGCCATTCATTAATATTTGAATTAAGAACAAAACGGTTTAATTTAATTTATTATTAATGAGGTTTTTACCGCAGGCCAGCTTCGAAGAACTTCTTTAGTTTTAATACAATGTTTGTTTATTACAATATGTCAGAAGATATTTTAACTATAATTATGTTTTTAAATAATTTGGTGACTCAGTTATCTTTAGAAATTGTGTTATATTGCTTTACCGTGAACAGTAAATTGTATATTATTGTAGTATGTTTATTACCTCTGATATATATTACGTGTTTATTTTGTTAAGAAATCCCAACCAAGTAGATACAATATAAAATTCTGTATTTTATTTCTACATTCAAACACATAACAACTATTTATCAGACAGAAAGAAACGTAACTATATTAATTTAGACTACAGAAGTGAGACAGAAACAGCTTCCTTATCAAGACAAGGACAGGATACGAGAACAGTAGAGAACAGAAAGAGATATCAACATGTGACTCATCAAGGAATGTTTCAGGATAAATAAGGAACGTTTTTGTATGAGTCACACTTCCGAGAAATTTTGGGAGAATTACGCTTTCTCCCGTTGAAAATGGGTAACGCTGGAATGTATTTTGTTAGCGTGACTCATAATAATATTATGGATAATAAAATATCTATATATATTACATTTATCTAAGCCGTAATCGGAATGAATCATCTGATATTCTCACTAGCAATCCGCTCAGGCTTTGCATTTGCAAAACTTCATCTGTGACCGTTTTAATGTTAAAACCCTCTACCTAAAAATCAATGAAACAGTTAAAAGTAATAAAGTTATTTTTTTTTATCCCAACAATAATTACAACAATCGTTCCTTTATCCCAATATCATGTATTTTTAATAACAGGTATTGTTCCTAGACATCCGATAATTATTTGTAAAATGTTTAGTTGCGCGTGGTACCTACTTGCATGCAAATGAATAAAATGTTGGTTGGTAGATAAACAGAAATTTGTGAAAACCACACGATAATTATCTAAGTAGTTTTCGAGTTTTTTTGAAAACAATTACACGAAGCTAATCTGTATTCTGTATTATTTTTCTTACATTTTGTAATTTATTCTAAAATTAAATATGTTGATTGTAACGATTAAAAACTTTTTTAATAAAGAGAGCGACGTTGCATCGTTTCTTTTGATCACTGTTTTCGAGGTTATATCTTTCTTCGTCATCTCGGTTTATAGTTTCAAAACAATTTATTTTATTTCGTTTGTGAAACTTATCATTTAACGACTAAAGGGGTCCATCAACTATAGCAATGTTACACTAATATTAATAATGAATTGACCACGTTAATTTTATCCCGCCTTTTTTACAAAATAAAATTGTGTTTACGTTGCTTTCAGCATTTTATTGAAGAAGGATTTTTTTAAAGTCATTAAGTAGTTACCTATTTTTAATAGACTCAAACTTACTACTTGTAAATCTGATATATTTATTTTCATTGTTTTTGGATTCCATCTCTTACTGCGCCTGACTGTCACGCTTGACATAGATAACAAACAAGAATTTCGGAAAAACACAACAGACGACTTTATCAAAATCAGATTCACGTGCAATAAGTCACATGTTATCTAATAGATTGTTGAATTAATATTGTTGTGAAAACAGACTAAGTCACGTGATAGTCGCTTATAGGTAATAATAATATATGCATATATAAATATGAACGAAATCTTTTTCGAAACGAAACTTCTAGTTCGGGACTGTTTTTTTTACAGAACAACACAGGTAGTTGAGATGATTAATCTCTCAAATATACTATTATACTTCTTATTTAATATGTACAAAATTAAATTAACTGAATTAGACACATACTAAAATACCAGCAGTATTACAATAGTCGTAACTTGCTTGACTTTGCCAAGAAAAGGATCGAATGTCGTTCGATTTATCGACTAATGAAGTAGGTATACTTTTGTATAAAAAAAAATAATCTACAAAAATTTGAAAATAATAACTGAACCGATATTTAGAATTGAAAATAAAATAAAATATTCATAAAGAAAAAGATAATAAGCCATAAACTATTCGATTTACATCCGTCTTGAAAGGTATTGAAATAAAACAGGCGGTGTTTTTCACCAGAAACGTAAACTTCTGAAATAATTCTCTGATCTCTTTTCCGAGAAACGCGGCTGCAGAGCTAAAGGCTTTCCTACATAAAATTTGTCGCTTCAACTTTGGCATACGCTAATAATTTTGTGAATCTAGTGAGGAAAGAGGATTTATTACTCACTAAATGACACTATCTATTGTTCGATAGTAAAGGGCATAACTTTAATGTACACTACGTAGTGATATTAATAGTGTTATTTTAAGATGAATTTCTGTGACTTAAGTTTTATTAATTTTTAAACGACTTCAAAATAAGAAGGGGTTCTCAATTCGTTTGATGTTTTCGTCACTAATAAACCGATTCTGGTGATTATTATTTTTTGTTTAAAGCTTTTAATTTATCGAGATAATTTAATTTTTTTTTAATGTCAACTACATTAAAAAAATATGTCTTTTAAAAACTAAAACTGGCTCATCGAGATTATAATTTTTCGGTTTTAAAACTAAAAGCAATATTTATAGTACAATATTTCCTGATTTGTGAGTTTAGATATAGCAAGCATACTGTCTGGGTAAAATTTTTACCAGATAAGTCCTAATTACATGATGAAAATATTTGAGTCATCGAAATCCTTGACCCAGTTTAGAACATTTACATTTTGTTCAAAAGAGCTATAGGTATAAAGCTACCAATTCAAAAATTGCTAGCTATGGATCTTCTTGCGTTAGGGTGTAAGCCTCTATTGCAGATACACTTCTCAGAAACCACCCCTACTCTCGTGGGTGTATTCTAGATTAGATACATAGGTTTGTGCTCGGCAGTTTTCCCAGAATCGGTACTAACTGGATTAGATTGTTTTGCTCTCAGATACCTATTACTCAACAATACCTCAATAATTTTAAATGGGTATAAAGAAGTAAAAGCTGGAAAAATGTTAAGAAATGCGATGACGAAGTATAGAATCATAGAATGAGCTAGCTTTGTTACCCGTACGCATGGTATGTTTTTGATAGATAATTTATTTTGTGTGAAAGTCTAAAAAAAATACAAAATATAATGAGAATTAGTAAGGGTAAACAAAAGAACACAAAAAGACGTGTTTTGTGTTGTAAACAATAATAATTGCAATACTGTTCTTTGTACAGAAATTTAGTTTTTACTGAATCGATTAGTATGAGGACATTTTTAGTCTTCTTATGAATAAAAATGAGATCAAAGTATAGTGATTAAAATGGAGTATCACAAGGGAGTGTTTTAAGACCTATACTATTTTATAACATGTAAATGAATTATAAAGTGTACCTACCTAGTTCGGAAATGTTTTGTTATGTACTACGTACTACTACGTAAATAGTTGATTTCTCAATATGATAACAGATAGCCCTGTATTGGTGAATTAAATGTTTTTATTCTCATTTCAACTCAGATCAAATAAAATTTAAAGTAATTAATGAATTCTTCCAAGCGTTAACCTTTTCTGTGTTCGCTGATGAAAATCGCAATAATTTTCTTTGGAGCGACATCTGTTGGCTAATCTTGTAATGACAGATGATGTTTCTGTACGTAGAAAGAAACAGGTGGCACTATTTAACCAAATATTAACCTTTCGTTTCTGTTTCGAAATTGCTTTTGCTGGTAATAATAATTTATTATAATATAAATAATACACATTATAGCATTATCACTAACATTTCATAAATGTCTTTCCGACACAGGTATATTCTCGACAATAAAACTTTAGTGGAAAATCATCGCATCATCGATGTTGGTTGTGGCTGCGGCGCTGGAGCCATTGCTGCTGCAAAAATGAATGCTGACTATGTTCTAGCAAACGATATAGACGAATGTAAGTTTTTATGAATGTAAAATTTAGCGGAACTTACATAATAAAAAAAGACAACCGTTTGGAGATGCCGGGGATCGAACCCGGGGCCTTTCACATGCAAAGCGAACGCTCTACCACTGAGCTACATCCCCTGTTAGGAGAGTCTGTTGAAATTATGAAATATATCGTACATTATTTTTTCTTAACTGTATATTACCAACTAGTTAGCTTTCCTGTGACCTATGTTACCCGCATCGGAAAATCTTGTTTCCCACCGTGGTTTCACGTAAGTGGAAGAATTTTTTAAATCAATCCAGTAGTTTGGAACATATTCGAAGCTTCAATGCAAACATTGAAATTTTTGCTCTTAAGATTTAATGTTGTACCTATACTAGCAATTCTTTACTCTCTAACGCAATCGCAACCGATCGACATTGCAATTGTGCCGTTCTCTACACTTGATTGGGTACACTAGCCTACTCTCGTGCTAGTGTAACCAATCAAGAGTATAAATCTCTGTTTATACTCAGAGATTTATACTCTTGATTCTTGGCTAATCTGTATAAATTACAAATTGATTGATATAAGGACCATATGATTTACCAGTGACAGGAGACTGGAGACTAATGTTATTTGTAAGTAATTGTTGTTTTCATTAGGGTTCCGTATTCATAGGGTAAAATGGGACCCTGTTACTAAGACTTCGCTGTCCGTCCCGGGCTGTATCTCACGGACCGTGATAGTTAGACAATTGAAATATCACAGATGATGTAGATATTTCTTTTACCACTATAACAACAAATACCAAAAAAAGCAGAAAAAAATAAACATCTAAAGGGCTCCGATATAACAAACGTGCTTTACCAACGATCAAAGAGTTCATACCCTTTATTGTTTTCTTTAACAGGTGCCACTACCGCGTCATTAATCAACGCAAATTTAAACAAAGTATCTATAGAAACTAGTGTAAGGAACTTCATAGGCAGCGACTGCAGAGACTTTGATACGATTCTCATAGGAGACATGTTCTATGATGAGGATTTCGCGAGTCTGCTGTTTGATTGGCTTAGGGGCCTCAGTTCTGATGGTAAAACGGTTAGTGTCGTTATATCTAAGTCCTGCTACTTAGATTATCTCTTAAATTTATAAATCATAAAAACGGAGACTTCATGAATTTTTTAACCCTCTATTGCATACAGAGCCATTTTTGGCTGCTAAACTTTAGTAATTTTTTTCTACCCTAATTATAAACAAAAATTTTAAAATTTATCACAGTAATATTAGGGAGTTCAAACTGAAACGAAACACAATTTTTATTGTCTATGGCTAAAGTCGTATGTCATTATAACCTGACTTTTTTTCCGGTGCGTACGCAAAGTCGTTCTTAGAGAAATTTACTGCAAATTTATTAGTGAAAATTAAATAGAAAAGACAAGAATATTAATAATCAAAAATATAAATAATGTTCTACAAAGCCTCTGTTTTTGATGCCTCTTACACTTTATTCAAAATATTTGTTCTTTATACTTCATTTTCATTATTTTCTACGGGAGCCATTTTTGGCTTCGTATGCATTATGATAAAGTAAATTTGAGCCTAAAATGGCTTCCCATGCATTCAGAGTCCTTTTTTTTAACGTAAACAACGAAAAATCTCTGCAAAAGTGCAAGAGCTACCTCTAAATTCAGTACGTTCAGACAAAATTGACCATTTTCCGATTCATCAAAGGACTCGTCAATTATGTCAGAATGATTGTTCTTTGCGTTCCCATATAAAATGTGAGAAATGTAATGTTTTTCTATACTTGAATGAGAAAAGAAACTGTTTTAGAGAATTTTACCTTGTATGATGTTTATTTGTCGTGCATCGGAAGCCAAAAATGGCTTCTGTTTTTTTTTTCCAAAATAATAAACTTATTTTTCTTTTCACTTTATATTTTGTCTTATAAGCCATAATAAAGCACATTAAAACATAAAAATATTTTTTTTCTATTAAATTTAATAATTCATGCAATAGAGGGTTAAGTATGCATAGGAATATAGGGACAGAGAAAGCGACTTTGTTTTATACTATGTAGTGACACGTTTCGATCGGATAAGTATTTTTGATTTGTCGACCTTAATCTATTTGCTGCAACCAACAATAATGCGCTACATTTCAAATTCAAATCTCGCATCAAATTTCAAAAGTTTTTTGAATTCGTAAATCGTAGTTATTACAGGGTGTGTTTTTATTTTTGTTATTTTGTTGTGATCGTTTTTAATATGTTTTCTGTCTGCTTATTTGTTTCGTACACGTACACTATTCATAATAATACTTTTAAACGGATAAAAACGCGTTTATATGTGATAATTTTAAAGCGTTTCGGATCATTTACAGGTTCCGTGTTCACTTAGCGCGTTTATGTCCGATAAAAGTAGTTTTATCAATCTTGATTGATTGATTTATCAATCATTACATTTTGTTCAAAATCGAAAATCTAATAGTTTTCATAATCAGGCATTTTTTCACACTGCAGGTATTAATAGGAGACCCAGGGAGACACGGCTTGACAGATAAACAGCGTAAACATTTAACTCGTCTGGCCAAATATGATTTACCAAAAGAAAGCTCTATCGAAAACAATGGATTTATGGAGACTTCGTTATGGAAAATCATTTAAAATACTCAGTTCTTTTCGTGTATATTAATAATATTATGATGGTGGAGATAAATAAAACATAAGGTTTTGACTAAAAATATTTTAATTTATAATTATAAAAATGAAAAAATGTCCTAAGCATTTCATATTATTTAAATTCATTTTAATTACATATAATCTTTCACTATTCGTTGTTTATTGGTTGAACACATTACATTTTGTGAACAGCAGTTAGTGGTGGTAATAATCCTCTATATTTATTCCTTATTTTACTAAACTTACACATAGTGTTAAGTCGATATGCTTGAATTCAAATCTACAAAAGGTAAGTACCATGATAGGTAAATAATTAACGATCTTAACAATATTTACACAATATCTATTATTATAGATAGGTACTGTAAAACTTAATGTACTTATTAATTCGCGATTTTCGAATTTATATTTTGATAGGTAATCATAATATAAATATTTTAGTAGCGCCATCTAGTTCTTTATACAGAAGTTACAATCAGCGCCATCTATTGGCAAGTAGCAATACTACGACACCAGCTTTAACTTGTTGAGATTTGGGTCATTCAACAATATTACAATTGATAATTATGCATGGTGTTTGCATAGATACCATGTTTCGATCTTGCTGTTCTTCCGGAATAATGTGAATAAGTGTCCATATCCATAGGTGCGTGTGGATGCATTATCAAAACTGGTTGAAGAGCTAAAGATTTCCTTGAACCAGACACAGATGTCGCATCTGTCACGTAGGCATTGTTGACTTCTCCTGCAACAGAATAAAAAAAAATAAGTTCTGGGTTTTGCTGACAAAGGAATATGACGCGGCGCGGGCGCGGCACACATTACAATAAGTAGTTAATATGGAAGTTTAAAACGCACTATTTTGTACGCTACGATATGAATCTTTAAGTAGTTGTAATAAGATTGATATTCGAGAATATTCTCATAAATGAAAAATATGCGCAAAGAATGCAAACAACCAACTAGGTATTCAAGTATTCATGGAAGCAATTAGTATCATCAACACTCGTAACTGATACTTTACTGCAAATGCAATACAGTTGACAATCCCATGATCTAAAAGTGTGTCAAATATCCACCCGTAAACGTATTCATGATCTGCCCACTTAGCTTGTTTTGCTAACTCTCCGATGACACAAATCGTGAGTTTCAAATTCTTTTGAATATGTCATTGTCATCGATGGCGACATGATCGTATTTCATGGTATACCTAACCATATTACCTACATATAAATGGTTACCTATATGAATATAATATTACGTTTCGATCGGACAAACATTTTAGATTTTCGAATTTAATCCAAAATAAATTAGTTACATGGTTAGATTCACCACGTTTAAATTGTACTCTATTAAAATTTTATAAGAACATTTACTAATCAGGGTTCCCCGACAAATAGCAATCGATATATATCTTGATATATACGTTGGTTATATCATGATTATATTCAATTGATATTTATAATATTTTTTATTACTTTTGAGTATTGAGTCTCAGCTAGGAATAGTAACCCGATGCAATGTTGCCCAAAAGTTCTAGTAAGAAATTTCCGGTTTTCCTTGTAATATGAACTCGAACTGCGAACGGTTGGTTCTTAATTTTTCTTAAAATTTAATGCTTATGTTTACCTAAACGGTGAAAGTCCGGTATTCCCATATACGTTACTGGAAATCCTCGCACGCATACTAATTTTTAATAACTTTATAATAAATAAACAAATATTAAATATATCAAACTCAATCTATAAATTAATTAAAGGCAGCTTAAAAAACGTAGCTTTTCATATGCATGATAAATATCCAGTGGTGTAACGTGGGTGTAACTATACCGTTTGAGGCCCGTGGCAAATTCATCGGATATTCTATTTTATTTTACTAATTGTGTAATAATAAATGTCAGGAGTAGGGAGTCTCTTCTGACCGGGGGCCTCTTCCAGCTGGGGGCCCGTGGCATTTTACCGTCTTGCCACCCTGTAATTATATGTCCGTATATATCCGTGTATATATCCGATATATATCGGATAAATATCATAAATTGGATATTTTCATATTTATTACCTACCTAGCTTAGAAACTACCTAACTATATCTGTTAAAAAAAAACACTTAAGGGAAAATAAATACATAATACCCCAAGTATTTAGGCGGCTTCAATTTAGGCGGGAGCAGTCGCGGGAAAATAGCTCGGTCATAAATAAAATATTTATTGAATATGAATATGATATACCCTATTAATTTTCAAATTCACTCTTGTGACGAATCAGTGAAAATGTACAGTAGACAGCACATCACCGGCAACACTAACAAATCCAATATGACATCTACATCATTTGCATAGGGACCTTTGTGAACTGATCGCAGTTTCGTTGGAGTGTAGCGTTCCCTTCACTTTTGTTGCTCACAGTGCGTCACAGCACAGCAATTGGGTTGGAAAACCTCGTCGGTTGAGTCCCTTGCGTAATGAGAACCGGATCAGATTTTTCTCTTTTTCTGTCATGCTTCTAAAGTTATTATAAATAGGATATTTTACAGTATGTCCATGTAGGTTTTAATTAAGCATCAATCACTGTGTAATTTGGATTAACACAACATATTACTATATATTTTTTTTTTAAAAAAGGTAGAGTCGACTTCAAACTTTAATAAAGTAATAAATAATATTTATCTTTAAAGCGACGGATTCAAGAAAATGCTATTGAAGTAGGGCCTATCATTTAACTAATAACCTACAAGAAACCTCCGCCTACGGTTTTATTTTTTATGAAAATTTTTATTTCATGCTTTTTAGTGATAATTACATTTTTTATAATAGGTAACACTAAAACAACTATGTAAACAAAAATATTTAACATAGTGACGGTTTTAGAATAAGAGATTTTGTTTGTTTGCTCGACATAATTTTTTCCAATAATATATACTAAAAAATTTTCAAATAATATATTTTAAAGAGCAAAAATTTGATTGCTTGTTTGTACTGGATAGGCCGCGAAACTATTGGACTGATTCATACGGGAGCTAAATAATTGAAGAAAATACCAACCCCCTATATAGGTATATACTTTACTCATTCATACCTACTACCTATGACTTTCATAAAAAAATATACATCAAAGAGTAAAGTACACATACACGTTGAACATAGAAAATCCTCCTTTTAGATTTTGAATGAATTCGAACTACGCAATCTTTTGTTTTTTAGGTGAAATGGGCCGTGTCATAACCTAACATCTTAATATTTAGGTGATATCTGTAGGAAAGTGTATTTTGTTTTGTTATAAAAGGTCGATCCATCAAGCTGTCGAATAAGAAATGAATTTTGGAAATCGGTCAACAATTTACGAAAATATCGGTGAACATACATAAAAAAAATACACCGCCGTCGAACATATAACCTCCTTTTGGATTTTGAAATCGGTTAAAAAGATTCAATAAAGTTCTGCATTTCTGGAATATATGCTTATATAAAATGCGATCAATATCTCTATCTAATTTCACGGTTTCTGTTTTCAACATTTATTCTTATCGAGAAGTCTATGATACAAGATTTGAGCGTTTTAAAGTCGCAGAAACCTATTGTCTACACGTTTATATAGCAAGGTAAGGTTGGAGGCTGTATACCAAATTTCATCAAAATCCGTTCAGTGTGATTGACGGACAAACATCCAAACAAAGAAATTTTCACATTTATAATATTAATAGGATTTAAGAGTAAAGTGAAAGTTCATGAGGTTCTCAAGGATCCTGAGGTTAGAGGTCTAAAAATGTAAGATTTTATTCATTTAAGCACTCCTAAATTTCATACACTTCCTTACTTCAACTGATTGTACTTAGATAAGTACTATTTATTTTCTTAAAGTCATGTTTCGGCTATTGTTATATATTTACCTTTGTAGAGCGATGGTGGTGGGTACCCACTATCTGGTTGTAGACGTACGTGCCTGGTGGCCAGAATGAAGGCCAGGGCTGCCAGCACAATGCCATCCAAACAACCGATCACCGCCAGGATGTACGCCCACCGGACGTGGCAACGACCTGCAAAATGTTTCCACAACTTTAAATTCCTTCAAACTAAGGCTACACCTAGTCTATAAACCAGTCTATAAAGAAATTGTAGTGATAGATAAACAGTAAGGTATAAAAAGATATTGGTACTTGGAACGATCAAAATAAGAATTAGGGACTTTGTTTGAGTTTAGTGATTGGAATTCATCTGAATTCAGGATTACGTTGTTATTTTATATTGTATAAGGTATTAACGCGATAGATTTTGATAGTTAATCTGACTGTCGTGACAGCCCGTGACCACGGTCGGCGTAACCTAATCGAAACGTCGCGACAGTTTAAAAGTTTACGTTGTTATTTCTTAAATGGATCAGATGTGGCTGGTTTTTTAATTGTATATATACCCACCTAAATGATATTGATCAGCGGTCGGACCACAAGTCTCTTGCACTGACGTTTCACTCCACGCAGCCGGGTACACTGCGACTCCCGCCACCATGCAGACAGCTGGAAACGTCAATTTTTAAATTATATTATTTTGAACCTTGCAAAATAATGATGACATTATCTTATGTTATAAAATAAAAATAAAAGTTAACTAGCAGACTATCTACTGAATCTAATAATACTTATAAAAACTCTTTACGGTCTTTAATAAATATTGCAATTATTTGGTTTAATGTTTTTGTATCTATTTTTTTTTTAAGATAAAATTTTAACACGAAATGGTTAATTTGTTTCATGTTTGTCTGAAAAACATATAGCGCATACTATACCACAACAGATATATAATACGACATAGATAAATTAGAAAGTACTCTAAAAAATGGAGATATTTCATTAACCTTATTCGCCCTTAGAGCACTTAGTTATTTATTATTATTGCACAGAATTAATATCCGCACCGCTAACTGCGATTCGCTATGAAAATTATCGACACCATGGAGCGCTGACCGCGGTGAGTCAGATGAAGAAAGTCTTCTTAATTTCAATTTCACGGCATCTGGGCTAATGAAGGGAAACTGAGTACGAGCCGACGGGTACAATAAACGTTTCGTTCGAACACGAAATGCGTTATCATTGGAAAAAATGAAAAGAAAGTTGTGTGCCGCCTCTGTAACTCCTCTAGAACTAGAACTAATTCGTGAAAATCGACTCATAGCAACCGATGTTTCTATAGTAAGTGTCTTTATTATTTGCTGGCAATATCTACAACTATATAGTACTTACATACAAAAACAGCTTGTATTAAAATATACTTTGACTACCTATTTCTTTAAACGTTAAACTATTTTGTTTTGAAGTGCACCTAGAACTGAGAATATTTTTCTGCAAAGAGTTGTTTTGTGTGTGATCTGATCAATAAATTACGTACATCTATGTATCTGTTCATACGGATAAAATCTTCAGTTGCAAATTGTTGATTGTTTTTATTTATACACTATGTTACGAGTTATATAGTAAGAATCATTAATAGTTGCGCGTTACATATGTCAAAACGAAGTATTTCAATAAATTCTTCCATTGAATACTTTCAGTGTTCTATCAAGCCGAGTTGGATTAGTTTCTGCATAATTAACATTTTGATTTATCGCCATCAAAACTCCCGTTATTTTTTTTATTTAAAAATATATTTTATATTGAATAAGTCCAAACAAAACAGAAAAGAGCTAATACCTAATTTCATTCTACGTTTGCGCTCGTTCACACAATAAGTTCTGTCTTAAGTCGACTGGCAGATTAATTTTATTCAAGAATTTTACCATCCACAGCAAAAACCGTAGCGTTTGTTACATGGCCTAGGAGGAGTTAAAATCCTTTACAGACACAGTTAGTGTCTATGGCAGAGAGTCCACCTTATATGTATTTACTATTTAGCGATTTGCGGATTTATTAGAGCGGTTCAAAGTTCCCATATAATTCGAACCAAACTTTTCTATGTTGTTAGGTTTCATAGTCTTTGGTTCTTCTATTCTTAAAGAAGTTACATCAAATTGATATACAGTGAGTGTTCTAGTCTGAAGATTTACTTTGTATAATCTATTTGGAATAAAGTTAACAAATTATTACATACAATACAATACAAGACAATTTATTCGCTAGGACGAATAATACGACAAGACGACAGGATATTACTGGAAGATTGAATTGAAAAGTAATAAGCATTACAGTTCACATTTAAACCCCACCACTCAGTCGATTATGTAATATGAACTTAGTAACGCAACATTACTTGGACCACAGATAATGATACTATTAGGTACTAGTACGTCTTCCTTCATATACCTACTTTATGAAGATTTACTTGGAAGAGAACACCTGCCCACAATGATCCTTTATGATACGCAACAGTTATATAAACAACACGCCTCTCACCAGTTTTTATTGATCATTGTCGTCATAATCTTAACATTTTATGGTTTAATCAAATTTGTGTGCTTGCGTGGAAGAAAGGTTACCGTTTTAGAAAGATTTTGGTTTATCGCCATAGAGAACCTGAAACCTGAACGGCTTCGATGTACACAAAAATGGCGTGTTTATAAAAAACCCGAATAGCAAAAAGGCATGAAATTTAGAACAATATTTTGGATGAGATAGATGGGATATGATCAAAAATTCTCTTTGGAATCGAAGGAGAGATCGCTCATAATGCCTGTTTGCCTGCAGGCTTGGAAATCAATACGTCTAGATTCTAGATAATCAGACCAAGAAAGTTGATTTGCACATTTCTATTGAAAAACAAGCATCGATTCAGCTATTTATTTAGCTTTCATTTTGATTCATTCCAGGTTTACCGAGTTCGATAATTTTGTGAAAGCAAAATCGTCGGGCCGCCTTGGGTCATTTTAAAAGATAACTCGCTTCGATTGTTTCGCTTTTCAACGGATAATTCTCAAAATATATATCACTTGATAAATATTTTAAATAGTATGAATAAAAAGGTTTTATATAATATCTCAAATAAAGTCTACATTGTCATTCTAGAGATGCTGTAAATTACACACTATGGACTTTTAACGAGCTCATATAATCTAATAAATAATCTAATTACCAAGCATTAATGACCGACAATTGCGAAATAATTGTTCGTTAGCTCATACCACTCATAAAGTCACGCTGTGCTGGGCGTTGTGGGAAAAAAACGCACCTAACCAAACAGTAAGATGCAGTAAAAAACTCTGAATATTTAGTAACTGTCACTTAATGAGCAGCTGGTTGTTGGTTATGAAAATTGAAAGAAAACAAAATTGAGTTCATTGAATTTAGTCAAGCAATATTTTTACGAACACGTACAACGTACGCTTTAATAAAATAGACATTGTGTTTTCAAAGGAACAGGTGGACTTGAAAAATATTAAATTCCATACTTATGTAATGAAAGTAATGTTATCATAACATTATAACTTTGCATTTTATGATCTTTGCTTTTAAAATGTTCACAATACATTTGAAACGCATGTAAGTTTTAAATGTTTTTTAAAGTTTCTCTTGATTTTCTAAATGGTAATAAACAATGAAAACACAATGTGAACGAACAATGTAGAGTAGGATCGTAATTTTCTGTGCTTTTAATGACTTATTTTGAAGTGTTGAGCAAAGAAAGTTCTTTTAGAAAATAATATTACATAATGTGGATTATGTTATGGTGGAAGCCGAGGTAAACTTCCTCAACACATACTTACTTTAATCGTTTTGTTTGTCATAACTTGAACGTAATGAAGGCTTATTTTAATTATGATTATATACTTACGTACAATCTACTTCATACGCGGAAAAACTCAAATGGCAATCGTCTGCGCCACTGTTTTACTCACAATCAAAGGAATGACATATTAATTAATTTATTAATCTATATACCTTTACGCCGGATTGCTTGCGGGAATTATCGCACACTCGTTTCTATTGTCGAGAGAAGTAATTAATTGAAAACATGTTTAAACTTAAGCTAATATTTGTAACCAATACATGATAATTTGAATGAAGGTAAACTGTTAATAGCTAATAACAATAGTATTGCGACGGGTTCGGTGCTTAGGAAAATAGATAAAAGGCTGACTAAGCTTAAGAACTTGATTTAATACAAAAGAACCCTTTTCTTCGGTTTTGGTGAGTAATTTAACTTTATGATATTTGATTTGATATAGTATACATTTTTCTTGAGTTCGAACTCGTGAGCATAACAGAAACAGGCAATAATAAATGGATTTTAACACCTTTTTACAACAAATTGCTATTGATTGAAATTAAGTATTTTATAATGTTTCTAACTCGTTGAATTTTCACGAACATAACATTCATAAAGAGCACATTGGATTACTCAAAATTTCAAATTACGAAAGGTGTATAATAAAAATAAATGATGTTGAAGATCAAAGACAAAAAGTTTGCATGCGGATACTTAGGATGAAATAAACGGTGGTACGGCACACCGTTACAGTATTCTTACGTAATTTAAAGTTCTTATTTCATTCAAATTCTTGTTTATTTGGTAAAAAATATCTGCTTTCTTGAATTATCATATTTTCTCAAGTAATGAGGTACTTCACTCGACTATAGAAACGAAGGTTAGACCTCAGGTAACGCCACAAGAAACCATTGAGTCTTATTATCATCTATTAAGTTAATATAAAAAGTAATTTTGCATAATAGAAATTATTAACAAGCTCATATACTTATAACAAAAAGGTAGCAAAAACGATTCTATAGGGATGGTGCATGGGAAAAAAAACAATTTAGTCCGTCAGTCAGATAATAGAAAAATATATGTATTTTTTTAACAAGAAATGGCTTAAATAACATGCATTGAAGTTGAGGAGTGGGGGCTGCGACGTCACAGTATAGTAGAAAATTTACAAAAGCGTGACGTCATGTGACATTTTAACCCAATGTATCGTCGTAATTTAAAGTAAAAATCGAATACGTGTTTAATATTTTTTAACAATTTACCTGACGGACAAACAAATAAAATTTAGTCGTTATCCCCATTCTATAAAGATTAGTGTGCAGTTTACAATGGCGTAGGTTCTGTTGCCACCGACCACAGTGTAATCAATGTAACATTACATAATTTTCTCACCGAAGCTGATCGCATTGACCCAAAAACTGATATATATTATAGAGTAGCCAAACAATGCTGATGTTGATAATGGTATAACAGCTCGGAATACGAATCGTGAGAGCCACTAATAAACCGCCCAACTATACTTTATATAACGTAAGTTGGATAACGCTTCCTCATAAAAACCATTAGTACGTCAAATGTACCGAGAATCTTGTCATATGAGGTATCATACTTTCTAAATTTTTCAAGACAATCATAATTTGGTCAAGAAATATGCTATATACATTGAGATTCCAGCAATAGCTCATGTATCATGTAACTTTATTCATTTGTTGCATTTTTTTTATATAAACATATATTTACCATACATCTTTGACTTTGTATTCAAATTATATTACAAAGTTATTGCAAATGAGGAATATCAATGGGTCCTTCAAATCGCTTGAATCTTCGTGTCCTAGTCTTCGCATTTAGATATAAATAGAGGCGCGACCTCGCGTCGTGTGCCTGACTTAAATATTGAATATCTTGAAAATTGTACGACGTATCGAAAAAAATATTTTAACGTATTTTTAATAGAGCATTCTATAACGTAAAAGTCAATGATATTTCTCATTCTATTTACTGTGTGATCAAGATTCTATTGTTAAACATATGTAAGGCTTGAAATTCAAAATGTAACAATTCATTTAAACAATGTTAATTTAAAATTCTAAACGATAATATAGTTTCTTCAGATTTTAACCTAAGATTTAGCAGCGTCCAAGGATTCAAATTTTGAAATACAAAATTGATCATTGTAATCGTAATAGTGTACATAGTAGGTAGTTAGACCATCGAATTATGTATTAAGTTCCCCAACCAAAATTAAATAACCTTTGTCTATATTATACCTTTACTAATATTATAACGAGGAAAGATTTGAGAAATTCTTCCACCTACGGGAAGGTACATACATAGGCTGTACATACGTATGACATAGGCTCTAATTTATGCGGATAAAGTCTCCAGAAAATAACTAGTTTGGAGACTAATAAACTTGAGACTTTCGTTAAACGAATTTCATAGGATTTCGCAAAATAGCAATTGCTTTATTTTCATTTTTCAAAATAAAACCTTTTTTGCAAAAATGTTTATTTTCTAGATTCAGTTAACCAGCTGCAAATTCTTCCGGTTTCGGCATATGAGCCCGGACTCTGGCACACCTATCTTTGTCAATATTAAGACTCTTTCTTTTACAAGCTATTTCCTTCTCCAACTCGCCTCTGTACTTCATAAGTTCCGATCTAACAGCTTCTGCACCTCTCGTTTTATCTTTCAAAGATTCGCAGGTTTCCTTTATGAATTTAGCTTCTGCTATTAAACTGTACTGTGCTTCATCTCTGCAATTTTCTACACCTGGTCGCTCATAATTTCTACCATGGAGTCTGGTCATTACTAATTTGGCTTTTTCGTCACTTTCTCTCAGTTTTTCTTTGAGATAATCTATTAAATTTTCTACGTTTGCTATAGTCTGCAAATTATCCTTTAAAGTTTCTTCTAGTTTCTCACATAGTTCTTCTGTGGCAGCTACAGTTTCAGCTAAAGCAACGTTTGTTCTTTCAGCTTGTAATTTCATATCCTGTCCTCCATTTTTGATCGTAGAGAAAATATTTTCTCTTAAGGTTTGTGACCGCTGCCTTACTTCGTCACAGTTCTTTATACTCTCTCTACAATAATGTTCCCAATAGTCTAATGTCGAAGCATTTTCAGGCCACCGTGCAACTCCAGGATGATTTAAAAGCAAATTTGACTGCGGTGTCAGACTCAGATTCTTTTTGTCTAACTTAAGACTTATCATTTTACCACTCCAATCCATTTCAATTGCTGATTTTGCAGCTCTATTCATAGCCATTTGAACATCTACTTCTCTTAGCATCCTATTAAAGACGCTTCTGATTTCTCCCACTATAGCAACCTCTTTTATCAATTCCTGCTCGGCGTCGTCTCTTACCAAGTCAGGTTCATAACGATGAGTACGCAACTCCAGACATTCTCTAGATATCGCTTCTGGCATATTCAGAATTCTGCTAGCACCCTTTAATCTTGCTCTTTCTTCATCCAAAACTTCTAGTTCTTTTGCCATAGCGTCAATTGCCTTTTCAACTTCTTTTTTCCAATACGTTAAATCTTTTGTTCGCTTTTCTAGTTGTTTATTTGATTCAGCTTCTTTATTTTCCATTGCTTGGAACGCGTTAGCGATGTCTTTTTTAGTTCTTCTTTCTACGTCTTTTGCTTTATCTGTTGCACGAGGTGTAAGCATAAACTCATTGTGTTTTCTCCATTCTCCAGTGGAGTATCTTGTTATTGAATATTTATCAACAACCGGTCTAACACCAGTCATACCAGCTTGTGGTGTCCAATCTACGTGTCCTGGTGCCCATGGCCCTATAGGACTCATTCCTAGAATGTCACCGCTAGTACTGTCTGTCGGCTGAGGAAGATACCTCGGTGGAGCTCCCGGAGGATACACTTTAGTTTCTGGAGGTTTTATGTATCCTGGTACGTAAGGAGACGCATGAGGATTCTCAGGGCCCCTAGCGGCTCCAGCCTCTAGATAAATTTTGGGTATATCTTCTGGTTTATCCGTGGTAGGGCAGATATAAGGACACGTCATTTTGTCTTGTTCTGGCGTTGCCATTTTAACGACAATTTAGAATGCCAAATAACTATAAAAATAGTGAATAGACTATAACATAAATAAAAATACAAACCTTACACCTACTATCATAGCGTCAAAATGAATCTCAATGACAACTAATTTCATTCCTTTATGCTAGGTAACAAAGAGGATGTATTTTTAAGTAAGTGTATGAACCTTATTGCACGAAAAACATTTTCATCTAAAATGTTACCAAGACGACAACTCAAGGCTCGCATTGTATAATTAGTCTCAAACAAAATTCCATCCCCTAGTTTTAGAGGTTGGAGAGTAAAATTGTCGAAGTTTTAGAAAGTTTCTTTTATCTGTGTACTAATACTATCTTACACACCAAATTTCAGCTTTTTAGTACTTTAGGAAGTATCCTAAGTCCTCGTTCTGGACGCTCGTGGGAGCGGTAGCGGTGGTGACCGCGGTGCCACGCGCGACTTGATAGTTTGAAAAGAGATGTATGAACTATTCTGAACGGCATTGGAAGGGGAGGGCAGTGGACAATGAGCAACGCACCCCAATCGAGCGGCAAATGCACGACTGAATGATATTAGTGTTGTCTACTATAGTTTTAACTTATTTTAAAACGTAATTATCATTTAAATAAGTAAAATGAATAAACAAGTAATTAAATATAAATATTTCACGCACTCATATTATCAAACACATAAATTGAAGCGAGCGATCTGACCGCTGTCGTTGAGAATGAGCCAATTTCCCTGCGTCGGCGCCAGGTATAATACGGTAATGATTGACATCATATCGAGAAACTTTTCTTTGTATGCTATAAACCAAACCTAAATTTAGAGGTCAAAAAAATCGAGAAAAGGTATGTCTGCCCTTGTAGTTTGTTTGGATCGTCTTGGTAGACCACAACCGTATACCTCAAGCATATATACCTCAAGCATATATTAGAGATTTTAAATAGGGTAGTTTCGGTAGTGAAGAATAAGTCACGAAATTGCACAAAAACTAAAATTTTAATACTCGTAGTTATAAACATAGTAAAAAGAGGATTTTTTTGCCTATGTGTCATGTGACTTTAAACACGTCCCGCCGTTGTGTGATGTCATTGTAACGATAACTGTCAGATTAGTCATAAAGATATACCTATTTATTATAAATAAAATTCCTAGATGGCGCTGTTCTTAGCTTATATGGCATTGTTTTTGTTTCATTGACATTTTATAATCTTCTACTCCTCGCATATGATTTGTGTACATATCACAGTGACGTCATGAATATGACGGATAGCATTTACGCGGGTGATAATAAAGTTTAAGTTTTAATTTAATTTTAAAGCAATAAAATATATAATTTTGCGAAATATTTGATTTAAGGATTTTTTCAATTAAATTAAACAATTATAAGTATTATTTCAAACTGAGTAGAATACCCTATTCATTATCTCTATAACATTGGGTAAAAGAAATCTATGTAATATTTGGATAATCAAGAACCAGAGTATTATATATACGTGAACGAGGTAGATCTGTGAGAGTTAAAACGGAAGAAATTGGGTCAATCAGCATCAAAACCACACAAATAAAAGTATTCAATTCTGTCAACTTTAGTATCTATAAACCGAAATTGCGAATCAGGCTCACATACGAACCGTTGCGTGTTAAAGCACAATATTAACACTCATCGTCTATATAAACGACTTCAAGAAAGGAGGTATCGCTACCTTGTTACCCTGAAAAAAATTTGATTTCTAGTTGATTTTTGAAATTCAATCTTTTATTACCGATTTTTCATCTGCAACCCCCGACATTAAGTTTGGTCTTTTGGTCCGGAGCCCGGAACGCGAACACACAAAGAATTCTATCTCCATAATATTACGTTAACGCCATCTGTATATCTATGATGGCATTCCTTCTGTGTTTTTAAAACAGTTTAGTTAATTCATTGAATTCACTAGATAGAGTCAACGAACTGTACTGTTTTACCTACATTTGGTTGATATTTATGTCATTCATTATTCGTTAGTGAAACTTCATGTTGTTTTTGGAAATCTATGTAGAAAGAATGAATTGGTAATTCAAAATTGTTTTGTTGAATGAATGTATTTAAATCGTGTAATGGTCTCCTACGTGCAGTTGGCAGTAATGTGGTGACGCAAAGTGCCAAGAACTTCATTTTTCAAACAACAACGCGGGTGTAGACGTAAACGAAAATAAAAACATATATATTTTTTTCTGGTAGTGTTTAATATACTATTACCGATAATTACACTTTTATGCGTATTATATTTATAATTAATTATTTTAAATTAATAGTGAATAAATATATATTTTATACTTTTTGTCACCTGACCGCAAACAGCGCGTGACGTATCTTTAATTGAACCTTATGCATAAAATAAGAAAACTAAATTAAGATTTTGGCGGCCTTTAAATCAGCTGTCTTGTTGAACAGTCGAATTAGCATATATAGGAATGGTATTTGCTAGTCGGTATGTTTATCGATTTCTTAGTGGTAAAATCGTCGTCCAAATAAAAAAAAAATGGAGGAATTTCGTTGCAAATATTATGTCGTTTATATAGATATTTAATACTTTTGTGATACCTATACAAAATCATTTTTGAAAAAATTGAACTGAGGTGATTTTTCACCCGTTTTTCTGGGTTTTCTGCAATGAGTTTAATAACTAGAGAAGCAATCACATACAACAGACGCGCCAAAAAGCGTAGCACTTTTCCGAAATCAGGACGTAGCTTTGCAAATAATATTTATACTATATAATATAAATAGATTTATTATATTTATCTCCCTCATATCTACGATTAAACTTTAAATTAAACAAAGACAGAATATGCGCGAACGACAGAATGAACGGAAAAATGGGTAATTGATATTGTATTGCCAGCTATCGCAAATTTCACCCATTGTGATGAATGAATGAATGAACGAGTAGTGTAGATTTATGTATAAAATCAATTAGTAAAATACTGTAACTTTGAAAATTTGCAAAAACTTTGAAAAAAAAACAATTATGAAAGTAAGCTCTGTGCATATATATCCCTTTTTTTTCGATAAAGTTAGTGGTTAAGTCAAAAACATTTGTCAAAGTTCATAAACCATCAAACAAACTATTTTACTTATTTTCAAAAGTTGTATCTCGACAACTAACTAACGAATTATTCCACGCATTGAAAAAATTAAACCACATTAGCATCTGTGTGCATGAATAAAAAAATTAGCGCAGTTGCCTATACTTAAGCTGAGCTATATAATTAATTATAAAAAGATATTTAGATAAATTATAGCCACGTTAATTAAAAAGAAAAGGTTCCCATATACTTGGGAAAATTGAAAGTGAATAGCAGTGGCAACACTGACGACAAAATGTCGAAGTTTTATTTGAAAAGAATTAAATATTTTTATTTTATAACCTAGCTTTCATTTTGTATTTATTGCCAAAAATGTTAATGACTTAAGTGTGAAACTTAATATTCTTTTGTATTATGTGTATTTGTGAAAGAGAATCGAATTTTATTTACTGTTTTTCTTTGTTTTTACGGAGCATTTTTTTTGTACTTTCTTGGCGGGAGTTGAATGAGTAATGAAGTGCAAAACGAAAAAACTAAGACAAACGTCTTAGTTTTAGTAGCTTCAGATTTTTGGTATGTATTGCGTATCTAGACATATTAATATCATTGGTTTTCTGTAGTTTTTCTGGGTTTTCTGTAGTTTGAAAGCGGTTCTATTATTTGTAAATCATAAAAAAAAATTGAGTGTCTTTTGTTTATGAAATTTTATACAAACTTTTGACTTTGTCTTTAAATCTTCACTTATATGCATGGACGGTACAACGTGTCCAATTTGTAAAAACGAAAAGGTCTAATTTTGGATACTAGGGCTAATACAGGCTAATAGATGGGTACTCCATTATTTTGCTCTATTGCTGGGTAGGTAGGTACTGTTTGTTAACACAAATATTTCATCGTATTCAACGTCAAAGGTTTTCAAATCCAGCGACGGTTAGGCAACAATGAATCTGTCTTGTACCGACGATGCCATGAGAGCCTGCACCGTGCATTGTTCGCAAAGGTCATTGTAACCCCCGTTGTTGATCTAACAGCGTTCGTGGTTCAACCGTGGGACATTGCAAATTGTGCCATTGTTCGTTCGTTTGACTTAGTTTTTACAGACCGGGTGTACGGTAATTACAGTTGCTCTATTCCGGGAGACGGTTGTTATTTAATGCATGTTATGTTATCGTCAATCAATTTATTATTATAAGCTAGTACTTAAGTAACTATCTAAAATTGATCTCCTAACAAATGTGCAGTATCGATAAAATCATCAAAAACTTACTGTCTTTTTATTGTCTGATGTTTGATGTTTATTTTTTTTTATTGATTGAATAAAACTTAAGTGCTATAAGTAACTGCAATAAAAGAAAGGGTATTGCTCAATAAATTCAACTTTGAAATCTTTTAAGCCGTGATTGTTGTGAAGTCTGGAAATAAGACAATAAAGAGAGTGAAAGGCTTGCGGCTGTTCATGCAATAAATGACGGTATGTTAAGGAACATATTTGAATCTAACTATAGAATATAAAATATAGACATAGTTAAGAAAATTTATTTTATCCGTTTTTACGAAAATTTGCACATTTCAAAATCTTATAAAATATTCAATCTAGTTCACAATTATTAAGCTTGTTTTCTGCCTCAAAAATATATCAGAAACAAACTACAATAGATTTTAGACAATATTTAAAGAGATCATCTCAATATCCAGCTAATTCAGACGCAGATGGATAATGTGACCGTATCATTCCACATCTGTCCCTGTCTATGTTCAATGTCTTTCTTTTTGAAGCTATATCTTTCTCCAACATGATTCTTTTGGCCATCAAATCTTCTCTGACCCTCTCAGCATTTCTCAATTGCCCTAAAAGAGAGGTAACAGTTTCATGGATCTTTTTCACTTCTTCAATCAAACCGAGATGAGGCTGATCTCGAACGCTTTCGCCGTGAGGTCGCCAATTATTTCTGTTATCAAGTCTGGTCTGAGCTAATTTCATGGCAGTATCCATTTTCCTTATAGAATCCTTCAAATCATCTATCAAACATTCCATATCAGCTAGCCTTTGTAGATTATTTCTTAATGTTTCTTCTAATTTAGTACATAATTCTTGAGTAATAGCAACCGTTTCTGCTAAAGCCATATCAGTTCTATCTGCTTGATTTCTTAATTTTCGGCCTCCGTTCACTAAAATGGCATTTAAGCTTCCTCTTAAATCAGCAGACTTTTGTCTAGCAGCTTCACAATTTTGTACATTTTCTCTACAAAAGAACTCCCAATACTCTAATGGTGCTGTGTAGTCTCCAAACCTTGTAGATCCAGGTCTGAACATTATAGTGTTGGATTTAGTATTCAAACTTAAGTTCATCGATTCCGTATTATAGGCCATGGTTTTATCACACCAATCGTATTCTATCCGATGTTTGGCTGCCTTATTAATTGCCATTTGTTCTTCTATTTCATTCAAAGTATTTTTTAGAGTTTGTCTTACTTCGCTTACGAGTTCCATCTCTTTTATTAATTCTTGCTCTGCTAAATCTGCAACTAAATCTGGTTGAAATCTATTTGAACGTAGGTCTAGGCATTCTTTAGAAATAGACTCTGGGAGCATCAAAACTCTAGTAGCGCCTTTCAAGCGCTGCCGTTCTATTTCCAATTGTTCTACTTCTTCGGTGATAGCTTTACATGCCCTTTCTACTTCAACTTTCCATCGGAATATATCTCTAGCTTTCTGTTTCAGCCGTTTAGTATTTTCGTTTTGTTGTTTATCTATATTTCCAAAAGCTTGCATCATTGAAGTTTTTGCATTATAGTCAACTATGTTTGATTCTGTTATCACTTCTGGATCAAGGACTCGCTCATTATGTTTCCTCCATTCGCTGAGGGAGTATCTGCTGATAGAGTATTTGTTAACTCCAGGTCTGGTACCTGTCATAGCACCTAAAGGTGTCCAATCAACTTTTCCGTCTTGACCCGGTTTAAGATTGGGTAAGTACTCTTCTACTGCAGGTGGAGCACTCAATGACTCGGGACCGGGAGCATCTTGAACGATTTCAGTATGTGGCGGGCTTTCTGAAGCCTTTACTTTTGTTTCTTCAGCCGTTTGTATTTCTTCCTTAGCTTGTTCAGGAGATTTATTTGCTTTCTTGAACGCGCCGATGTCGTGGCATACTTTTGGACATTTATCAGGTTCGGGGAATGAAGTCATTTTATTGGAGTAAATAATATAAAATTATTAAAATAAATTACTTAGAACAATTAAATGATATATAATATTTTCCAAATAAACATAATGTCAATTTAATAGATTATTTAAACTGAGAGTATATGCCATAGAGTATTTTTTAATTTAAACCATAGATTTTAAACGCTCATGATAATCCATGTTCTAAGATCAACAAATTTAAATTTCTCGAGTAAGATATATACTATATACGGGTGTCTGTGATCTCAGAGTAAAATATATTAAGAATGAAGGTATGTATATTGTGAAGAACGACTTTAGTCGCTAGCGACTCTGGATGTATATAGCTGCGATTTATAGTTGCTGGCATCTGGGATCGTGGAGATGAAATTTCCTGAATCTGAAAGTTGCTAGACGTCAACGATATCGCTCCTGTGTAGGCCGCGGCTTAAAGATATACTTGTTTGTACGTAAATATTCATGGTCGTCTACTCATAAGAGCCCATTTGTAAATAATCTATAAAATAATACACCCAATTCAGCTACTAAATTTATATCTCCAATGTTTTGTTTATTAGAAAAAATACATTTTCCAAGATCCTCTTCTTGCACTAAAATTAGCTCTCGTGTCTTAATACTGATATATAAAGGTATACGTTTTACTTTACATTCCAGAAAGTGCAATATCTCCCTTGATTATCTCCAATTCAATAGTTTATAATCATAACAAAGTAAGACAAATTTTACAATTTCAAATATTTGCACTATTAAGGCTCATTTGCACATTGCACGTTTCTTGTATTTGTTATAGAGTGGCATAAATATAATGGCTTCGTAGGAAGAATTTATAGAATTATTTCTTTGAAAGAGAACGTTGATCTCAAACCACAATCTTTGTACAACCAGCGCACACAGCACGCATAGTCAGTGGCGGACTAACCCCATTAGAGGCCCGGGGCGGCATCAGACCCGGATCGACAAGTCTCCTCCCTGCCTATAGGCTGTACTTATTTGTCTACGGGGCCTCCAACCCGAATTTACGATTCGATCAAGGGAATTTGCAGCTATTTGGAGGCAAATAATAATTATATAATAATAAACTTCGAAAGTTGCACTCGGTAAGTATTTTATCTAAGGTCTAGATCATGCAAGTCAAATCATTATAGGAATGCCAAGGAGATTAAGTTTTTTAACAATGTCAAGTAGATTATTATAACAATTCATATTAATCAATTATATCACGATGTCAATAAATTATGCTATTACTAATTAAAATATATTAAAACTAAAAATTGATTAAAACAGTGCTGTATAGCAATGTACTTAAAGGCACAAAATATATAGTTTTTTCAATCCTATATAAAATTATTTGTGTTTGAATATTTTCTAAATTTAATATATAAAATGTTATTTTTGTTTTCAATTATGTACAAAAATAGCATTTTTTATCAAAATTTAATAAAATCTTTATAAGTAATACCTATATAAGTTTGTTTCCCCATAAAAATTTCACTCCCGTTTTCATCAATTTAGAGCCACTAAATGGATGAAAACGGGAGTGAAAGTTTTATCCCGAAAATTAGCAACTTTTCGGGATAAAAAATAACCTATTACTTTCCTAGGGTCTTAAACTTTAAAATAATGTCAATTTTCATCTTCTTTGTTTTTGACCTATAGGTCCAAAAATAATGAAGTTTCATACAAACGTTTTCATCCTTTTTGACCTCCTTCGTGGTGGAATTTCCAGTAATCCGTTCTTAGTACACCTCTACGTAATAAGTCGAATGTACCCTTCAAATTGCAACTCTCTACGACCAGCGGTTTAGGCAGTGCGTTGTCTGTCAGTCAGTATGTGAGGACATCTCGTTTTATATATGTATAGATTATACCTTACTGTCACAAGCACACGCAAACTCGCAGGAAAACAGCTAGTTATAGTAAACAATAAAACAAAGTTAGTAACTTTACCCATTTATAATTTATGTATAGATCACAACATAAACGAGAAACAAAGGTATAGATTTAGGTAGATACAATGTTTTTGATAAGAGTTATACCACAGTGTATCACATGTGCACATGACTCCACAGTTACTTATATATACTTCTATAGAAAATTCGTCAATATTTCATTTTGTTAAGTATTACAAAGAACTTGCATAATGAAAACGCTACAACTGCACAAGTCACTTTCTAACCACTTTCAAAACTTTTCACAACGTGTATGGTTTTTCTCTAAGAAATTGAAAAGTTTTATTTTATGAATAATGAAAAATAGCCGTCTTAGCAGAATAAATAAAAGCGAAGAATTTAGAATTGAAAGTTATCTACTCCACTAAAAAGTGAAGAAAAGTTTACAGTAAATTAAGTTTGATTTAAATGAGATATATTAACTAATTTTTTTTTTTAAATAAAACGATTTCATATCCTGACTAATTTGTGAAAATAAGTAGCTTAATATATTTGTTAAACTTTAAAGAAAAAAAAATATTCATGACCATTAGCTTCTTTTAATGAAAGTAAAATAATTATATCAATGGTGGAGTGAAGGCGTCACAGATAGAGTGATAATTGATTAGTAATAGTAATCATAGCAAATCGTTCGTTAACGTTGTGAAATAAAGAGAAACTTTATTTCCGGAATGACGGGCCCTTCTTTAAATACCATAAAAATGTAAATTAATTTACCACTTTACTTCCATCAAGGTACCTATGTGACAACCACAGGTAAAAGTTATCTATAAAATACCTACAGTGTGAAGAATGCTCTAATTACAATATTAATTTTCTTATTCGATTTGTTATCAGAACAGTGTTCGTTTCAAACTATTAATTAATTAAAGGACAGCCTTTGGAGCGAACAAAAGGCTTATCGTGGAAGGTTGTCAATTAAACTTAAAAGGCTGTCTAAACTAAAAATCATTGTTTTCTATTGGTTCTGCATAAAGAAGTAACGTCCAACTAAACTGTACTTATTTGAAATTATTGACTAGGTCAAAATATATGGGTGAAAAATGTATCGCAGACCGAGTGTACAGGCCACAGCGTCATTGAGTTGCAGTATGCAGTGTGCTATAGTATAGATATACTTAAATTATAGTAATAAACAGACAAGGGTCGAAATGTGGTCGTACGGATACCCCGCATGTAAAATAAAAAATAGTATCTATTGGGGAATACTTGTAAAATGATAGGATTCTTTCTTATAACACTTATATCGTCCCCACCGACACCTATTTCATTGCGAACGGCGCTCTTTCCGCTGAGATATGCAGTGCTAAGCATTAATAAACAATGTTTAGCGTCAAGAGAAAATTTACGCTAAAATTTAAATTTTAGTATTAGTCCAAATTCATACTATACAGAAAATAAGCAAACTTACTACCTTCTAGGAATAAATATTACTCCCGTAGAACCTCGTACTAGGTTAACCTTTGCCAAGACTGTTTTTTAATATGAATTTTGACCAATACAAAGTGCAGTCTTCGCGTAAATTTACTCAAACGCTAAACCTTACTTATTGTGTGTCTGTATAGCCTGCATAGTTTATGTGTATTTGTGGCATAGGTAAATAAGTAAACATTTATCTATTACCCCCGGCAAAAAATTTGCAACTTAATTATCTTTGTAATCTTTTTATTACAGCTTATTTGAACGTTATTCTTTGATACTAAATCAAAAAGATAATTTCAATACCATGACCAATTTTATTTATAGTGCGTTTTTCACAAAATGTTTTGTAATGTCTTTCACAAAATGTAATTAACCTACCCATAAATAAATTTAAAATTCATGTATAGAACATACTTATGAATAAAGTTGATGATTATTTTAAGGATCGTAATGCATGAAATTAATAGCCTTCGCTTTGTTCTATAACGACTAAAATGTATAACCTATACCTACAGACTTTGAAACTTGTATTTATTATTGTGATAATACATATTATTATGGTAATGACATGATTTATGTAAATGTCATTACTTATGATAAAGAGCTGGTAAGTTTCTTTCGCTTGTTCTTCTTGTCAGCTAAAAGACGTCCTGGTAGTGGTAGGGGAAAAAATGTTTTGGAATATTCAAAAGTGTTGGTAATAAGCTTACTCGAATAAAGATATGTTCATTTCATTTCACGATAAGGTAATAATCACAATTATTTATCTTGATGAAATATATGGACATTAGTTTTTCAATTAAAAATAAGCTCAAGTGAATACATAACTAATAAAGAGTAATATTTTTTTTCCAGTGCGAAAATTATTTTGGTGATTCAGTATCAGTAATAGAATACTTTCCATAATTAGTTTAATTTTTTTAATATCCTTTTCCCTATTGAAACGGTAGAATACGGACACATTTTAATATTTTAATAATTAAAAATCTTTTTGCGTATTATCATCGTTATATAGGTATAAAAATACATTTTTGCTATTTTCTAACATGTTCCTTCGTCAATAATATATATATGAAATATTAGATTGATAATATTACAAGAATACGTCTGTTATATTATAATTACTAAACACAATTTTTTATTATTGACATTACTTATTATTAGTAAAAACGCTGCTGGTTGAAGCTTTAAGATATTTTTAGAAAGGCATATTGACCTTGCGCTTAACTTTAAAATATTGCAATGCAATAAATAAAAAGTATTATGTTGACATTGTAATACTTGAAGCATTATTTTTATGCTGTCTCCCTACTCAACTCAATTATGTTATTTATGATGGTTTGCGTACATTTTGGAGATCATTTCATTTTCATTTTACATGTACAAATTAATTTATATTAATTTAACTAATTTAATCACTTGACATTGGCAGCATTGTGCGAAAGGCAGCGATATGTCATTAATAAAAGAAGAAGAAAAATGTTATTTTTTATATTTATATAACAATAGGGTAAATACCTTATATACAACACTTATTTGTTTTCTCTCTTTCGCGTTCTTCAAATAGTTCTTAATCAAACGAGTAAAACATACGCATACTGTATGATGTTTTAGATTTTTTCCGGTCACGTAGCGGTATGGTGAACTTTCCAAGTGATGAGGTCATGTTACCTACATGTTACTGAGCTTCTTCACATCTAATCGACCATCGTTCTTATTCCGACAAATGTCAATGTCAATTTTATAAACAAAGGATTAAAGTGTTACAACGTTAAATCTAAATTATAATGTTCCTAGTTATAAATTTCTTAAGTAAAATATTCTTAATTGAATTTGCATTATTAGGATGCGAATTATTATTGGCAATTATCACTTATTTTATTTACAAAAAACAACATAATACCACCGTATAGTATTAACATTTTAAGGTTTTTATGGGAAATTTGCGTTGGATTTACCTTATATAATATGTCGTGGCGTAATAGGTAGAAAACTACAAAGACGGAATCAAAAGATTATCATAGTTGACTAATTAATTTTTTTTATTTAGTATTGGATATTTAAATGCACTTACATTAGTTGTAAAAAGTTGTAAAAAGTATCTAATGGCAAGTGAGATACTATAAAAGAAAATGAAAATAAATTAATGGCATTGAAATAGCTTCTTATAAATGTACCTATAAAGCAATGATTGGCTTCATATTACGTGCAGCTGCATGGTTTACTAGGAGAGTTGGATCGAATTACACAACATCATTTAATACCTAATAATGATTCTATCGTGTTCTCATTTTGATTGATTGACGAAATCGTTACTGATCATTAATTAATTGAAAATGGTATTACTTCAAATTGCTTGCAAATATTTTTTTCTTCTGAAATTGCATCTCATCAGTATTGAATAAAGAACTTGTTACTTATCAGCTTAATTACTGTAAAAATAATTTGGAAAAGTTTGTGTTGTTGATTTTATAATGATTTCCATTCTATATTGCAGATTGGAATTTCGTTATGGTCGCTTGTTGTACCGTATATTGTAATGTAGCGTCAAACTATACAAAACTGTCAAATTTCTCCAATTTATTTTCAATCCTAAAACACAGAAAGTAGAGCTCAAAAGCTCAAAAGCGAAAAAATAGATAGTGGTATGTATTGTTTACCTGAGACACTGACAGGTAGATTGGAACTCAAGAAAGGCTAATTATTAGTATCAGACAAGACAGGATTGTGCGCACATCGTAACTTAAAAATTGTTAAACGATTTCGGCTCTTGTGCCGTAATACATAAGGATTTTTACAAAATCTAGAAAACATCTGCCGCATAATACCGGATATTTGAAGCCTGCACCTGTTTTCTTGATAAAACTCTGTTCGCTTTATGGGCGTTATGATATAAGGTCGGTTTTTGTTTCAGACTCGTTTAACTAGCTAGACACCAAGGTCAATCGGAGCTTTTAAATTGAAAACTTTCGCTTCGTTCTATGTTATTTTGATTCTTATATAATTACGGATACATAAACTTACACTATTTCTTCAATAATGGTGTAAAATGAAACTTACCAGATAATAATTGCAACCATCCACAAATGTGGAACACCGTAGTTGACTGACAAAAGAAGAATAACAGCATTGCACAGATAGTAAACAGTGCTAGGGCGACCGCTATGCCCACTAACACAGTCACTATCTTAAACACTAATCCATTTATTGACATGAAATCATCCAGTCTTCCTTTACAGTCCTCTATAGCATCATCAGACTTGCATATTTGCCATAATCCAAACTTCCTTGGATATTCTGTCTCCAAATCGCCGATCCACTCAGGTGTCACAAAGGCAACAACGCTTATAATCGCATAGCAAATTGTGAATATTGCCCAGAGCACGCCGATAGCTTTCGAATTGCGAACGTAGTTAGTGGCATATAAATGTGATGAATCCACGTATTCGATTTTTGAACCCATATTGGCAATATCCGGTTGTAAATTGGACTATTATCGGCACTCCAACAAAACAAATAACACGTTACTCGTAACACATTTTTATAAAACTTCAATTTTCTGATTTATCACAAAACGGTTTATTAATCGTTAAATATTGAATTAATGAATTTCTGCATGTCTCAAAGGAAAAGTTATATTGCGAAGAACTCGAGGACGCAAGAAACACGACGCGGCGGCTACAGTATAACTCGCACAACCTCTCGTCGCGCGCTATTCGGTCAAGTGAGGGAGAGGGGATAAGTAATGAAGCTACAAGTTTGACCTATTGTTTACACCTTCATAATATTACTCCGTCTGTCCCGCTGTAATAAAGGTTTTGTGTAACAAGTGTTAAAATAAAAAGATAAGAATGCTCAAATGGCCACCCGACACCGGTTGCATTTACCTTTTTTATGAACCATTTTTTGTACGATAATTGAAGTTCTTAGTGCCATCTATTGGTTGGAATTTGAAAAGATTGGGAGCTTGTATACTTAGAGCCATCTTTCGTTTCAACTCAAAATTAAGTTATGTAGCGTTGCAACATTTCGCTCCAGTAGCAACTTTTTGCCTTAACCCTATAATACACAAAGTACTTTGTTGAGTGTAGATGTAACTAACGCAGTGTAATCTTTGATTAATATACCTATATTGCAGTTTAGTGCTTTGTCAGTTTTAAGGTGTAGGCTGATACACAACTCTTCTGATGAAGAGAAGACGAAGAGAGAATAAAAAGAAGAAGTATAGTTTTAAAATTAGATTGGATGTCTGAGGTGGTCTGAGTTTAAAATACATTTAAAACTCACCTTGTATGTATGTTATTTATTGACTATTATTCCTATACTTTTATGATGTCAGTAGATATGTTTATATTTAAAGGATTTTTACAAAACTTGAAAAAATACACTTAATAAATATAGAACATAGCTTCACATTTGTTTTATTCTTAACGATGATATTTTGTTTTGATATTCGAAACTTTACCCCTTGGGTTATTTCAGGTTTAAAGTGTAGGACGAGCTTAATTCCAAAATTTCAGACAAATCCATGCAGTTTTATAGAAATCGGAGGTAAGGCACTATTTTTACGTTCAATGACTGGACTAATAGGCAAGACACTTGTTCCTCTCGAAATCATGTGTTCCAGAGGGTGAATCAAGTCAGACGTTATACTTGAAGAGTTATTCTATTTATTGGAAAACTATATTTAGTTCATTTTCTAAATGCTCATACGACCAGTGGCGTAGCTACCAAGGGGCTAGGCGGGGCAGTGCTCCGGGGCCCTCAAGCTCAGGGGGCCCTCGAATCTTTTGAGTCTAGATTTTTTTTCAAGAATGGTTAAAAAGTTAATGTATCACGAGTATAAGCATACGTTTACTGGTCCATACAAAAGTTCAATTTTATTTGATTATAGTACGTATACATAGTTACGTAAAGAAATCTATAGATTTCGGTTACTCACTATATAACTCAAAATACCGTGAAAAATACAAGTCACATGTAGTAGGGGCAGTCCACTAATTACGTGATGTTTTTTTGACATTTTTAAACTGTCAAATGTGGTAACACTGGCGGCGATTAAAACGTTTGCCGGTTCCCAAACGACGTCTTGTATCGTATCAATACGTTTCGCTTTCCTTTTACTTGTAACGTTGTCAGTGAACAGTGAGTACCCACTTGAGTACAATCTTACATAAATATTGCATAAAGAAATTAGAAAACTAATATAATGGACAAAAAAAAAAGAAACCGAGTGGTGCATTTAAACTCAAACGCCAAGACAGAGAAGAAAGTAAACAAAAATTGCCCAAAAAAGTCAAAATTTTTTTAGTCAGCAAGTACTTCTGGTCAAAATATTTCTATTCATAATTTTTGTAAATAGCTTGCATGGCGATAGGTTAAATACCAGTAAGCTGGTGCAACGTATCTATGAATAAATATATATATAATAAACCCATGAATCTTTTCTATTTTGTTTTATTTATTAGGTAACACAACAAACATTAATCAAAATATATATGAAAAATAAGTAACAACTGTGTAGTACTAAATTAATATCCTAAAAGTGTTTACACAATGAGATATGATAAAGAAAAAAAAAGAAACTATTATTATTATTTTTTATTAATATGAAAGAAAACAGAAATAATGAGTATAAATCAATCTGGATGATTAAAAAGATGCGACGTTTAGGTCTACCACAACTTCCCTAACACATTTTTTGAATTTAAAGAGATTGGCATTAAATATGTCTAATGCCTGATTAACTGGAGTTTATTGCCCAATACCTACACCAAGTATAAAAATAATTGTAATTTATGTTGTTAGTGTTTAATAGTTTTATTAAAAAAGAGCTGATGATAAAGTTGCTTAGCATTTTTAAAGTATTTGTATATTAATTGATTTTACTTCAAAAAACCTTACCAGTTTTGATAGCAGTGGGCCTCATTTTTTTATTTGCCCCAGGGCCCTAGGTTACCTAGCTACGCCACTGCATACGACTCAAAGATAATTATGTGTTTTATGATTTTTACTCTTTAGTCGTAAACAATGTAAGTCAGTAGCTTATTTCAAAAATAATGTTAATATACTTATTTTTATTTTCTTAACCATTGTAATAATTTTCATTAAAGTCGTGTTACGACGGTTAAACACTGTGATAGCTCTTACAGTGTTTTGCTTTTAGATTGTAGGTACACCGTTGGCATTATTTAGCATACTTATTAGTATAGATAATTAAATCATTATTAACAAATAAAATGGCATCAAGTGCTCCCAGTCTCCCATACCGGTAACCTACACCAAGCCAAAATACCAAATTATTATGCGTCAGCAAAAATACATTTTTGTCAACGTAAACTATTTAACTACTGACTGCCGGCCGGTTTCTGAATTGAGAAAAGAACAAAATCAAAACTGATTATTCTCAATAACTTAAGTTTTTTACATTTAAAATGATAAAGGTCTAAGCTTTATCAAATTGCTATCAACTGATCATAAAAAAATCAAATCAAATACGAAATCCTGTTTAATGACATTTAAAATGGCTTAAGTACGGTTTAAGACGTGCTTAACTTTAAATTCTAAAATCGGATTTAAAAAGGTTCATGGAAATCTATAGATGTTTTCTTTTAGTTTTTTTACGTTCTTATTTAAAAATTAAGGAGGGCAGAGAGAGTATTATTTTTCTGTGGGCAGAGAGGGACTGGATCCCATATCCTTTACAAAGTGGTAAGTAGTTACTTACTGCTGGGATTGTCGTTGTCTATGGAGTAGTCGTTGTTTCTTTCCTATGAACTTCTTGTTCACTGAGTTTACGATTTCAATAATCCGACCGTTAACGGTTTATGAGGAATCAAAAAATAGACTGCCGTATGGTCTGATTTCCACAAATCTATAAAGTTTGGAGTCTCTGATTATACCATTTTGTATTGTTGATCGAAGTATTTAGACTATAGTTTTCGTTAATGGAAATTGTATTACTTTCTAAAAGAAAGCATGCTTTTTCAGTGCAATAGATGATGAATAGTCCTTAAAATATGAGAAATGTTCCATTAGTTTAGTCTTTAGAGTCAGACAATGAATTTGTCACACCTGTAATGTGAATTTATTTATATTCCGACATCTCCAAAAACTTAAAAGTAGTATATTATTGTAATGTTATTATTGTATAATTAAAAGTATACATTTAAATAGGCTGCTCGGTATATCCCTTTGTTTTTAGTTAAACAATAGGAATAAACAACAAAGTTGTTAGCTTAATGTCAATGTCAGTGGTTTTAATTAGAGCACTGAGTTTGCGGATTGGCGGGAAAGTGGGCGCGAACATTTGAAATTATTTCAGGAAATTTTTAAATTATTATTAAACTCTGTGCCAAGCGGCCCTTTTCTGTTATTAATCTTTCAATTAATATATTTTTTCAATGAATGAAGAAAGCGGCGGGAGGAATCCCGCCAATTCCAAAGTTGGAAAACGCAAATCTGACAATATTGAAAACTGTCCCCCTCACAAACTCTCTGCAAATTTTATTTCTACCAGAAGAGGGTTATTTAAGGACTATAACCATATTTACAGCGAAGACAGAAAAAATGAGTATCCCATTTTATTATCCTCAATATCACCCAATACTAAATTAGATCTAATAAAAACCAATTCAATACTAAAGACATGTGCTGGAATTTTATATGTTAAACCTGTTGGAAACTACATAATTAAGGTGTTTTTTAGCAATAAAAATGACGCTAATACCTTTTTACTGGGAAAGTCTTTCTTGTCAAAGCACAGCTGGCAAGCTAAAATCCCATTTGATCACATTGAAAGTTTGGGTATCATAAAAGTTCCAATTGAAATTACAGAAGAAGATTTATTGAATAATTTAAAGTCTAACAATGAAATAATTGGTGTGAAGCGTTTCTTAAGAAAAAATACTGATGGTTCATTGATTCCAACTCCAACAGTACTTATTACTTTCCTTGGCACAACACATCCCGATCATGTAATTTTTGATTTCATTTGGTTTGAAGTGAAAGAATACATTAAGCCCATTAGACAATGTTTTGTCTGTTATAAATTTGGCCATGGGCGTGGATCATGCAAAAGTTCTCAAGTTTGCTCCATCTGTACCGGAAATCACTTTTTCAAAGAATGCAATAACAAAGATAACATAAGATGTGTAAATTGTAGTGGAGCTCATATAGCCGTAAGCAATTCATGTCCTATCAAAGCTGCCAAAAATCAAGAATTAAAGGACAGAATTAGCGGTAAACAGACATATGCTACTGTAACAGCCAAAATTAGTTCTCCAGCTTCAATTGTACCTTCAAGTGTGCAATCTTCTTCTACAAGCATGAAGCCAAAAATTTTCAGTAATTTGAAACTTTTAAATGCACCTCAGAAACGTGTATTATATACAGACATTATAAATTCAGATGAGGTCATAAGTGTTATAACAAAAACTCTGATAGATTTAAATAAGTCTGGTAATGCTATTTCATCTAAACTAATAAAAGAACTGCTTATTTCCAACTTCACAGCATAACTTTATGGATAGTGACATTGGAATTAAGCAACTCAATATCATTCATTGGAACTGCCGTAGCATTCTTAGTAAATTGGACCAATTAAAACAATTTATTCATTCTCACAGTTATGAAATTGATATAATTCTAATAAATGAAACATGGCTTGATTCGTCCAAAACACTAAAGATTCCTGGTTATAAAATAGTGCGAAGGGACTCTGATCATCCTCATGGGGGTATTGCAGTCGCTATTAAAGAGAAGTTTTTATATAACGTTACTGATACTCCAAGTAATTATCATTTTCAAAATTTATTAATTTCATTAACAATTGATCAATTTTCCATCGATATCCTTTGTTTGTATATTCCTCCTCCTCCTAATGGTAAATTTAATGCCAGAATGCTTAATAATTCTTTTTCTTTTATTTCTAGCCATAATTATTTGATTCTTGGTGATTTTAATGCACATCATGCAGCTTGGGGCTCCAGGTACAATGACAGTCGAGGTAATATTATCAGTTCCTTTATTGATGCTCATAATCTCGTTTGCCTAAATGATTTTTCTGTTACAACATTTGCACCATATGGTCAAAATGGCAATGTTTTGGATCTGGCCTTTGCATCTCCATCTATTAGTTCCAGTTGTTCATTTTCTGTCCATGACGATCTACTGAGCAGTAATCATTTTCCTATTTTTGTCAATGTTTATTATAATGATTATTCACAATACTATAGTAACGATACTCATAAGTTGTCTTCAAACTCCCATAACATTTCTGATTCGACTTCTCTTTTGCCAAATATCAACTATCAGAAAATAGATTGGACCTTATTTTCACAAGCTTGTGATAAAGAATTTTCTTCATTGTCCTTAAATTCTGACTCTTTACAAAATTATAATTTGTTTATCGACACTCTCCGTAAAATACTGTTAACTTTTTCTAAGAAGTCACATCCGACTTGCCATAATAAAAAACGCAAATTCAATATTTGGTGGAATGATTTTTGTACTCGAGCTGTCAATGAAGCAAAACTAGCTTTTTCTTCTTATAAAAAATATCCTAGTCTCGAAAACTATTTACTATTCAAACGATTTGATGCCAAAAAGAGAAGAACTATATTAGAACAAAAACGTTTAGGCTGGACTAATCTATGTAGTTCATTTAATAGGTTGACACCAGTTAAATTTATATGGGACCATATCAAAAGATTTAAATTTGCCAAATTAGGCTCTAACACTTCTAAATCTCAATTTTTCAAAAATCCTTCTAATGCAACAGCTTTCTTAAATAAAATTACATCAACAACGTCCTCTGTTTCTTCTAACTACATTAGCCCATGTTTTTCTTCTGAAGGTTCCGAGACAGCAAAATGGATGCTAGATCCATTCGAATTACATGAATTTGATTCCGCGTTAGATAACAAAAAGAATTCGTCACCTGGTGCTGATAACATCCCATATTCTGTTATAAAACATTTACCTAAGGCTGTAAAAATAATCGTTTTAAATATTTATAATCAATTATGGTTGTCTAACGTTATTCCACCTAGTTGGAAATTTCAACTGATAGTCCCAATTTTAAAGCCTAACATGAACTCCAATAATTTAGATTCCTATAGACCGATATCTCTAACTTCTTGTTTCGCAAAGTTATTTGAAACTATGCTCAAAAATCGTCTAGAATGGTTTGTTGAACATAATTCACAAATTCCAGATTATCAATTTGGTTTTCGTAAAGGAAAGAATACAATGTATAATTTAAGTTGCCTTATTGGCGATATCCAAAATAGTTTCAGGAAAAATAAATCTACTTTAGCTGTATTCTTAGACATAAAAGGAGCTTTTGATAATATCAATCATGTATACTTAATCGAAAGTTTATACTCATTAGGAATTCCCGGTTCAATTCTATCCTGGATCTTTAAATTTTTAAACAACCGTTCTTTATCTTTAAAAGTTAACAATAGTATTTTTGGATCGAAGAATTCTTTCAAAGGTACTCCACAGGGTTCTGTATTGTCCCCTTTAATTTTTATTCTTTGCATGATTAATTTCATGAAAGCTATACCTGATTCTGTTAATTATTCCTTTTACGCTGATGACTTAGTTATTTATTTAGAGTACGATGATATTTCTCAAGGAGTGCACTCTATGAACAGTTGTCTTAGTAATCTAAGTAATATGCTTAGCAATTACCTTCAGCTTGAAGTAAATGTAGATAAGAGTTCTGTTATGGTCTTTGAACGAATCAGTCGCACAATATCTCCTCGCATTTTTTATAATAATTCAGTGATTCCTTATCGAAACACTGTTAAATATCTGGGTATCATGCTTGATTCTGATCTGTCTTGGGAGTCACACATAACTTACATTTGTAAGAAGGCTGAACTTCGTTTAAATATCTTAAGGTCTTTGGTAGGGGTAAGTTGGGGGTCTGATCCAAAGATTTTAAAAAACTTGTATATATCTATGATTCGTAGTCAATTCGATTACGGTTGTATTTTTTATGCACATGCATCAAATCATTTGCTGCGTAAAATCGATGTTTTACAGAATAAATCTTTACGTGTTATTACCGGCGCTATGATGTCGTCCCCCATTAATTCGCTTGAAGTCGAGTCTGGGATACCTCCTTTAATGGTACGACGTAGTTACATTACGGAAAAGTTCTGCTTAAATTTAGTTAGTCGCGAAAATGTTATTGTAATCCGCTACTTACAAAACTGTAATATTCCTAATTATAATAACATTCCACTCAGAATTGCCCCCACTTTGACTGATTCTATTACATATTTAAATTTCGAGTTTCAGGACATTGTGCATTGGACGAAGTTAAGCCCTTGTTTTTTATATAATTTTCAGTCTTTGCTACGAAACATTCCTGTAACTTTGTCTCGTTTCGACTCTAGACTCGATTTTTATATGTTTTTAGATGAAAAAAGCGACTATATTAAAATTTACACCGATGGGTCGAAAAGTAAATCTCGCACTAGTTTTGCTTTTTATGATTCTATAAACAAAGTTGGTAAAGTCTATTCTTGTGATACACATTTTTCAATATTTTCTGCCGAAGTTCTAGGTATGATCTATGCCTTAAAATATATTTCATGTAATTTAAATTTTCTAAATTCATCAAAATTTTTAATTCTTTGTGACTCAATGAGTGCTCTTCAAGCTCTAGAACAAAAAAGTATTAATTCTAACAAAAATTACCTTCTTTATGAATTAAGACACTTAGTAGTATTATTACAAAACATTAATATTGTAATCGAGTTCTGCTGGGTTCCAGGACACTCTGGTATTTTTGGTAACGAGTTTGTAGATAAACTTGCACGTTCTGCTCCAAACATTATTACAATAAACGACTATAAAATTCCTTTATGTGATTTAATCACTTATTTGAAAGACAACATGATCAAAAGATGGTGTTTATCATTAGATAATTTTCGCGAAACTAAAGGTAAATGGCATGCCGAGATTGTACCTGTACCCAACACTACAGCTTGGTTTGAAAAATCAAAATACTTCGGTAGGCAATTTATAACTAGCTTCTGTAGATTAAGAATAGGTCACTGTAAATTTCCATCTCATCTTCACCGTCTTAGATTAAGTAACAACGCTATTTGTAAATATTGTAACTTCACAAATTGCGATCTTGATCATTTATTTTTTAATTGTCCATATTTCAATATACAACGCCTTCTGTTTATTAGTTTATTTTCTGATACAATGCCTTCCAAAAATTTTCCTCTAAATGTAAAAGAGTTATTGAAGATACAAGAGATTTATTGTATTATTTATAATTTTTATGTCAATACTTTTGGTCCCTTATAACTTTAAATTTAGTGTACTTGTAAAAAAAAAAAAAAAAAAGTTGTTTGTATTTTTTATTATTAATGTGTGTTTTTCGTTTAGTTTTACTGTAAGTTTTATTATATTATTTAAGTTCATTGTGTTAGTTTGTAGTATAATTCTGTTAAGATTTCTTTTCACATTTAATGTTTAAGCTGATGGTCAGTGTAGCCAAAGCTTCAATAAAGAAAAAAAAAAAAAAAAAAAAAATTTTAATTAGAGATGTGACGTTCTACACATAATCGATAAAAATATTTCTTATTCTTTTAATAAACGAGTTTGCTTAAATTATCATATTAAATAATGCAACGTCTTAGTGACAAAAATAATAGTTTTGGTATGTTAATTAAAATTAATGTTATGGAATAATCGACATACCTAAGTTAAGTTTTTGAAATTAATTAATACATATTAATTTAGAACTACACGAGAAATTTGTTTTAAAATTACACAAATAAACTTTTGGACTACAAAGTCTAATACATACTATTTTTATTTAAGGTTTTTATAATAATAATAATATTTATTTACACACAACCAAAATACAAGAAAGTAAATTAAAAATTAATACTTAAAATTAAACATTATGATTCAACGGCTAACGAAATTTATAAATAGATTAGCGTCTGTAGCCGAGCTAGTTTATTACTGTATTTCGGCTAACAGCGCCCTCCCAGCATTGTCTATATCATCACTATTAAAAGATTATGGTAGTTAAATTAATTGGAAATTTGATAAAACATGGTTTTTATATCAACATTATAACGCATCTGACAATAGGTCTTTAATAGACAATAGGTTTTTAACAGAGAAAACACGCTATTATAAGTTATGAATTGTTTATTGAAACTTAAATGCGATTAAAATTCCTAATCGGTAATCTTTGCAAAACAATTCACATAAGCTTTTAATATATATTTTAATTTCTATGTAAGGTGGCCAAAAGATATAATCATAGACAATAGATTTAAACATAGACTACTTAACCAATATTTAAATATATTGGTCTATATTGAACGAGGAAGTATTTAAAAAAACGAAAGCACTAAAAAAGCACTTCCACTAGATGGCGACTCTAGCAAAAGTTGATTTTTGCAGGAACGAATGGACCAAACACAGTCATTTCCGTTCCTTTTAACTAACATATTAAAAAAACTGAAATTTGAAAAGTTCGAAATTTACATACCGTACATGCAAGAACGTACCGTAACGACATCTAGTTTGATTTCGGGCCCTAATATTTTTTTTAAATACTTCCTCGTGCACAAGCACGTACCCAATGATATTATATTAAACACTAGCTTTTAGCCAGCAGCTTTGTCCGCGTGATCCCTAGGCAACTGTTTAGTGGGATAAGTATTAGCCTATATGTTAATCCAGGCTTCTAATTATCCGTATACCAAGTTTCATCAAAACCCGGATAGTAGTTTTTTCGTGAAAGAGTAACAAATATACATACATCGATCCTCACAAACTTTTGCATTTACATATAATATTAGTAGGATAACGAAACGGTATTCAGACTGGTCACCCAGATTTCGTTAGTCACGGCACAGGCGTAGTGTTTCAACATTCAAATATACATTTCGAGACAGTCTAGTTTTCAAGTTTTTTTGTCACTAAATAAAACACAATAAACTAATGCTGGTGAAATATCTAGTTCGTAGACTGTCTTTTCATGTTGGCATGGACGAATGATTATATTGGTTTTTTTCATATTAGCATCATGGTATCTTTGGTTATAAATCTCAACTATATTATGATTTTACATAATGGAAGCTTTGTAGATAACAAAAATTGAATGAAGTAGAGAAAACGGTATTTATAGTTTTTTTTTTTACGAACTGTTAGTTATATTTTAACGAAAACAATCGATAATAATATCCAACCCTAGCTAGTGTCTGTCAGTGTCACTCGTGGACATCAATAAAGTCAACGAGAGTTTTTCGAAATAAATTTATTTGAATTGAATTTTATATTGATTAAATAATAGGTCCGTGAACAATTGTAGTTTTATTTTAAGCTATGTAGTAATTACCGTATTTTTAAATTATAAAGTTATTAATTAAATACCTAAGATGTCGGATAGGAAAGACAAGTGGGTTCGCCGGTTTACTGTAGACGAAACATCAAAACACAATAATGGCTTCACTATTTACAAGATCACTTCTGTCGTAAGTACTGCTTATTCAACAATATGACAATCCTCTCTATGTATTCAAAATAGGAATATATCTACTAATTGTTTATTTGTTTTATTATAACACAGTGTTGATTTGTTATTGTGCAATAATTTCTTATTTGTTTTCACTTTCATAAATTTTATAAGATCCATAGGTGATTTTGCATCATACACAACAATATTTTGTATAAATTCTTTCCTGCCAATTATTTAATTCTGTCATAATAGTAATAACAATTAAAAAATTGCTATTGAAACATATGGTTATTTGATTTTAAAACTATTGTTTTACATTTAGAGTTAGTATCAAAAACAATCATAATGCACAGCATTATGTGCCACTCTTATTTGTGCAACATGGTGCAACAGGATAACATTAATCAAAAATTTAGGGAATGTGTTTTATCTGTACTAGGTATATCATTAGAGTATACTCAATTTTTTTATAATTTCCTTAGTGGTCTTTCCTAAAAAACATAGCCCTTATAGTTATGACACAGCTGATTTATTCAGGAGGTACTGGATACATTAAGGTTAAATTCAGTATATATATGTAAGGCAACAGTGAGAAATAACTGTTGGGTTACATAATAAATAGTAAAATTAATTTTAAACAGTAGAAAAAGTTTTGTTAAATTTTGTTGAAATAAATTTGACTTTTGTCATTGTTGACTAATGCCCAGTTGCACAAACATACATTAAAATTATCATTAGTTTAAAACAACATTACTGATACAAAATAAAAATAGACGATTTATGATGGTGACAACAATGTTTGTCCAACTGGGAAATTGCAATTTTTTATTTATTTGTTAGGTCTACCTACAATTTAATGCACTATTTTTGGTTTACAGATTAAAATTAGTATTAAGTAAGTCAGAGTTAAAGTATATAAAGTATTTACAAGCAAACACATTACATTACATGCTACATTAATACAATGAATTACATCAATGCATTGTTTTAATGTAGTGTGTCTTTCACTGTTTAATTATAATATTTCTCATAATACTAGGCGAGTCTAAAAAAATAACTATTTGATTACAATAGGGGTTGAGGATTCGGCATAGACAAGGGACAGCAGCGTTGGCACCAAGAATAGTAGATCTGAAAGGCAGACAGAATAGTGTTATGGGTTTTTGAGGCACTTTAGATTTAAATAGAGAAAGTAATAAATATAAGTTTACACTTTTATTCCCATGTTTAAATACTTTTGCACATGGCACCACTATCACTCAAAAGGATATTAGAATATTTTGTAAAGATCTTGACTGTAGGTACTGCATGTCTGACATTGATGTGTCCTATTTTAAATAACAACCCCTCTTATCATAAAAGTTGTTTTGATGAGCACCACGAAAATGTTTCTTACAGTGTTATTATAATAAAAATACTTCAAAACTAAGATATCCCTTTAAGTTATGTATAATGAACATGAAATAATATAAAATAATGTGTTGTGTTACAGTTATTCCCCATAGAATCTCCAGAAGCAGTGACAGTAGTGTCAGTTTGGAAGCGATACAGTGACGTACAGAGGTTGCATAAAAGTATGAAAGCGCTGCATGCTGGTCTACATCTCCGGGGCACGTTTCCACCTCTTACCAGGCACAGTTACTTCAAGCGGTTTCAAAAGGAGGTTTGAAAAACAAAATAGATGTAACTTTTTTTTTTTGTAAATACAGAAACACTGGTGTAAATTATATGTTTATTTAATTTGGGATAAAAAGACCTTATATACTATATGTTATACCTATATTTTGTTTTATATATACCTCTATAAAACACTGATTGTTGTGTTATATTTACATTTTATTGTGGTTATGAACAAACACTTGTATTGCAAATCAAAGCATTATGTGTATAAAAACTAATCTATTAACTAGAAAATTTAAAAAATAAATTTTTAAAAACATTGACGAAATTATCTGGACGAAAAGTAAGTAGTAATTCAATAATATTTTTTCTTTCATTGAACTGTGACATATTATGTAGTTTTAAATACACTAGTTATGGGGGTGATATTGATAGCAATTCTCTATAATAAAAGACTAAGTTTTCCTGCTGTAAAACTGCCAATTCTGTAAATAACTAAGATAACATATCTAAATTAGTTATAGAATACACGATTATAATTATATATTTTTTTACAAGTAAAATTTTTATTAAAAGTGAATATTTATATTTAAAGAATTAAATAAAATTCAAATTACAATTAGATAATTTTATTTTTTAGTTGAAGAAGTCTGGATTAATATATGGAATATGTAAAATTTTTGTAATTAATTTTTACCTCTACCTTCAATAATGCTTCAATATAGGTTTATGTTTGAGTGGGGAAATTTGTCAGTATTGTATAGTCTGACGTGTTGTTGGCTGTCCAAGGAATATTGTTGTAGTTTCGGTTTATTGTGCCAACAGACCACTAATCTTAAATTTAAGGGAATTCTTAATTCATAACACAACACATTATTCATAGGACAATTGCAAAATTAAAGTAAAAGAGTTCTTAAGTGTACATAAGGCTGCTTTATTACTTTATTATTAGACAGGGCAATGACAACTCATGAAAAGTTAAAATTGATGTGAAAGTGTTATGTAAATTAAGTATCTAGCTGCTTCTTGCTTTATGCGTTTTATTTTGCTTTATGAATTTAATCTACCTATGACAGCGTTTAAAGACATATGAATGTAGAAAAAACCGAATTATGCGTTTAACGGGCGTAGCGAGCGTGACTTTCGCTAATTAAATTTAATTATTTCAATGTAGGGATACATCTTCACGTGAATGAACGCGATTAATGTTCGCCGAATACGAAACTCTAAAAGGTAAAACAAAGTATTTTGGAATACTTTGCAATTAATACGATTATATAGAATTAACAAGAGCTCCGTAGCCGAGTGGGTCGCATGCCGGTTTCTAGGTCTCCATCTCTAAGGTTCCGGGTTCGAGTCCCGGACGGGTCAATGTAGAAAATTAACTTTTCTGTATCGTCTCGGGTCTGGGTGTTGTGATGCCGTCGTTGTCTCAGATACCCCATAATACGGGGGCTTTGGCTACTCATCTTGGAATCAGAGCGATATCTGTTATGTTGATTAATATTTATAATAGACTTCCACATGCAGAGTTACACAGAGAGAAAAAGCCCTAACCCACAACGCCCGCCATTAACATGTCGTGCTTAGCAACTCACCACGAAGGCCGTAACTTATCGTGAAGTTTGTAATCTGCAAAATTTTCATAATTTTCCTGTTTTTCGGAGTAACATAATAACAAAAAAGTATAAATATGATGTGGTTTTCACATTTCTAATTATATGTGAACTTTTTTCTTGTGCAAAACAGTTGAAAGTTAGTAATATTTGGTACGTGTACGGTGAACGTTATTCGCGTCGGTCGCATCTCTAATTTAATACTTATTGTTATTACAGGTGGTGGAGGAGCGAGCTAAATGCATCAAGAGTCTGCTGGAGTGTGTTGCGGAGCACAGACTACTGTTCACTAGCACCGATTTCGTCAACTTTCTGCAGGTCGGTTCTTTTATTATTGTAATTTATTTAGAAAATTTAGGATCGGCTTAGGATCCTGATCAGTTACATTTAAAAGCAGTCTTTGATTGTTTATTAATTCGTCATTTTATTTGCGAATTATTTAAAAATTATCATAGTATGTAATGTAATTTGATAGCACACAAAATTGAACTTAAATTAACATCTTAAAATCGCAGTACGTTTTTTTACCAAAAGTGGTTATTATAATATGTATTGCAAACAGTAAAAGTATTATTTATCAATACAGACTTATTTTTCAATAATATTTTATTGCTACGAAAAAAAGTACTTTTCTTTGTAAAGATCGCAGTTTTGATTTAATTTTTTGATTTTTCTTTATCGTGATTATCTAGAGATAATGTTATCCTCTTATCTGTTTCAAATTCCACACAGAGTTCAGAAAATTTAGCTAGAAGTCACTATAGGTGTGCATACCTACAATACGTTGGCAGTCTAGGGTTGTTATGATGTGCCTCATAAAGTTTTACTAATCAGTTACTTTAATTAATGAAAAAAATAATGTTATAGTATTGCGAATTTATTTATTGTATTGCGAAGCAGAAAAGAAAATCTTTCAGTACCTACGTATGCCCGCCTCAAATAAGTTAACAAATTGAATATATCTGAAAAAGAAAAGAAAAATGTAGCTAAAAAGTATATGATGTTATTCTATGAAAAGATAAATTATTTTTCTGCGATGCTAATAAATATAAAAGGGGCTTAAACGATCCATTGTATACGAGGTAGTAGTTTTAAAAAAACTAAAATATACCTTTGCCCCTATTCTACTATTTTAGCCGCACTTTATACTGACGGACTTTTTAAACGACAAAAGCGATAAAGTAATTTTTACTTAAGGATTCGAAAGTAATTATCTTTCATGACTCTGACAATGTACGCAAACAGTAGCTATCGCTCGTTTCGACTTGATATGAGAAATCAATAAACAAAATTCACGAATGTTACATGCATTTATCGAGAAAAAACACAATATCATTCTACAAAAGCATAACATGTTATTTAAAAATTATTGATTTGACATTTAGTGATAACTATACTGCTGTGTTTTGATTAAATCCCAGTAAGGTCACTAGTAATCCACTACTTATGTTTATACAGCTCAATTTATGTGTTTTTAATAGATTCAGGCGTTGTCTTGCGGAAGTCCATTGCTGTGAAACTAACGATATCTAACAACTTCCACGTCTAGAAGTTGCTAGATATATGTAGTTTAATATGAATATATTTGGTTTATTTACAGACTGGTTACCCACAGCCAGAGAGCGAGGCCGGCGGAATCATAAACGCTATAAGGTCGTCACTTCATCTACCTATAGAGGAGACACCGCCTCTGGAGTACCAAACTGACGATGACGATTCTAGGAGCCCCATACACACAGGTAAAACATCTTGAATGCTTTCATGGCGTTTAAGGTTGGACGTAGAGTCAACAGATTGTCATTATCTATCGCATTGCGCCCTATGATAAGATGCCCTAAGGATACCGAATTGCGCTTCTAAAATAAGTTTAAAATAACTAGCAAACCGTTACGATTTTTATTGTACAAGTTGCATTTAGCCTAAAGTGAACCACATATTTATCAATTTTATTTATTTTTCCTTATATCAAAATAGTTTGATTACGAGAACAAATCGAAAAAATAATGAATTTTAGGAGTAATTTTGTGACTTTATTACCTCATATCTTCAGAACCGCTGAAAGGATTTAGATAATTGAGGTATCTTTAGATTTGTCTTAGTAGCCAAAGTATATTTAAAAATGGATATAGCGACTGCACGACGCCATTATATTAAAATATATTTTCACTACTAAAATATGGGCATCAAATTAAAGGGCTCAATATAAGGATTCCAAAACGTTATATAATGATTATCATTACTTTAACACTAATAAAAATAATACAATGATATAGTTTATAAAATGGACTACGTTCTTTCACTTTCTGAACCAACCTGGTAATTTGTCTAACTAAAAAGACAAACAATAAACCCGCCTGCGTAAAAAAAAACTAAATAAAAAGGCTAGAACGAGATTAAAAGTGTATGCAACATCATACATAACATGCAGTCGGAGGCATGCACAAAGAAATAATGATTTGACTTATTATTCAATCTCATTTTCTTGTATATATTTTTATTCTTGTTCTAGCTTTTTCAGTTAATTGTTTGTCAATAGTTAGGTTTTTTTACTTCTTTTTTATTTTATTTTTGATATAAGTAACCACACATGCTGTCAACTGTACTACGATAAATCAAATGATAACAGACATGATTTTATGAATACATAATGTCAAATGCCTAATCATTTTTGTCTTTAGCGCGATCACAAACTGCAGACAATCAACAACTGAACATTGACGAAACAGACTTCATATCCCAGATCCCTATTTACGAAGCGGCAGACGTTGAAATACGCGAATCACCGAAAGATGACAAACTATCCAACGCCAATAGTTTCGAATCCCTAAGCTCATTAGACAGCATAAACAGCGACCTTTACGATGAACTAAGCAAGGTGACCATAGACAAACACAAGCCGAGCGTGAAAAGCAAATCAGCGTTGCCAGACTTGATAAATTTCGACGCGCCGTCGACATCGAAATTCGATGACTATCACACTATGTCGAAATGTGGTAACACCAATTCTGATAGTACTTCTCTAACTTCTAACATGTATGGCTCTACAAGTTCTGTATTCGACATGGAGAGGAGAAGTAGTTCACGCATCTCTCTCTACAGCAAGCAAAGTTTGTTGTCTCTGACCAACGTGGAGAGTAGGACGAGGACGGAAGACAGTTATGTGTTCGAGGCGGGTTATATGTTGAATTTAGCAGCGAGATGTGAAAATATGGGTGATTATCAAAAGGCATTTGACTGTTACAAATCTGGCATAGAGAAGATGCTTATTGGAGTACAGAGTGAGTAATTTTTTTTTTTGGGCGACTTTGTATTTTGATATTTTTGGTGGTTTAATATAATATATAATTTTTTTTTATAAATTGAAGTTTTATGCATTGACAATAAGAACACATTTGCACGCACATATTCTATAGGAGACAAATCAAATCTCAATTTAATTTATTCTGATGACATTGTCAAGAAATGTTGATGGCATACTTCTAATGTGACTTATAACCGTTGAATGAAACCGAAAGCATTCTTAATTTTACCATAAATTATAAAGCGCGGTTCTATTTTTGTTGTGACACACTGTACGAGTAATGCTATGAATTGATAGCATATTTATCGATATTCTGATTACCTATCTGATAAATATAAAGTAAAGCTGGGGTCTGTCCACAAGAGTGGAAGTGGTATTACTTGTAAAAAATATTTAGTAGTGTATTTTTTTATATGCATTTTACATTTATGAAAAAGATGTGCAGAGAGAATATTTATTTTATCGAAATGCATTGTTCATAGCTCCTACATCCTCTGGAGTTTAAATAAATATAGTCTACACATTCAATTAAAATTAAATAGTTCACTAATAAACACACTTGAAAGTTTCAAAATATTATTTAAAAAGCCAAATAACAACTCTTACTAATTAAGATAATCGTTCGTTGTGTGTTATTCTTGCTATAATAAAATTTTATTAATACCATTGAAGTGATTTACTGCTCGATGCTTCTCCCCTGTTAGTACATTGTTACACATATTTTACACTATTATCATTAGTAATATGAATATATTTAATAGAAGAAAGACTGTCAACAACCGCACAATACAATCCTGATGTTTTGTTTTGAAAGTGACTCTTTTATACATTATCGTTTTTGTTTTAAGACTCCAGTCGCCTAATTAGATAAAAATGCCAATTGTTCTTAATCGCTTTATAGCAAACCACGTTCTACTGAAATATGGATCTCAGACTAAGTGAAATTACTCATTCATAGTCGTGAAGTGAATTACCTCATGGATTTTTTATATTTGTGCGAATCAAGTCATGGATTTTTTATATTTGTGCGATTATTTTTTGGAATTTAAGGAAACTCCTAATATTCTCTGTAAGTTATTGTATAAAGGCCGCTTTAACCGCTTAAATTTCCTCTTTCCCAGAGAGTCGAAACAAGACGATTTTAATCGAGATCTCGCTATTCACCAGATTACCACTTATTATTCTGAAATTAAAGATGAAAAAATACTATTAAATCTTAAGTAATAATTCCATTTCTTTCTAGTTGAGAATAGAAATAATATTACGAGAAATCCTTATACAATATGGCATATACTAAATATGTAATAATTATTGAATTTTTCCAGATGACTCAGATCCACAGAGGCGCGCGTTAATCAAAGAGAAAACCAACAAATATCTTTCATATGCTGAGGCTATTTATAAGGATCACTTGAGTGATACTGAAAGAAGTGTAAGTTTATATGTTTGATTTTAGTGGACGAGTAGTTTGCACGTCGGTTTCGTTGTATGTAACGCCATCTCTGATGTTCCGGGTTTAATATAACCGTCGGTTCGATACAAAGACCTAATTATCATCCGGTCCTTTTTTGTCGATGCAGGGGAAATGTACCTTATACCTGAAAGCAGGGCTCTTCAACCAATCGACATATCGCTTTCGCATAGCGCCATATCAACTGTTTGTAGTTCTCACTATTGTACTTCAATTTAATAAGATAGTTGATTACTTTTATTTTATAAGTGAATAATCCATTAACATCTGTGATATAATGTAGAAGTAACAGCATGTCTGCGATTAATAATTTCGGAGATACTTTGTTTGTGGAAATACTGCTAGTCGGCCGAAAATGCTCCCTACATATTCAAGCTACGAAGTGGCGTCACGCCGTGCTACGGTAGAGAAAAACGTTTAGACAATCAATCTTGCAAAAAAAATGTATTTGTATATACAATCGACAACAAGTCTCGCAGCCACCACTGTACACGTGTGTAGCTTCTCCACGGAACATCCTCAAGAGTCATTATTATTAATTCAAGAAGACCAACAGCTAGTACAGTTGGATTCACCGAGCCTTAAATTCAAAATGAATCATGGTCGGTGCATATCTGACGGAAGACGCGTCGTTTTAATATATCAATCGCGAAACTAGCTTACCCGGCGAACTTCATACCGCCTTATAACCGTTGAACACATATGAATCGTGGAACACATATAAATAGAATCATCCAATTTGGTGCAGTCGGAACTGGAATTCGGAAGTTATGCGCGTACATACGTTTCGGCGATTCATTTTTATTCACGATTTTTGTTTTTCGATAACTCATTAGTAATTAATTTTTTTGACATAGTGTAAAAGGCAATTTTGATCTACATTACATGCTTATTTATTTGAATAGGATTAATACTGTATTGTTAAAAATAGGTTCGTAAAAACCCATCATTTTATTGTTTTTAGTATACGTAAAAAAATGGTTATTGTGGGTTATCCTTGGAATATAGACATATACCACCGCGAACTTTTTTGTAGATCTATTAAAGATGTACAATTCCAACATACAATGTTTTGTTATAACTCAAAAGTTTTTGGCACCGTTTTCGAGCAAAGCTTCAGATCGGTTTTATTTTTTCCGACATATTGAACTAATATCGTTGTAATATCGTCAGTTTGTAGAAAACCTAATCTTACTATACACTAAAACCTTCCTCAAGAATTGCTCCATCTATTGTTGAAAACCGCAATAAAATCCGTCTAGTACTTTTCGGGTTTATTGAATAAACAGATAGACAGACAGAAGCGGCGGGGGCGACAGAACTTTGTTTTATAATATGTAGTGATGACATTCAACCTTGCACACTCGACGGAATATCCGTTGTGTACTAACGCATAGTATAGTATATGTGGCATCCCTCTCACACAGTTGTTGCCAGAGCGAGAGGAGAGCGCGTGCCGCGCGTCGCAGTGCCCGCTGCCGCTGTCGATGCTGGCGCGGCCCTACGAGGAGCTGGCGCTGTACCGCGTGCTGGCCGTGCTCAGCTCCAGCATCATGCTGGTGTTGCACAAGGAGCAGCAGGCCTGCTATGCGATGAAGGTTGGCACTACCGCCGCATGTCGCCATTTTACCGTACCGTTAACAAATAAACACTGGTTGACGAGTACTCTTATTGAGTTGGGTTGCGTTGAGGTCACACACAACTTTTGTTGTGTTTTTTGTTTTCTATTGTTATTTCATTTTGTCACTTTTTGCTTTGTTTAAAAAATATTTTTGCCGTTTGTTTTCGCGTTATTGCATATGTCAATACCCAAGCAGCAAAATGTGGTCTAGTAATCATCCTGGAACCACAATTTTATCAGGACTATAATGGAATAGTAAGCAATTATAACCACGGAAAAGGGCCCAATTTACAGGCGTATTTGCTCTAATTCAATATCTATAATGGACTTGGTGAACACTACTTTGTTCAGTAACGACCCTATAGTTAGTCTACGTAGAACTATTTGCTCCTGCGAAGTTAACTATCAGCGCTTAATGGAACCAAATACGGCAGTAAAAAATCTCTTACAGAACCATTCAAAGTGTTGTGAATTGGCAAATGTTGCTGCACATATTTATATTGATAATGGTAACTTTTCATCCATTTCTAATTTTAATTAATATCCAAAATATTAATTATAAGTAAAGAGTTACTTAACAATAAGTAATGGCTTGCGCATGTATATTTTCGGTGAAGTATAACAAGTTTTCTATTAAAATTTTTACGCGCCTCTCAGAAGAAGCGTTTTTAATAAGTTAGATTTCGAAATAATGTCGGTTTCAGTAAGACCATACAACGAAAAGTCGCCATCTTGACAGATGGTTTTTCCAAATACATTAAAAAACCATTTTAGGCGTACTTTGTCTAAAAAGGGCAGACATTAGAACCGTTGCTTGGCCATATTTTTTTGGAATCAGGGTTCAACAAATATTTTTATAACTGGCATGATTCTTTTAATATTTTTGTTTAGAATAAACATTTAGCAAGGTAGTGTTTTTGAACATCGATCGCTTTTTGACTAAAAGCGATTTCGAGCTTTGAAAACATCAAGGTGGCCTTGGGAATAAATTATTGTGTCAAAGTAAGGTAGCAAATCTGACGTAAGAGGGAAAATTTTGAATTTACCTTGAATAAAAATTCATTAGCAAAAATCAATATTTTGTTTATTTTTGTTAACTTCTGACCTATTTACAACTACTAATGGAATTATTTTTAACTACTAATAGAATTAACCAATCAGTCAATTATTATCAAAAATTGTTGTTCAAATATTTATATAATTCTGGTATATTTGAACTGGTAAATTTTGATATATTTGAACCATACAGAATACTCGCAAGCTTATATTTTATGTTTGAAATTTTAAAGACCTTTTCCTTTCTATTGTTGTTGATTTCATTAAAATTGCATTGATATATATTAAGAAACAATGATTTTATTAATTGATCGAATGCATCTTGTGCTTGTACAATAGCATTACCACGTATTTCAATATAATGTTCTTGGGTGTAGACCCAGTGATTTTAGAAAAACAGCCCATTTTCTAAAATCACTATGTAGTTCAAAATTACGAGAAGAATAGTCTTCAATATCGCTTTCATCTTTTGACAGATTCCTCACTTGATAATTCAAGGGATGAATTGATATAAACCATATTGAAATACGAGTTATTAATATAAACGTTCTGTCTCAAACTATCACACGAATTGTTTTGTACGGAACTATTTCCTATTTCTACGATACTTTCTTCGCCAGACAAAGTTAAAACCGGACACCTGAATTATTTGTTCATAGGTTTTCGGATTTTTTCGTTTGTATGAACCACTTCTTTTTAGCCGTTTCTATTTATACAGATCCATTTGATAACAGAAGTTAATAGTACTTCGGCACGGAAAAAGATTTATCAGAATTAAAATAGTTTTGTTGAGATTATAACAACTTTTGCAGGACCATAATAAGCCAATGTATTCTTGTATCAAATCCTTTATAATAGGTTTGTGATTATAACAATATTAAGTTACACCACTATAAAACTTATCCATTTTACGTATAATTGTTGCGTATAGTGGATTTATAAACCTATACAAAACCAAGTAATAAATGCAAATGGTTTCCAGTTTGTTTAGCACTCTTATTGGCGTACTTTACTTGTAATAGTTCTATAATGAGTTATTTTAGCAGTTATAAGAATAGCTTACTAGTTTATCTACTCTCGAGTACATTTACACCCACAGCATGCTTTTATAGGGCACCTAAGCGTATAATATATCCTTAATTTTGATCTATAAGTGATTATAAGTTGATATATAAGATCAGATATACTACAAGGCCCAAGTGACTCCATGCTTCCTACTATAAGCGTGGCAGTAAATACTATGACCGTTAAGAGAATGTTATAAGTGCTGAAGGCCTATAACAACTGTACTATAGGATAATTTTGCTGCTTGGGTACTAACCTAAAATTTCATCTTTTCCAAAAATTAATGCATTAAATTAACAAACTAAATGTTATTTAATTATTATAACAACATTTTGGGGATTGTTTATATATATTTCAATAATTAATTAATGTTTAGTTATTTCTGTTATTAAATGACGTCACGAGGGTGTTATTAGACAAGGTTCCAGCGCATTAGTAATTTACGGGACTGTATGCTAGTACTTGGATGATATTGAAGTGTAGAATTAATGATCATTATTTGCGGTCGTAGTCATATATTTCATTGCTTTATATTAGTGCACTAGCCTTCCGCCTTTTAGTATGATAAAAAATAGACCATTTGTTAATCCAGCCTTAAAATTTAATTTAATATTTAATTTGGATAAGGTTTCGTATAATTATAATGACAAATTTAATAGTAAACTGGTTACTATGGTAACGTTTTGATTTTTCATACAAACTTTCACGCCCATTGTAATACCTTTGTTTGCTTTGTTCTAGATAAAATATAGCCTATGTCCACCGCATACGATGTAGCTAGCTATAGATAGAAAGAATTTTTGAAATCGGTCAAGTAGTTTCGGAGCCTATTCTTTGCAAACAAACAAACAACCAATCAAATTAGTATAGGTAAACATTTTCTTTTTCAGTATAATATATATTCATTTTAAGTTATTTTTTTCTAGGTCGTACAGAAAGTTCCTCATAACTTAACAGAATTCGACGAGTACTTTTTGCGTCGCACGACCGAAACCCGCGAGCCGATACTGCCCACTCTCATCCCGTACATGGTGCCCCTGCACGCGTATGTGGAGACGAACAATCTGTACTTCCTAATACTAGCTTACGCACCGGGCGAGAAACTGTTCGACTACATAAAAAACTATGTGAAATCAACACCTAACACGCCCGCTAGAGAAGTTAATCTAGAGAACGTGTTCGCTGAACCTAAAATTAAAAGTAATGATACGGACAATGATAATGTTGATAATGTGAAACTGAATATCGACACCGAAGAAGCCGTGAATAACAATCAGAGCGATAAGACTGAAACATTGGATAATGTAAACGTTAGTGTTAATGAACTGGTGATCAATTCGCAGAAGTTGTTGATGAATGTTGATAAAGCTTTGAGTGAAGCCAAGACTGATGTTAGTGTTATGAAGGACGAAGACAAGGAAGTGGACGTTGAAAGGAGAGATCCATTGCCGACTTTGAATAGGGTATGTCGTGTTGTACATTATGCTTTTTTGGTAATCGTTATATGTCTCGGGAATAGCTTCAATGATTTTCATGAATTGTAGTATGCAAGTTTCGGGGGCGATGAATTGAATTAGCTAGGTCTTATTTGCCTAAGAAATGTCACAACGCAAAGCTCGGTTGTACAATTACCGGCACATTAAATGAAAACATGTTTTACTTAAACGAAAGCAGTTTATTCTGAACCGGTTTCAAACTTAAGTGCTGGGAGCTAATTATCGATAAATATGTAATGATACAAATATATGCAACAAGATAACCCGATGTATTTCGTATCACCTCTCACCGTTTAAACCTTTCCTGGACTACGATAAACAGTTCAAAAACAATATCAGCTGAATCGGTCCAGCCGGTCTGCGGTCGATCAGCTGAAATAATTTCATAATCGATCATATCGTGATACGGATATAATTACAATGACAAATCGAATAGTACGCACTGGTTACTACAGTAACGTTTTCATAGGGATGATGACTGGGTAAAAAAAATGCAATTCTGTTTAGTCCGTCAGTCAGATAATAGAAAAATATTAGATACGTATTTTTTTTACTTCAATTTAACAAGAAATAGCTTAGATAACGGGCATGAAAGTTGCGGAGTGGGGGCTAGCTACGTCACAGTTGAGTTGAAAACGTACTATAACGTGACGTCATTCGAAATTTCAACTCCATGTAACGCCGTCATTTTATGAATACGAAAAAAATGAAAAAATACGTGTTTAATATTTTTTTAATACTCTACCTGACGGACAAACAAACAAAAATTAGTCATCATCCCTATTCCCTAAACATATGATGGAGCTTCCCGGAGGTGGTGAAAGTTTTTTAAATCAGTCCAGTAGTTTCGGAGCCCTTTCGTTGCAAACAAACAAACAATAAAATCTCTCCTCTTAATAATGTTAGTAAATCGTCTATCGTATATCGTCGGCAGACGCACAGCGCGACGCGCACGGCGCTGCCCCCCGCGGCGGTGCGCGGGTGGGGCGCGCAGCTGCTCACCGCGCTGCACGCGCTGCACCGCGCCGGCCTCGTGTGCAGGTAACTATACGTACACACACACGCAGCTGCTCACCGCGCTGCACGCGCTGCACCGCGCCGGCCTCGTGTGCAGGTAACTATACGTACACACACACGCAGCTGCTCGCGCGCTGCACGCGCTGCACCGCGCCGGCCTCGTGTGCAGGTAACTATACGTACACACACACGCAGCTGCTCACCGCGCTGCACGCGCTGCACCGCGCCGGCCTCGTGTGCAGGTAACTATACGTACACACACACGCAGCTGCTCACCGCGCTGCACGCGCTGCACCGCGCCGGCCTCGTGTGCAGGTAACTATACGTACACACACACGCAGCTGCTCACCGCGCTGCACGCGCTGCACCGCGCCGGCCTCGTGTGCAGGTAACTATACGTACACACACACGCAGCTGCTCACCGCGCTGCACGCGCTGCACCGCGCCGGCCTCGTGTGCAGGTAACTATACGTACACACACACGCAGCTGCTCACCGCGCTGCACGCGCTGCACCGCGCCGGCCTCGTGTGCAGGTAACTATACGTACACACACACGCAGCTGCTCACCGCGCTGCACGCGCTGCACCGCGCCGGCCTCGTGTGCAGGTAACTATACGTACACACACACGCAGCTGCTCACCGCGCTGCACGCGCTGCACCGCGCCGGCCTCGTGTGCAGGTAACTATACGTACACACACACGCAGCTGCTCACCGCGCTGCACGCGCTGCACCGCGCCGGCCTCGTGTGCAGGTAACTATACGTACACACACACGCAGCTGCTCACCGCGCTGCACGCGCTGCACCGCGCCGGCCTCGTGTGCAGGTAACTATACGTACACACACACGCAGCTGCTCACCGCGCTGCACGCGCTGCACCGCGCCGGCCTCGTGTGCAGGTAACTATACGTACACACACACGCAGCTGCTCACCGCGCTGCACGCGCTGCACCGCGCCGGCCTCGTGTGCAGGTAACTATACGTACACACACACGCAGCTGCTCACCGCGCTGCACGCGCTGCACCGCGCCGGCCTCGTGTGCAGGTAACTATACGTACACACACACGCAGCTGCTCACCGCGCTGCACGCGCTGCACCGCGCCGGCCTCGTGTGCAGGTAACTATACGTACACACACACGCAGCTGCTCACCGCGCTGCACGCGCTGCACCGCGCCGGCCTCGTGTGCAGGTAACTATACGTACACACACACGCAGCTGCTCACCGCGCTGCACGCGCTGCACCGCGCCGGCCTCGTGTGCAGGTAACTATACGTACACACACACGCAGCTGCTCACCGCGCTGCACGCGCTGCACCGCGCCGGCCTCGTGTGCAGGTAACTATACGTACACACACACGCAGCTGCTCGCCGCGCTGCACGCGCTGCACCGCGCCGGCCTCGTGTGCAGGTAACTATACGTACACACACACGCAGCTGCTCGCGCGCTGCACGCGCTGCACCGCGCCGGCCTCGTGTGCAGGTAACTATACGTACACACACACGCAGCTGCTCACCGCGCTGCACGCGCTGCACCGCGCCGGCCTCGTGTGCAGGTAACTATACGTACACACACACGCAGCTGCTCGCGCGCTGCACGCGCTGCACCGCGCCGGCCTCGTGTGCAGGTAACTATACGTACACACACACGCAGCTGCTCACCGCGCTGCACGCGCTGCACCGCGCCGGCCTCGTGTGCAGGTAACTATACGTACACACACACGCAGCTGCTCACCGCGCTGCACGCGCTGCACCGCGCCGGCCTCGTGTGCAGGTAACTATACGTACACACACACGCAGCTGCTCACCGCGCTGCACGCGCTGCACCGCGCCGGCCTCGTGTGCAGGTAACTATACGTACACACACACGCAGCTGCTCACCGCGCTGCACGCGCTGCACCGCGCCGGCCTCGTGTGCAGGTAACTATACGTACACACACACGCAGCTGCTCACCGCGCTGCACGCGCTGCACCGCGCCGGCCTCGTGTGCAGGTAACTATACGTACACACACACGCAGCTGCTCACCGCGCTGCACGCGCTGCACCGCGCCGGCCTCGTGTGCAGGTAACTATACGTACACACACACGCAGCTGCTCACCGCGCTGCACGCGCTGCACCGCGCCGGCCTCGTGTGCAGGTAACTATACGTACACACACACGCAGCTGCTCACCGCGCTGCACGCGCTGCACCGCGCCGGCCTCGTGTGCAGGTAACTATACGTACACACGCACACATACATGTTCTTATTGGCAGGTTTATATAGTTCCTTGCTCCTCAAAAGGCGATCTTCGAATATAGTTTCACATAGTATGGGTACGATGTTGTTTGTTCTAAACTTAAATCTATTTCACGCAATTTATATTTAATTAAATTTGCATATTTAAACAAATAAATGTTCAATAGTCATAATTACTGAAATCGAACCCTCTAAACTTTAACAAAACCATACTCGTAACAAAAAATAATATATAATGATTAAATACATATAAAGTTTCCTCACTTTCTTTGATAAAATCCTAATATGATGGGACCATTGCAATCTATCGTCAACGGTGATACCCAGATATTTAATAGTATTGGATCTAATAAGTTCGAGACACTTACATGTGGTATGGGTTGATTGAGAACTGGCAACACATCTGCGAGCGTGTATTTGCAGCAAAAAATCGCTTGTGGGGCTTGACACACTAGTCTTACTAAAGCAGACATGTGGCTTTCCACCACTCCCTTTCTATTGATTAATTCTGGCTGCTTTCTCTCAACTTCTTACTTTAATCTCTTCAGTTATTCGCAGTAGAGTTCAGAATCGATAATGCTGCCTGACGGTAACAGCTCATAATGAATAATATCCTTCCAATCCCATCATACAAACAGCTACACCTTTTTGCCAGTTAATCCGGGTTTCGCCACAGTCTGTAAATCCTGACTGACCTTTGACCTCGATTTTTATCCAGTTTTTATCACCATTACAAAAACAAATGAAAATCACACATTTACTTATAGTTATCATGTATAGAAATTATTTTATTGATATTATTCCCAGTTAGACGCAATCGTTAAACCGTTTTAGTAAGGCCAGCTACAGAGAATACACGTTCGCTAGGTGTGCTTGTAGCGGGTTAGCTAGAGTAAACAAATAAGGGTAAGTATTGAATTTATGATTTCTGCCAACTTCATCTTGTAAACGAGTGCTACATTAATTGTACAAGATTTCATTGTTGACAGCTGTAATTAAAGAATATTCGATTGTTTATTTGTTTGCATCTGATCACTGACTTAACTTTTGTATTCATTAAAATTTTACTAAATATGGAAATACGGAACGGAATTAACACGTGCCGCAGAGGATGCAATACGTTGCTTAGCAACCGAGCGAACAAATATTACTCGCAGTTCGCGCCATCCCACGCCGCTTACGCCGATCTTTCGAACCGGCCAGCGGCGGCGTGTTATGATCGGCGGCTTCGGTCATCGGCGCGGCGCGGCGCACACGTCTAATATACACATATACAAAATCTCGATATTATTGAATTAATTTATAATGGAGATAATCTATTTTAGGGTCAACGTATGAAACAGGATTTAAGAAAAACATGTATACATCAACAAGATGAACCCGAGTTACCACTTCACTAAAAACTACAAATCCCAAACGTCACCGTATCCATGCTATATGAAAAAGACTAACATGCTCTGTTTAACTACTTATGGGACGTTTAATCATTGAAAGTAATAATTTCATAGAGTGATGTTATCCCATCAAAAATGTAAATGTGAAGTGAGCAAAGTTCAATATTGAATAATCAAACTTAATATTATATATAAGTTAGTTCCGAACACTGAGTACGATGACTTGCTAGGTATAAAGCTTTTTCAATGCCTTCACCCTAATATCGTGCATGGGAAATCTTTAAAATGAACAAAAATTTACAGCCGATTTCTGAATTGAATAAAGTACAAAGTCTCAACTAATTATTCCCATAATCTTAAGTTTTTTACGGTCAAAAAGTCAAAAAAAGGTCAAAAAGGTCCAGTTTCATCAAACTGCTATCGATTAATCATTTAAAATATTAATATGACAAACGAAAATCGCTTTGAGTGACGTTAAAATAGAATTCGATATATTTTTAACTTTAGATTCTCAATTCAGAAACCGGGTGTTAGTCTACTTTGTATAATAGAATTATTAACAAAGATCTAATAGTGTACATACATCGAACAAAGACTGCGAGCATAATACTTTAATTAATGTTATATTGTGAACTTGATTAAGCTCTATCCTTCTCTACGATATAAAACAATCCTAAAGTTCGAATGGGATAGAAGTCATCGGATGTCGAATGTCAACAATCTAGATTTGAAAAAACCAATGTATATAGATTGTCAATTTCTTTTCCCACAGAGATTTGAACCCATCAAATATCCTATTAGGCGACGGTGGTCAAATAATACTGACTTACTTTATAAGTTACCCCACTACGGATATGGTGCTCAGCAAAATACGAGTGAAGCCGGGTCACGTGAACTTGTATGTGGCGCCGGAGTTGTATCTGTGCGGATTCGATCAGAGAGATGCGAGTCTGGATCATGTCTGCGATTATTGGAGCTTCGGAGTTATTATGTACGAACTTCTCTGTGGAGTGGTCAGTATATAAATTGTTGTTGAGTCCTGCCTTACATAATTGTGCAGCCGCCATTTTGGTGAAGTAGATTACGTTACTGACAGTTGTTTTCAACACTTGGTACCGTTAACAAAAAAAATCACTATCTGGCGAGTACGCATATTAAGTTGGGTTCTGTTGTGATCACAGAACATAGAGAGAGAATAGAAGTAGTAAGTGGGCGGGGCACGCGTCGCTGGCATATGCGCTTTTACTCATATGACGCCCTTTCCTCGGTTTTATGTTTGCCAGTCGTTCGTCAATCGTCGAGTGGTGATTTTACAGATTTTTTCTATAAAAAATGCCGTTTTGTGCTATTATCACTTGCAAAAAGCAAAGCAAAGTATTCAATCTAACTAATGCAAACATTTCCTTTCACTGGTAAGTACAATTTTAGTGCTAAAATATAAAAAACGTAATAATTTGACACAATGTTAAATAAAATATACATTGATTGCTCAAACCAACATCAATGTTTCTGACCCCATTACTAAACAGCAATGTAAATCATTTTGTGCACTTTTGCAAAAAATAGTGCTGTGCCTCCATTTGTCTGAAATGTACCGATAGGCTGCTGCTGCTCGGAATCGTATTGTTAATTATATGGATCGTAATCGATAACTAAAACATATTTATTTAGAGCTTTTCTTTCATCATTTCATAACAACGTTATCGATAAATATATGCCATAATTATATAAAACTAAAAAATACTGTTTACAAGGGAAAATTATAGATGAACTGATACTGAACAAATGAAATAATGAACTGTCCAGGCACTTTTTTTACGAAGATTCGGTTAATTATTTACACGCAGATAAATATTAAAAATTACTGATGTGCTATAAATATCTAAGTTACGAAGTATATCACCGTTTTATGAACAATACATAAATTAAACGAAACTTCGTGAAAAGCTAAGAGTTGGCCTAATAGGTCTTGTTAGAAACTGGTGAAACTGGATTTCACTTATTTTGCATTACTTATATTTCAGTTTCCCTAATAACTTTACAACGGATTGCCTTGTTTACATAATTAATTTTGCCCTATCTGTTTTAGACCTAAACCTATCAAATGAATTTCAAAACAACATAATATCTATACAAACAAAAAATTATGTTTTCAACTAACGTAATATTGTTGGTGGTGTGAATTTAATTTACAAAATTAATTTTTAGGCGTCAATTTAATTTACCTTATTATGCTGATTCATAATCGGAAACTATTATTATAGAAATCGAGTTAAGAAAGCCACTTTAAAGAACCGCCCACAGAACAGCTTTTATCAGTTTTTTTGTTGCTCCATATTTGCACATAAGTTTATAGACGCATGTCTCAAACGGATGTGACTTTATATGTAGATTGACGTTTGTACGTACTTATCGCTTTTGTGTCTATCTTCAAACTTTTTTTGTCACGGCTTTCAAACTCATACTTGACCAGCAATTCCTTATTGTCCAGTCGTTGCAATTAATAATGTAGCTACTACTATTATTACAGATATAAAATTTAGAATAATAAAGTAAAACAAACATGGCTATGATCAATTTATTAGTGTAATGATCATATTAGTTATTATGAAATGAAATGAAAATATCTTTATTCAAGAAGGCTATTACAAGCACTTGGAATGGCAAGTTTATTTTTTTTCTACTTTTTTTGTGAAGGAATCGTAATGTTTTCTTGCGTACATAATATTTTCATTGATGTATTGAGAGGCAACAGTCAAAATATTTATTTCTTTAAATATTTCTCTTTGAGATTCTCTAGACCGTAAATTATATATAGCGTGGACAGCTCTCTTTTGTAGAATAAAAATATCTTGAATGCTAGCCGCAGAACCCCATAACAATAGATTATACGTCATTCATTACACTATGAAAATAACTAAAATATACCAATCTTGCAGTTTCAACATTTGTTAAGAGTCTAATTTTCTTAACAGCAAATGCTGCAGAACTCAGTCTACTTGACAAATTATCAATATATCAAAATACCAAGGAACTTTGTCGATTCCACCATCTCAACTTTTTCACTATTTACATTTATAAGTATATTAACATGCCTCACATTAGGTAATGCAAACTTTATGTATTTCGTTTTATTTGAATAAAGCTTTAAATAATTACTATCAAACCACTGTAGAAAATTGTCGAACTGAATTACATTGAACTGTTTCATAATAAAATTTAAAGCTCTTATTTTATCAACTAATATGTCACATCACTAATATGCACAATCGGAATGATACCAGTAAGAAAAAAATACAAATTAGGCTTAATGTAATTAATACAAAAATTCTGTTTTCTTAATTTTTGTTTTTTTTACACTTTCCCTCGCTTAATTATATTACTCCACAGACATACGATAGAGTGTATCATTAAGTTTTCTTAGTTTTTGTACTGCGTTTTTTAAAAGATATTTTAATAAATTATGTAGGGAAAAGCCTTAATTTTTCAGTATTCACTTGGTTACAGCAAAATCTAATATTAATAGTTCGCACATAAAATGATGACCCCAATTTTTTTAAATGTGCATAATCTTAAAATATTTTTTTCCTTCTGGTATCCCCATATACAGCCACGTGACAGTTCAACATTCATGTTAAAGTAAATTATTTATTATCACGTTGAATTAGAGTTTGTTTTTAATCGTGTGATTTCTTAGCTTAGTATCTTTTTGGGATTTGATTTATGTTATCGCGAACCTATCGCGTGGCGGTTTTTCATGTAGTGAACAAAATGATCATTTTATCTAATCTGTATTTGTGTGCGGAGAGGCGACACTCGGTTCCCATACTAAATTAATATCATTATACTTCTAATCTCTCTCTATGTTCTGTGGTTGTGATCAGGAATTATATGTTTTTGTTGTTATGGTTGGCTAAAATAGAAACAATTTTCATGATTTATTGTTTGTAAGTAAACCTAATTGATTCAAAAATAAATACATCTAATGTCTCTCATTTCATCATTACTTTAGGCGATATTTTGAAAATTGTCCTATCCTCTGATTTTCGCGTTATTATTACAAATTAAATATTTTTTTCTTTTATATACCTCAATATCAACATATAAACTGTATTTTTAAAATTTTCTTTGCAGTAAAATAACGAAAAAAGGATTAATAAAGTATTATAACAACAACTGTTGTTATATAGACAAGGTTCCAGCGTGTACTTATAGGTACTAAGTTGGGATGTTGTTTTTTTTCCAGCCCCTGTCGTATTATCATAGAAGCGTATTCACGTCACACACGATTCTGCAGCTGCCCGAGGGATTACCTGTGGAAGTGGAATCTCTCCTCACTCAGGTAACTCACTCCCTCATTCATTCATTCCACCCTTTTATTTGGAATAGTAATAATAATTCGTTCGATTATGGCGAATCGATTAACTGTTGCTGGTGTTATACAAATAACTCTTACTGATAGGCACTATCACCACGAAGAAAGGTGGTACCACTAGCAAAAATTGTAAGTCCTTCTTTGACAGACTGATACTAATGTCATTGAGCCAGCTATTTCTACTTATCACTGTGCAATAAAGTTTAAATAAATGCATTACATATACACATATTTTCACGCGAAGTCAATAAATGAAATATACTCGCGCTATAACCGTTTAAGAGTAGATTTTTCATTAATTTATTTGAATAAGACAACCAATAAGACAAATGTCTACAAGTTTACAATGGCTGTAATAAAATTGTCAAGAATAAAATAAAATAATAAATTCTGCCTTAATTATAGGTAAGCGCGGCATACAAATGTGGATAGTATATAACATTTTCGAATTATCTATTAAGAGAAGTTTTATTAAAATTAACTATACCGGCATAAGTCTAATCTCTTGTGGAATAGGGATGACGACTGGGTAAAAAAAAATGCAATTCTATTTAGTCCGTCAATCAGATTATAGAAAAATATTAGATACGTATTTTTTTTTTACTTCAATTTAACAAGAAATAGCTAGCTAGCTTAGATAACAGGCATTAAAGTTGAGGAGTGGGGGCTCGCTACGTCACAGTTAAGTAGAAAACGTACCATAACGTGACGTCATCCGAAATTTCAACTCCATGTAACGCCGTAATTTTATGATTACGAAAAAAATAAAAAAATACGTGTTTAATATTTTTTAACACTCTACCTGACGGACAAACAAACAAAAATTTGTCATCATCCCTATTCTCTCCCAAAACAACGTCTTCAAAATAAATTTGCCTATGTGTATGAAGAATTATATAAATAAATATTTTCTAGTTATTAACGTACGAGCCATCTGAACGTCTGGGCGCAGGTAAGGACGGCATAGACGAGATCAAACGACACCCGTACTTCAAACACATCGACTGGCGAGACGTATACCAGTCTTGGATAGTACCCGGTTGACGATACCATGTGCCGACGAAACTTTTAAAAATTCATTCGTCGACCAAGTGAATATTTAATACAGATAATACATTGTGATTGGTACACAAACTTTATTGTTCTCGTTACTGTAATCTTATTCACTTTTTTTGTATCTCTTTTTTATATACTGAGACAGATATAAAGAAGTTAAAATTGTCTATGAAGACTTTTTTTACTTTTTTGATAACCCTACTGTATTCGGAGGTTAATGACCGATGTTTGTCAATATACCTACAATTTGTTTATTGCGAATCGTTTACAATTACTATGACAATGTTAACAATTTTAAAAATTAATTGCAAATTATTATGAATAAAATAATTATATGCAAACCGTATCATAAATACAATAAATACATAAAGTTTATCATATAGAACACAGAAACAAATTATAACGGCGAACGTTTACTGATGTACACACAATTAACAGCATGTCAGTTTATATAAAACTGACAAGTTTTTCCACATTATTTTAAGCCTTAATACACTGGGGATAGAGTTATCGATTGAGGATATTTCACATATTATAGTAAACTAACGTGCTGCTGTGTCTGCATGAAGCTATGTTAACGGTTTGTTCTTACTTTAACTTTCATTACATTTATTACATTAGGAATCTCAATGGAACACGACCAGTACTAAATTTAAGTGTAATAGGAAAAGCTGGATTTAGATATTTTAATTGATATACTCACACATAAGCAAATTTTAACTATTAAACATGACTTCTGTCGATTCGGCGCGTACATTTGTGTGTGTTGTGATGGGTCATGTGTTTTGACAAAAAAAAAATATTTCGCCTTCACGTTCGCGCGCGATTGTTTCTCATTGATTCACGTTTACCTTTATTTAAAAAGAAAAATCATCGAGTCCGAATCGAATTCATATCGAGCGCATATCATGTTAGTCAAAATTTTAATTAGCCATTGTAGTTCCCCTTCCGGTGGCAGATGGCGCTGTGCAAATACCAATACAAACATCTGACATTTGTTTTCGATACGAATTCAATTTGTTACACGATGCTATTCATAAGCAATATAATGAATAGCGTACTGTAATTATACCATGCTATGGGCGTACCCACCGCGGTGGGGCAAGGGACACCCCACCCTCAACCCTGACATGAAGATATGAAGTGAAAAACGTACATTTTGAATATAATAAATTTTGTCGCCATGATTTTCGCAGATTATTATTGAAATAAGATTACTATTAAAAAGCATTTCAAATTTATATTATTTTAATAAGTTTTTTGCCCCACTTAAGTAAAAAAAGCGCTTGGTGCGCCCATGTTCCGTGCCATCATCAACCATTATAAAAGAAAACATAAAATCTACGTCGGTCGGTTCACACAACTTGTGCTTTGGGAGTTATCATTGTTTTGTATATTAATTTATTTATACAATGTACAAGTGAATTATTCACTTGCTTAGGGATTTGACGATTATAATGATAGTATTCGTAATTCATAGTCATTAAGTAAGTAAATACTTTTGTGATGGAAATAGTCATGTGTCTTATTAGAATGTTTGTTATATTTAAACAATTATTGTGTATATTATGGAAATAGATGTACTAAATAATGTAGATATCATTATATATATTTAGACCTAGTATTATAATGAAAAATTTTTAATTATTGAATACACATTCTCTAAACTAAGTTTAAAGTAAGTTACGCCACTACTGAAGGCCTGTTTTTATGCCAAAGACAGAGTGATAAAAATTCAAAAAATTAACTTCATTTACAATTTTTATTATCAATCCATCGTCCATTATGTTACACTTGAAACATACTTTATTTGCTTGTAAAGCATTCGAACTTTCTGGAAATTACACTCCACACTCTACAAAATGGACGTTTTCTGCTCTGAAACTGAACGGATAAATTTATATAACAATCTTAAGTATTTACTTTTGATAATTCCGACGGCAGAGCTATTTATGATGTTAGTCTAGTTCTGAAAAGAAAATTTTAACCCATTATCTCTTAGTGTTTTGAAGTAACCTCAGATTATTGTTTCCTATGTTTATTTAATTCAAATTTATGTTAACGTTAGATATTTATGTTCCTTTTCATTGTGCTAAATTATGTTATACTATAATAAATTATATTAAAAAATCTCTATAGAGAAAGTACTTAATACATAAAAAGTGTCGAGCGACAACTCAACAAAACCTGTAGGTCAATTCTACTAATGTTAATAGAATCTACTTGCATTTTGCCATTGTAGTACCCACATGAAGTGCAATATTATTATTTATCTGTCGTCATTGATTTGGAGAGGAACACATAGCACTAATAATTAGTAGAGATTCTATTGAGATGCGACTATGAGTTGGCATAAATAAACATTAGCCGAATTGGCCTGCTGAACCCACGACCTTGGCTATCAGACTGCTGTTTCAACTGAGCTAACAGAAATCCTAAGGAGGTTTTTTATTTTGTTTAGTGATTGTTAATTTAAGACAGTCGTGAAGTATTTTTTTTTTACATTAATGCGGCATTATAAATGCAATATTTATCAAAGATAATATTTAAAATCTCCGCTTAAAAATTTTAGTCATAGCAGTTAAAACTATTTATTTAATATCGCTATTAATTATTCATTAAGCATCCATCTTTTTAAAGTTATTGCAAAACCTAATTTAAGGTTGGTTTTCTAAAGTAACATTAATCTGATAATTTATTTCCTCAATGGCAAGCTGTTACAATATCTATGTCAAAAATTGTATCCTGTTTGGATGAATAAACAAACATAAGATTAAGTTAATAGTCCGTAAACTTTATTATTTTGTGACTATAATAATATAAAAGAAATACTTGTATCACAACCATAATTTGTGTTTTAATACGTTTCAACATCTAAACGAACCTCTTTTTGTCATAGATCAACTCCACAACTATACAGTTTTATTGTACTTTTTTTTCTATTACATACCAAACGCAGGTCATGCATATTCATAATGATCTCTAAATTCTTATTTCTAAGTACATAACATAGGTATTAAAAAAACAGGAATTTATCAATTAGGCTTTAAAATATGATGTGTGTAATCTCAGAAATGTAAAAGTTATGTATTACAAATTTGCTGATTTATTTTTCTTGTATAATTTATATTTTAAATAATAATATTTAATGTTCATCTTTGGATAAAGAATATTTGAAAACAAAACGCAAGATAATGGTGAGTGTACTATTTTAATTCGTTATTTTAAAAAAAATGGTATAATTTCTAACCAGTGATAATACAATCGATTTAATGACATGAAATACTGTAATTATAGTACATAGTAAGTTGCGTTTAATAAACACATATTCTTTATCGGTTATGATATGACATAAAAAAACTGTAATTGTACAAAAACCTGAACTGCATATTTAATTAATAAAGTAAAAATATTTTCCTTATTTCGTCTTTAAAATTACGTTTATAAGGGCTCATTACAACGGTGTGCTTACCAAAACCATATAATATAAATACTATTTCTTTCGTCCCAAGTTATACAGTTAGCATCACGTCAGTTGACGAAACTGTTACATTTCCCTATTTTAAACTTTAATGCATGGATTCTATCAGAACAGAAGGAATAAGGATAAATATGACATAAAGGAGCAGGCAGAATAGGTGACCAAAATGTACTACCTCCAGTTCTTCCGTTGGTTGCGGCTGCATTTGCAATTTAACAAGAACCCGCACTGTTGGCGCTGTTTTCAATCGATTTAATTCCATCCATAGGGAAACCCTTTGCCATGGGTCGGTGGGTATATTGATACTCTGATGATGATGATGTACAGTCAACAGCACGTCGGGATACGCATTTCGTCAAATTTCTTCACTTGATTTTATACCTTCATATTTTGAGGGTAGAGCACGTCACGTAACGCATTCCGTTTTTTTAAACTTTTTCACCTTAATGTTTTGAGGGTAGAGTTTAAAATCAAATGGAGAAAATTGTCAGATATTAGTAACCTGACGGGCAGCCATGTGTAATATCATGATGATAAATGATAGAGTTTACCAAAACTACGAAAAAATAACACATACTATATCAAATATATTACTTGGGTGATAAGTATTTGTTATTTATTACCCAAGTAATGAGAAATGAAATAAAAAAGTACAATTTTGAGAAAAATATCTAAACTCTCTTGATTTTAACTTAAACAAAGTTATTCTATGTAGGTTTAATAACAAAATAATATAATATTTTTAAATGTCATACATAACGTTACTGTCTTGTCTGTACTTATAGTTAGGTAGGGACTAAGTTGATCAATGCAATGTTAATTCCATATTTATCATTTTCATTTCTATAAAAAATAATTTGCTCTCTAAAATTACTGTTTTATTTAAATAAAGTCAATCATAATTTCAACTCTATTTAGTTGGCATTAAGTTTTATTATTCAAATTATTTTATCATTCTATATTACGCGGGAAGTCACGTCTGTTGACGGAAGCATGCTACGTGAGTGACAACGTTGATTTTCTAAACAACACGAATGGAGAATCATTTTCAAATCAATATGCGAGCATGTGATGCAATAGTCATTGGCTATAACAAACAAACTGCAATGGAACGAAAGTAGGAATAAATATTTCCAAATTCATTTTTTTGTTGCAGATCAGGTTTATTATCTGCTTTGATTCGATTTCATTATTATATCTACTACTACTTCTGTTGATTACTTACTAGATATGTACCTACTGCTACTACTGTATATTGTAGGCCAGCGGCTCTACTTCGGAACTGAAGCTCTGATTTAACTGTGAAAATGACGCCCAGAGGCTAAGGGTCTTATTTGGACAGATTTAACAAGGCTTCAGTTACGTGGTAGAGCCGCAAGAGATCTATTTCTAATTTAGGTGCTCGTTTAAAATATTTTGCTGTTTACTACTTTAACCATATACGATTTCTTAGACATAGAAATTATAAACATACAGTTCAAATTATAAACCTTCTTTTGGAAAGCACTAAATCTTTATAGCAATAGTGCACCTTATTGCATATTTTTTAGATATTCTAGGTAAATAGGTGTAAACTATGAAAGCCAGGAAGAGACGAGCTTAAGAATTGCATTACATTATCGTCACATAATATCAAGATTCCTTCTAGCTTTCGAGGTAACTTTGTAATGCACAACACATACCATGCGAGGTCGAGCATTTCTTATAAGGTGAGCAACAAACATAACTGATATCTTAATGTACAAATTTGAACGTTAATGTCAAGACATAAAAACTCATTCATGTTTCGTTGTAATTCCTGTTTTTCCACTAGCCGTCAAAGCAATGTGAAACCTATGGACAAGATTTTGAAGCCTTAAATAAAAATAACCCACTGAGACGTTAAAATATACCTTAAACAAATATCTTCGATGAACTAAGCATTAAAGCATATTAAAACCTATATTACTATGATATACAGTTTAAAACGTTCTGTATTTTTGATCATTGAATATGGCAACTTCTAACTAGTCAAACCAAGAAGGCATTTCCAATTAAACAACGAGTAGTTTAATTTGTTTGTGTAATACCTTGATCTTTCTTTGGAGAATGCAAGACACCGATTGGTCCTAGACAGTCGAGGTTTCGCCGCGTTAAAGTGTTGACGCTAGTGCGCATGACGAACAACGCCGAAGTGAATGTATTAAAATAAAACTTTTTTGAGTGGATGTATTCGTAAATAAATGAGGACGTTACTTTATGGACATCTAACTATTTAAATCGAGAGTTTTAGACCTATTCAGTGAAATTTCTCAGTTAAAATTTAAGTGTGCAAACTCCAGTGGAATTTCTTAACACATAAACTGGTTTCCAGCGACTTTTTATGACAGAATTATTATAATTCGCTTAATTTTATAGAAAAATAGTATCCAATCGTTCGGTTGATTGTGTTAAAGTATATAGTGAAATATAGTACCTAACAATAATTAAAATTTATACTTGGACACAACCTTAGGTAAGTTTCTTTAATGATATAATGTAAGTGCATGTTATTGAATTCTCATCTAACAAAAATATTCATAAGAAAAGTTAGTTATACTAAGTATTCATACCTAATTCTTGAGGTTTAGAATGAGATCTTGATACTCTTACTAAAGTTAAGCAGAAGGTCAAGTTAGCTGAGTACACAAATAAGTGATTTTGCGGAGAATGGCACGCTGTTTTTGTGTCTATTTTCTAATGTGACAAAAAATGTAAAGTAGGTAACTATAAAAGAAGTCGATACTTACACAGCTTAGATTATATAAAGTTACTCAGTGAATGATTATAATTTTATTTTGAATATTTTGCACTTTCTGTATGGTCAAGTGGGCAACAGC